>JAAGEH010000380.1:983121-1189381 GCA_011751065.1 Lasiurus cinereus
TCTTTATCTGCCCTTCAATTCTGAATGATAGCTTTGCTGGATAGATTATTCTTGGTTGTAGGTTCTTCACGTTGAATATTTCTTGCCACTCCCTTCTGGCCTGCATCATTTCTGTTGAGAAATTAGCTGACAGTCGTATGGGTGCTCCCTTGTAGGTAATGAACTGTTTTTCTCTTGCTGCTTTCAATATTCTCTCTTTGTCTTTTGCTCTTGGTATTTTATTTATGATGTGTCTTGGTGTGGTCCTCTTTGGATTCCTTTTATTTCGGGTTCTGTGTGCTTCCTGGAGTTGTAGGTCTATTTCCTTTACCAGATGTGGGAAGTTTTCAGTCATTATTTCTTTAAATAGGTTTTCAGTATCTTGCTCTCTCTCTTCTTCTGGCACCCCCACAATTCTGATGTTGGTACGCTTGAAGCTGTCCCATAGACTCCTTACATTATCTTCACATTTTTGGATTCTTTTCTCTTCTTGCTTTCCCAGTTGAATGTTTTCTGCTTCTTTATATTTCAAATTTTTGAATTGATTCTTCCATCCTCTAGTCTGTTGTTAGGACTCTGTATAATATTTTTTATTTCAGTCAGTGTCTCTAGTATGTTCTTTTTCATCTCCTCTTGGGTCTCACTAAATTTATCCAACTTTTCTAGCATATTCTTGAAAAACCTTATAAGCGTGATTTTCAACTCTATATCCAGTCGTTTTTTCCCCCTCATTTCTTTTGTTTGTAATCCCTTCCCTTGTCTCTGCATTTTCACTATGCCAGGGAAAGTTCTGTGTTGAATTCAGCTTTATGATACCAGACTTGCAAAACCAAAAAAGCCTCTGTTGAGCTTGGAAGGGGTGGAGTCTCAGGGCTTAAGGGACCACCTTGCCTTCCAGTCGGCCCCGCCCTCCACGGCCCCTGAGTCTCACGTTACTGGGTAATCGCTGGAGTTATCCTTGTGCCCGAGCGCCCGCAGTGACTCTTGACTGCTGCCCCTCCGATTCCCCTGCACACCAGGACCACACGAGAATAGGTCCCCAGGGTTTCACCCAAAACAGGGACCTAGTGGAGTTAGAACGGCGTAGTTGGGAGGGTCTGTCTCCTGCCCACTCGTGAAAGCCAGCGGCACAATCAGCATTCTGTCCTCCGTACAGTGCTGTGCGCACCACCAGGCCTTTGATCTTTTGCGACTCCCCTAAATTTCCATGCACTTCTCCCTTTTCACAGTCCAAACTCCCTCCGTATGAGTTTCGGCTGGATCTGGGGTTTAGTGTCACAAGGGGTTCAATGCCGTTGGGAGTCTCCGTTTCCCTCCCGCCAGAGAAAGCCAGCCAGGTATTCCGGCACCCGCTCTCCCAGTGCGCGTGTCTCCGTACCTCAGCTTTTTGCAGCTCCTCTGGGTCTCTGTGAGCCCCTCTCTTTCCCTCTAGTTGTAGAACTTTCACTCAGCCAGCTTTCCTGTGGTTCTGGATGAAGTCTGTTCTGTCTTTTAGTTGTAGTTTTGAAATTGTTGTGTGAGGCAGCAGTGTAGGTGTTTACCTATGCCACCATCTTGGATTCTCCGATTCAGAGTTTTGCCTTGGGTCAGATTAACTACATTCCTTTCTTCTGTGAGTGAAGAAAAGGAGGAGGTGGTCAGTGCACCTGGTTAGCTGGCGCTGGGGACCAAGGGTCCTCACCACAAGTCAGTCACTTGTCAAGCTTTGCCTCCAATCGCAGAATCCTGAAAAGCAAGGGGCCCCTGGGGCTGGCCATTCTACCTCCCCAGTGTACTTCAGCCTGTGTTCCTGCATTGATTTTTGATTAAGCTACTAAGTCCTATTTTCACCAAAAATGTTATGAGGTATTGTGTAAATGGCTTGAATGCATTTTCTAAGAACCACAGAGGTCACAGCTCACTTAAATCTGTTTCCCATTTTACACTTGTTCCCTAACTTTTAGTTACCATTGGTTGGGTGTCTACAAGGCAGCAGATTCTTTAATGCAGGATCAGAGTTTGGCCAGTGGATAACAGTCCTGTCACCCAAGCCCAGGGTGCCTCTGTACCCCAACTGCTGCACTGCTCTCCAACTGCTTCTGCAGCTTTCTGGCCCTGGGGAGTCCAACCACTTTCTCAGATGCTGAGATAAGAGCCCTGGGATTTTGATAGAGAAACCCATGAAGAAGAGGCTCATTAACATGGGAGAGAGGAAGAAGAAGCACAGTAACTTAGAAGCAGTTTTGGTCTGTGTGTGGCTGGAACTAAGCTCTTCAGCAAATGTGCACAGAGAGGAAAGCAGAGTGCAGCGGCCTTACCTCCCAGCACGTGGAACTAGCCTATTAGAACCTGTCTGTGCCTGGCATCCCTCCCGTGCCACTGCCTGGGAGGCAGCAGGGCTTGGCCAGGGCAGGCGTGTGCGGGGGAGGGGGGGAAGGGAGATCAAGTCTAATCTGAGGCCACACCTGGATATGCATAGAAGAGGCATCTCTGACTCCTGAGCCCACTTGAGATATGGCTAAGTTACCCACTGTACCACCCTTGTACTTCCAACATCTTTCACAACCAGAAACACTCAAAGGTTGGTCAGTCATGCTAATAGGTGATATAGAATTTAAAATGAATAGCAGACTGAATCCAAGATGGCAGCATAGGTAAACACCCACACTGCTGCCTCGCACAAGAATTTCAAAACTACAACTAAAAGACAGAACGGACAGCATCCAGAACCACAGGAAAGCTGGCTGAGTGGAAATTCTACAACTAGAAGGAAAGAGGGGGGCTCACAGAGACCCAGAGGAGCTGCAAAAAACTGAGGTATGGAGACGCGCACAAGGAGAGAGCGCTGACTGGAGGGAGATGGAGACTCCCAACGGCATTGAATCCCTTATCCTACGACACTAAACCCCAGGTCCAGCCGAATCTCATATGGAAGGAGTTTGGACTGTGAAAAGGGAGAAGTGCACGGAAATTTAGGGGAGTCGAAAAAGGGCAGAAGTCTGGTGGCACGCACAGCACTGCGCGCAGAGGATCGACTGCTGATTGTGCCGCAGGCTTTCACAAGTGGCTGGGAGGCAGAGCCTCCCAACTGCGCCACTTCTAATTCCACTAAACCCCAGTTTCGGGTGAAGCCCTGGGGACTCAGATTCATATGGTCCTGGAATGCAGGGGAGCTGGAAAGGCAGCAGTCCAGAGGCACTGCCAGAGCACGCGCGCGATGATTGCTCCAGCGATTACCCAGTCATGTGAAACTCAGGAGCCGTGGAGGGCGGAGCCAACTGGAAGGCAAGGCGGTCCGTTAAGCCCTGAGACTCCACCCATCCCAAGCTCAACAGAGAGGCTTTTGAAGTTTTGCAAGTCTTGTATCATAAGGCTAAATCCAAAACAGAAGTTCTCCCGGCATAGTGAAAATGCTGAGACTAAGGAAGAGATCACAAACAAAAGAAATGGAGGAAAACAAACGACTGGATATAGAGTTCAAAACCACACTTACAAGGTTTTTCAAGAATATCCTAGAAAAGATGGATAAAGTTAGGGAAACCAAAGAGGAGATGAAAAAGAACCAACTAGAGATGGAAAAGGACCAACTAGAAATTAAACATACACTGACTGAAATAAAAAAATATTATACAGAGACCTAACAGCAGACTAGAGGAAGACAAGAATCAAGTAAAAAATTTGAAATATAAAGAATCAGAAAACACTTAACTGGAAAAGCAAGAAGAAAAAAAGAATCCAAAAAAGTGAAAATAATGTCAGGAGCCTCTGGGACAGCTTCAAGCATACCATCAGAATTGTGGGGGTGCCAGAAGAAGAGAGAGAGCAAGATACTGAAAACCTATTTAAAGAAATAATGACTGAAAACTTCCCCCATTTGGTGAAAGAAATAGACTTACAAGTCCAGGAAGCACACAGAACCCCATATAAAAGGATTCCAAAGAGGACTACACCAAGACACATTATAATTAAAATACCAAGAGCAAAAGACAAAGAGAGAATATTAAAAGCAGCAAGAGAAAAACAGTTCATTACCTACAAGGGAGCACCCATATGATTGTCAGCTGATTTCTCAACAGAAATGATGCAGGCCATACAGGAGTGGCAAAAAATATTCAACGTGATGAATAACAGGAACCTACAACCAAGAATACTCTATCCAGCAAAGCTATCATTCAGAATTGAAGAGCAGATAAAAATCTTCACAGATAAGAAAAAGCTAAAGCGGTTCATCAACTCCAAACCAGTATGATATGAAATGCTGAAAGGTACTCTTTTAGAAGAGGAAGAAGAAAAAGATAAAAGACAAAAAATTATGAACAACAAATACATATCTATCAACAAGTGAATCTAAAAATTAAGTGAACTAAAAATTTGATCAACAGAATAAACTGGTGAATATAATAGAATCAGGAGTACAGAAAGGGAGTGGACTGATAATTCTCAGGGGAAGTGGTGAGGGGTGTACAGGGAGAGACTGAACAATAATTATACACCTATGGATGAGGTTAATGGGAGGGAGTTAAGATAGAGGGAGGGGTGGGAACTGGTTGAAGGGGAGCTATGGAGGGGAAAAAAGAGAAATAAATGTAATAATCTGAATAATAAAGATTTAATTAAAAAAATAAATAAATAAAATCAATAGCAGAATTTGCAAAGATCCATGAGCTTGGTTCTTATCCACCCCAGAAAAAGTTTTAAATTGATCCTATATAATAAAAGCGTGATTTGCTAAGTATCTGATCGTCTTTTCAACCAATTAAAGCATATACAATAGTACCTTGAGATACGAGTGCCCTAATATACGAGATTTTTGAGATATGAGCTGTCGAGCAAGCGATTTTTGCCTTGAAATAGGAGCAACATTTGAGATAGGAGTAATTGTGTGGATCAGCCAGCTGCACACAACCCACCAGTTTATCTCGACTCGAGCATCTCACGCCTCAAGGTAACGGAAAGAATTAAACTTGTATCTCGAAGTACCACTGTATATGCTAATGATGCTAAGGCCACTCAACCACTCACTATGACATGCACTGACCACCAGGGGGCAGGTACTCCGACCAATTGATTAGCTTGCTGCTGGGGTCTGGCCAATTCCGACTGAGCTAGATGGGCTGGACATGCTCTGGAGCCCTCCGGCAGTCCCTCCCCGGCTGGCCAATCTCCCATGTTCCATCCCAGCCCTGATCATGCACTGATTGGATCCTTTGGCCTGGCCTGCACCCTCTTGCAATCCGGGAATCCCTTAGGGGATGTTGGAGAGCTGGTATTGGCCCCATCGCACAGACCAGGCTGAGGGACCCCACTGGTGCATGAATTTATGCACTGGGTCTCTAGTTTTTAAATAAAAATCATCACCACAGATATTCTTTTAAAAAAGAGAGAGAGACAACCTTCTTTGGGGTTTATTTTTGGTGGACCCACCCTATTGTGAAAGCCTGAATTCACTAAATTTCAATTTTATTTTCCTTAAATAGTTTTCCTTGTCCTTCAGTGTGCTAAAATTTTATATCAAACTAGCTCTTAGAAGAGAAATTGTTTTGAAAGATAAAATATTCAAATATGACTTTTCTGACATTCGCACATACAATTAAGTGGTGGATACTCCTTTTTAAAAGAAGGGTTTCCTTTCATTTAACACAAGTATAATCTGAGAATTAAGGATTCCAGCAGAACTCCTAAAGTAGGGGTGGAAACATCCAGCTCTTGGGCAGTATAAGGCCTGTAAAATCATTTGTTCTGGCCCTGCCAAGGTATTAGGAGTGTGTTAATTAAAGGTTTGACCAAATATAGCAGGCTAATTTTCAAGTTGTTAATTTTGTATGGCCTGAGAATGATGTTATAAATATGCAAATGGCCCTTGGGCAGGAAAAATGTTCCCCACCCCTACAAAGGTTCCAGCACTAGCTAGCTATCTTAGAGAACTCAGCATTTCCAGAACACAGAAGACCACCATTATATTTATTTCCTTTGGAAGTTAAATATTTTCTTCACTTTAAATGTTTATTCAAACCAAAGGTGGTAAAATCTAGACACAAGTACAGTTACTCCTTTTTGGGGGGCAGAGACATAAGAATCAAATGAGTTGGAAAGAGATTAAATGAGAAGAAAATGGAAGGACTAGCTGCAACTGAGATTCATCCATGTGCAGGGAAAAAGAAGCCCATAAGTACCCTCCTGTGAACCAATTCTATCTCTCTGTCGTTCTTGAGCAGCAAAAAGCCCAGGATGCAATTCAAGGACTGTATTTCATCTTTGGATTACTTCACATTTTCTGAACAAGCATTCATCTTTTTGTGTCCCTGTGAAGTTATCTGAATCTCCCAGGGGCTTCTGAGAACTCTTTTTCTCTGCCTTCTAAAATTTGTGGCTTTAAAGGAGCATTTATTTAATTAAGACTAGAGGCTCAGTGCATGAAATTCATGCACAGGTGTGTGTTGTGTGTGTGTGTCCCTCAGCCCAGCCTGCACCCTCTCCAATATGGGACCCCTGCAGGGATGTCCAACTGCCAAATTAAACCAACAGTCAGACATCCCTCTCACAATCCAGGACTTGTGGCTCCCATACACTCACCTGCCTGACTGTCCCTAACCTCCTCTGCCTGCCAGCCTGATCAATCCATAACAACTCCCCTGCCAGCCTGATTGCCCCTAACTGCCCTCCCATGCCAGCCTGGTTGCCCCTAACTGCCCTCCACTGCAGGCTTGGTCACCCCCAACTGACCTCCTCTGCTGGCCTGGTCACCCCCAAGTGCCCTCCCCTGCAGGCCTGATCATCCCCAACTGCCTTTCCTTGTAGGCCTGGTCCTTTTCAACTGCCCTCCCTTGCAGGCCTGGTCACCCACAACTGCCCTCCTTTGCTGGTCATCTTATGTCCAAATGGGAGCGGCTATCTTTGACCACATGGGGGTGGCTATCTTGTGTGTTGGAGTGATGGTCAATTTACATATTATCTCTTTATTATATAAGATAGAAAATAAAGTTCTTTTTTTAATTTAATAAATTTTTATTGTTCAGATTATTACAATTGTTCCTCTTTTTATCCCATATCTCCCCTCCACCTGGCTCCCACCCCTTCCTCTATCCTTACCTCACCCCCATTGTGTAGGATTTTTGTCCAGTCTCTCTCTGCACCCCCCCCTCACCCTTTTCCTCCTAAGAATTGTCAGTTCTATTCCCTTTCTATGCCCCTGGTTCTATTATATTCACCGGTTTATTCTGTTCATCAGATTTTTAATTCACTTGATTTTAAGATTCACTTGTTGATAGATATGTATTTGTGTTCATAATTTTTATCTTTACCTTTTTCTTCTTCTTCCTCTTCTTAAAGAGTACCTTTCAGTATTTCATATAATACTGGTTTGGTGTTGATGAACTCCTTTAGTTTTTTCTTATCTGTGAAGCTCTTTCTCTGACCTTCAATTCTGAATGATAGCTTTGCTGGGTAGAGTAATCTTGGTTGTATGTTCTTGTTATTCATTACTTTGAATATTTCTTGACACTCCCATCTGTTGAGAAATCAGCTGACAATTGTATGGGTGCTCCCTTGTAGGTAATGAACTGTTTTTCTCTTGCTGCTTTTAATATTCTCTCTTTGTCTTTTGCTCTTGGTATTTTAATTATGATGTGTCTTGGTGTGGTCCCCTTTGGGTTCCTTTTGTTTGGGGTTCTATGTGCTTCATGGACTTGTAAGTCTATTTCTTTCACCAGATGGGGGAAGTTTTCAGTCATTATTTCTTCAAATAGATTTTCAGTATCTTGCTCTCTCTCCTGGCACACCCATAATTCTGAAGATGGTATGGTTGAGGCTCCTTACACTATCTTCACATTTTTAGATTCTTTTTTCTTTCTTCTTTTCCAGTTAAGTGTTTTCTGCTTCTTTGTATTTCAAATCTTTGACTTGATTCTTGTGTTCCTCTAGTCTGCTGTTAGGTCTCTGTATAATATTTTTTATTTCAGTCTGTATATGTTTAATTTCTAGTTGGTCCTTTTTCATCTCCTCTTGAGTTTTGCTAAATTTATCCCTCTTTTTTAGGAAATTCTTGAAAAACCTTATAATGTGGTTTTGAACTCTATATCCAGTCATTTGTTTTCCTCTATTTCTTTCATTTGTGATCTCTTCCTTTGTCTCCTCATTTTCCCTGCTTCCCTGAGTTGGTAGAGTAGCTTTGTGTGCTAGGTGTTCTATTTGACCTAGTAGCTCCACTTCCCGTTACCTGAGGTGGACTCTCTTGGTGCACCCCTTTGTGGACTGTGTGTACAGCCTTGTTGTAGTTAAGCCTTGATTGTTGTTGGTATCACTGGGGGGAACTGACCTCCAAGCAATTGGTTGTGAGGATCAGCTATGTTTACACTGGGAGAACTTCTGTGCTGGAGTCAGCTTTATGATACAAGACTTGCAAAATTTCAAAAGCCTCTGTGTTCGGCTTGGATGGGGCAGAGTCTCAGGGCTGAGCAGACAGCCTTGGCTTCCCGTCAACCCTGCTCTACATGGCCCCTGGTTCTCAGTGTCCCTCAGTACCGCTGCAGCCCTCGCTGTGCACACTCACACGCCTCCAGACCTCTGTCTTTTGCGGTTCCCCTGAGTTTTTGTGCACTCCAGGGTCCCGTATGAGTCTGGGTCGCAGGGTCTCACCCGAAACTGGGCTTCAATGCAGTAAGAAGTGGAGTTCAGCACAGTAAGGAGGTTCGGTCTTCCTCCTGCTAGAGAAAGCCAGCGGCACAATCAGCAGTCGGTCCTCTCTGCATGCACTAGTATGCGCTCCTCCAGACCTCTGTCTTTCGTGGCTCCCCTGAGTTTCTGTGCACTCTTCCCTTTTCACGACAGTACAGACTCCCCCCATATTAGTCTCAGCAGGGACTGGGGTTCAGTGCAGTTGAGAGTTTCCATCTCCCTCCTGCTAAAGGAAGCTAGCCAGGCACTTTGCCGCCTGTTCTCTCCACGCACGTGTCTCCATATCTCAGCTTTTTGCAGTTCTTCTGAGTCTCCGTGAGCCCCTCTCTTTCTTCTAATTGTAGAATTCCCACTCAGCCAGCTTTCCTGTGGTTCTGTATAATGTCCATTCTGTCTTTTAGCTGTAGTTTTGAAATTGTTGTGTGAGGCAGCAGTTTAGGTGTTCACCTATGCTGCCATTTTGGTTTCTCTCAAAACTCTTTATTATACAATTAATAATTTTCCCCCCAACTTTTCTAGGAAACCAATATAAAACTTCAGTCTTACAAATATAAAAACTCTTTCTATAGCATATACTCAGGTTCATGGAGTAAGCAGCCCCGGGTCTGTGGAGATGGTAAGAGGCCACACAGCCAGCATGTGCAGACCTCCACTTCATGAATACAGCACCTGACACTGCAGGACAGCTCTCCCACTAGCTCAAAGTACAAGTTTATGGTGACTTAGTGTCAAAATTATTTACAGTATCCCAGCAAATTCATTCCATTACTCTTCTTTGCAACATCCTCCCTTCCAATAGAGCAGTATGAATGGGAATGTTCCAGAATACCAATTTCAATGGAAATGAAAAGAAAAAGCCACTTCACCTTCTATCCTACAGTTTGCTCCTCTTCTGTATTACTATGGAGTGAGCCTCCTTATGTTTTCCCTACTGTGCTTCCATGCCCTCTATTCTGGTCAACTAAGTACTTCTAATAGCTATCAGAGAGCTTAGTTTTTTAGAAGACTTTGAACCTAATTTCTTAAGAAGTGGGAGAAAGAATTGATTTTCATGAGTTTGGATTTAGCTTCTCTTGCTGCTTTTGGACTTGTTATTCCTTGAATGTGAGCCCTGAAGGTGAGACACAACCCCAGGTGATGGAGCAGTGGAGAGCCATCCCATCTGTTTGCATTTAAAGAGCAAGCATCTGTCTTTGTGGCCTCTGTCACAGTGGAAGCAGCTGCTGGGACACGCCCGGGGTTCAATTCTTTGATAGCCTAATTGCTACCCCACCAGAGAAGTATGCTTTTCCCATAGCCTATGAACTCACACTCACATGATTTTGCCTACCTTTAAGAAACAAAACTTAATCAGAGAAGATCCCAAAGCCCAGGGACATTATCTAATTCCCACCTGAGTGAGACCTTACTGGAGCAGGTGGACAGAAACAGCCCTATCAACTCACCTGTTTCACTGCAAATCACAGGTCCACTCAAATGAATCAGACCCACCAAGCAGATATCTCAATTTAAGATAAATAAACAAACAAACAAGGACAAGCATCTAAATAAGGGAAATTTTGAGAGGTAATGTGGTGAACATTCATTTCCATTGAAGGTGATGTCCAGGAGCAGCCAGATTTCCAGGCACCCAAAAGGCTGCTTGGTGTCCAAGGGACCAGCCTTTGCTGACCTGCTAGTCTAAAAGCTTAGCATTGGAAATAACCAAAGTCTTCAGGGTTCACATTCCATAGCAAAAATGTCCTAATCTGTATGTGTTCTGTATTTCTCCCATGCACTTGTGAATCTTTGGGGGAATTAAAAAAAAAACTAGAAAAATAGGGAATTAAAACAAAACTTTGTGTGAATATAACATTTATATGTCAGCCATCCAGCTAGATGTCTCCATCTGATTTCATTCTCATACCACCCTTATGAGGCTGTTACTATTGTTGCCCCATTTTACAGATGGGCATACTGAGGTACACAGGGATATTTAGCTTATAGGTCAACTAGAGATCCAGACTGACTGGCTCCACAGACCAGATCCACTCTTCTGAGAGCCTGTCTTTCATGGGTATCACTTTTTAAAAGTAGCCAAAAAGCAAAGGAAGCATGCTAGTTTCCTGTTTTTCAGCTGCTATTTTATAAGATTAAAAACAAACCATCAAATATTTTTACCCCTTCTAGATAAACTGTAGCTTTTAAAACTAATAACTAGCCTTAACCTGAGATACTGGATTTATGAAGACAACATTAGAAAAAATAACTCTCCCAATTCTAATCTTGATATATCCTGGGTGACACTGAGGAATCATGATCATTTCCACTGGTTCTGAGCCTGAACTTATAACTATCTAACTCTGGTCCTTAGAATGCTCTGAAGTTGAAAACTACATCCGTCCACCATTATCATATTAAACCAATTAGGTTTTCTTATCAAATCTGCTTTGTGTGAAAAATTGTTATGGACTCTGTTCTATCTGCCACGATATTTGACGCCTGAGTTTCTGGTTTCATTGGCTTCAGTTTCTACTTGTTTGAGAGTCAAAGCAATTCTCAGGTCTCTCCTATCAGTTTCTCCTGATACCTGAATTATCTTATTTTTCTCAAGAAAAAGAAAAAGAAAAACAGAGTGGTCATCCAGCAGTGTCTACATACATTTCAAATGCTTCAATATGTTCATCACATTTAAGATTCTGGTTTACAAAAAAAAAAATTAAAAATTATGCAAGACTTTATTTTAATGATACTTCAAAACTCTTGTTTCACTTTAATAAAGCCTGTGTCTTTACATTACCCTCCCAAGTTCAACTGTCATTCTACCACACAAGTAACATGTGGGTGCCAGGTGAGAGTCTCCTCTTTCTTCAGCTGCTCTCAGCTGGGAGTTAAGGAAGAACTAAGTCACTTATTGAACCACATTTGCATGACACCCTTCCAACCTATCAAGGACCCAGGTGTGCATCTGCTGCATGCAATACATCTGGTAAAACTGCTTGGGATTAGCCACTGGAAATTGTATTTAATTAATTACTGTTACAAAAATTAACTGAAGCATTACCAAAACCTCGTGGAATTATAAAATCTATGCAGATTCTCCAAGGGTCATCTGCTCCAACTTCTGACCTTACAGTGAGACTTCTATCAACATTGGAACATCCGCACAGGTGAGGACCAGCCTCTAGTGTCTAAGTTCACCCACTAAAAGCATGGCCCCTCCTTCTTCATCAATTCTACTTACTAAAAAGATCTCCCTGCCATGTTCTGACCCCAAACCTATCTTTCTGCCATTTCCAATCTTTCATTCTGGTTCCATCTCCACAAAAGTCATGGACAAATACAGGCACATGTGCACGTGTAAGCAAACACACACACACACACACACACGCACGCACATACACACTCTCTGGATCAGCTTAAGTTTCTCAATATTTTTGTTAAACATAGACCATGGAGCTGAATAAAATATTCTTTTTCTTTTTCTGCACATGTTTTACAAGTTAATGATATAAATTTTAAAAATAACATGCAATAATTATAGAAATTTATTACAACACAGAAAAGGAAAAAGGTAATAAAAGTTATTTATAATTTCAGCACCAAGAGAAAGTCATCTTACAATTTAGTTGACATTTCCCCAGATTTTCTGATTCATTGCTTTTAATTTGGTGTAAGTTTTATTGTTTTTCAAATGATGTCTTCTTTTTAAATTGCTTAAAATCTGGTGACAGTTTCATTCTTGGAAGCTTCTCACCCATTTCAAGTGACCTTGCTTTTAGAGTCACCATCTTACCTACCTCTCCAAGCCCTTTGCAGTGGCTTCCAGGGTAACTGATGGCCTAGCCTGGCCACTATCCAAGGACATCAGCCCCTTTTCCTGTAGATGCCCCTCCCTCACGATGCCCCAGCTTTTGGGAAGAAGCCTACAAATGAGAAAATCACAATTGCAAGCTGTTCATATTTAAGCAGAAGGTAAGTCTATGGTCCCTGTGGTTATTTCCCTATTTTTTCCCCCTTGCTTCTAAATAATTTCATTATCTTCCTCAGAAAAAATACTTTATCTTCTATCAGGCTGGATGACATGTGGCAAAGTCTCCATAACATTACTCACCTCTCCTTCCAGTCCTCACTTCAGTGTTGTTCTACACAGAGCCCTGAGCTCCATGGGACACAGCCACTGCCCTGCCCCTACCTGTGAATGAGCAGGGCTAGCCACTGTCTCTGTACACAATACCATTTCTATTCAGTTGTAAGAAAAGATAACCTTTGATTGTTTACAAAACCCATAAAAACACTACACTGCACAAAATTCCCATCTGAGCCCCTACCTTCTGCATTGAGATGCATGGTTTCCAGAGGTCCAATGAATGCATACCGGAGGCCTAGGCCATGAGACATGACGAGGTCCAAGTCACTCGGAGACACTATTCCATCCTAAATGAGGAAAGGGGGTGGTTTATGGATGAGTTCTCTGGAAAGACCATTCTCTTATCATCACTTTCATCCTAATTTGGGCAGGATCCCAAAATACTCTCCAAGCACTGTAAGTGTTTTCATGGAATTTTATATGATAAACTATAATGTTAGAACAGATCCTGAAAAGAGACTATTTGTGAAATGTCAAATACCAATTCACTGTTTTCACAGCTGTAATCAATCTTCTCCCATACTGTGCCCAATTCCACTGTCTTCTCTTCTCAAGCCATAACCCATGTCTCACTTGTAGCTCTGTCAAAGGGTGAGAGGATGAAGGGAAAGGGAAAAAGTAAAGGGGATACTGGTGGAAAAGGGCAAGAAGGATTTTCTACATGTTTGTTAAGAACTGGGCCATAAGACTGGAGCCATCAAAAGAACTGTGAAGTTACTCTCCAGACTGTGCCTGCCTGCAAGCCTGGCCTTGTTTAGCATCTAATGAGTTTTTAAAGAATGATATTCTTTGATGAAATGCAGGTTAGAACAAGGTGTTTGTTTGCAAAGCAAAAGGCACTTCTTAGGCTTTTAGGTTGTATGTCAAATTGCCCAGCAATGTGACCTGATCTGTTCTTCACATCCTTCTGAAAGGAGCAGGGATGCATTAGAAACATTTGTATCATTAGGCCATTCACTGACAGTTCAGTCTCCATCTGAAGATATTTTCACTTTGACCATTTCAGCTGTCAGGAAGACAGATGGGGGAGGCTGTCATATATTTCAAGAATCTTCACTGGTCAAAACAGTAGAAAGACTCCGAAATCTCCAACCCCTATCTCCTGGGTGGTTTCTTTCACAAATTAAGTGTACTGTGGGCACAGACATAGCTCCTGCCTGGCAGCAATGCCACACCGCCTCTGTAGAGGCTCCTCACTGTGCTTGCTGTAGTGTTTGATACCTCTTCCACAGGCAACCCTCAGCTGGTGGTCCCAGGGCGGGGAGGATGAAGGGAAGTCCTAGGGGAGGGTGGATGAAGCGCTTGGTGGTGGAAAAGTTAGTTCTGCCCCTACCTCCAGTTCCTGAGAACAGGTTCAGACATGTGCTTCTTCATTCCCCCTCCGCCCCACCCCCACATGGCCTGTTACTCTGGATTACAGTGTAAAGCCTTTACCTCTCCTAGAAGGACTGCCAGCTGTCTGGTTGGAGAGGGTATCTGGGGAGGGGGCAGGGGTTTATCACAGGTTCTGCGTGGCTCCAGGGTCAACAGGGAGGGGCCTTTTGTGCTCCAGATGGCTTTGGGAAGTCTGGGCCAGGCCCTCCATACTCAGAAACTGCTGCCCCTCTTCCTCTGAACCAGGTGACTTCTCACATCCCAGACTTCAAAGTCACCCAAGAGGTAGAAAGGGAATTTGTACCTTCAACCTCTATGACATGCAGCCCAGCTGCTGAGATAGAAATACCAGTGGTCTCAAGTCTATGTGGGTGTCTGATGATATTCTTTGATGAAATGCAGGTTAGAACAGGGTGTTTGTTTGCAAAGGTGGAGCCTCTCTGGGGAAGGGTGGGAGGAGCTGGAGCTGAAGAACCAAAAAGACAAGCATGGTTTACTATGAGGAGAAACTTCGTTTGTGTGAACTATTCTCCATCTAATTTTGTGTGAGAGAGAGATAAACAAAAGACATGAATATACTGTTCAGAGAATAATGAGTTACAAAGCAACCCCTCTAACCACCACCATGTCCATTTTCCTGATCATATCCTTCCCAATAACAAACATTTCTTTTAAAATTTGCCATCTATGTTTACATCCATAAATAAGTGTGCTTTTGATCTATTTTCATCTTCATCAAAATAGAATCACACTGTGCATTCTTTTGTAATATCACTGTAAAATACATTCAAATCTATAGGGAATTTTTGTGAGTTTATTTGAGCCAAATTGTTGACAATTGCCAGGAAGCAAAATCTCAATGGATTGGGATAATGCTCTGGAGGATAGCAGTTTTGCACCTTATTTAATATATTACCAAAAGAAAAGACACAAGTGGGTTACATTAAATCCACTGGTGATAGATCAGGGAGGCAGGAGAAAGTTAACAGTCAACAATTAACATGATAACAATAACAAAGAGAGGATTTATGGCCCTAACTGGTTTGGCTCAATGGATAGAGCATCGAGTGAGGATTGAAGAGTCCTGGGATAGATTCCAGTCAAGGGCATGTACGGTGATTGTGGGCTTGATCCCCAGTAGGGGGAATGCAGGAGACAGCTGATCGATGTTTCTCATTGATGGTTCTAATTCTCTGTCCCTCTCCCTTCCTCTATATGAAAAAAAAAAAAAAAATATATATATATATATATATATATATATATGTGTGTGTGTGTGTGTGTGTGTGTGTGTGTGTGTGTGTGTGTGTATTGTGGTCTCAAGGGATCTGATTGTGCCTAAGGGATCTGATAAAGGGAAATTACCCTGACATTCCAAAGTACTTACTAAGCGCAGTTATATAAAAGCAGTCATATAATTTTTAGTTAAGGTAAAGATTGACTTTTGTCAGGGAAGATACCAGCCACATTTGCATTATTGAAGTAGATTTCTCTAAGTCTCCATTTTTATCCAGAAATTAAATCCAGAAGAAAAAAAACAGTCAGATGTGATTCAGCTGAGATGCTCACTCATTAGGATTTCACCTCACGGAGACAAACAGTTCATCCCTGCTGCACTTAGCACTAAATGAAAGGTTCATAGTTAAGATTTTTTTTGGCGGGGAGGGGTGTTAATCTTCACACAAGGAAATGCTTAGAGAGAGGATGGGAGAGACAAAGAGAGAGGAACACTGATGTGAGAGTGAAACATCAATTGTCTTCTGCATGCTCCTTGATTGGGGATCAAACCCACAACCTAGATATATGCCCTGACTGGCAATCGAACCAGCAATTTTTTGTACACAGACTATGCTCAACCAACTGAGCCACTCTGGCCAGGCTGGTTAGCATGTTTTAAAGCTCAAGTTGCTTAATTTTGTTGTTGAGCTTCATTCCTCTGAAGCAGAGCAGAATTTGCCACCCCAAAATATGCCTTTTGGGATATTGATGATTTCAAGCTGGTTATTTTTAAGAAATAGGGGACTCAGAAACTTTGATCCTCCTCCTTTACCTGCCAAAAGGAATTCAGATAGGAAAACCTCTTTAAGAAGGGAACCTAGCGTATTCACCTGTGAAATAAGTGTCAGAGAAGATACAAGAAAAATCCTGTTTGTTAGACTTCCCTCCTGTGTTCCATGGTTTCTGGGTGGCCCAGCAAGAATTTGTTGACCACAAGTTTGCTCTTTCTCATTTACTTGTGAGTTGCCTGCTTCTCCTTTGGAGTCCCAGACTTCTTTCTCCCTCTCCTTGGTCCAGAATGGCATATAAACCTAACTGCCCAGTGAGTACTCAAGTCCCATATTCTTGTGGAACCCATGTAATATACATCCATAATAACTTTGATCATGTTTCTCCTATTAACCTGTCTCATGTTAATTTGATTACTAGATTAGCCAGGGAGAATTTAGAAAGGTGGGAGGAAAATTACTTTTCCAACATACGCAGAGCCTTAATGATATTTGTGGCCTAAGTGTTAATGCTATTGGGATTAATTACAATAAATAATAATCATCCTATATAATAAAAGGCTAATATGCAAATTGGCCAAACAGTGGAATGACTGGTTGCTATGACCACCAGATGCTCACTGACCACCAGGAGCTGCCCCCTGGTGGTCAGTGAGCTTCCACAGAGGGAGTACTGCTCAGCCACAAGCCGGGCTTAGGGATGGCTAGCACAGCGATGGTTGTGGGAGGCTCTCCTATCTCTGTGGCAGTGCTAAGGATGTGCGACTGATGGCTTAGGCCCGCTCTCACTGGGGGAGTGGGCCTAAGCCATCAGTAGGACATCCCCCAAGGGCACACAGACTAGAAGAGGGCACAGGCCTGTCTGAGGAACTCCCCTTTTCCCCAAGTATAAGAATCTAGTGCACTGGGCCCTTAGTGCTAGTATAAAGGGCAGAGGTAAGTGCTTGAGTTGAACACATGGATCTGATAAACAATTCCTTGGAAACAGTACCCAACACATTGTTTAAAGTTTAAAACCCTACTCCACTCCATGGTGTCTGTGTTTCAACCAACATTTGTTATATAGCTATCAGTAGTTCCTCCATTTCATGGTAAAATTCTCAAGTCACACAAAGGAAAGCCCCATGTGGTTAAAAGATTCCTAAAACTCATGCAGAGCAACTAAAGTCACTATTAGTTCAAAATCTTATTGTATCACATCTTAAAAAAAATCACAAGGCCAGGAGAGCCCAGCCCAAGTGGTAAGAAATTCCTTTATTGAAAAACTTCTAGCTTCTACTTCCTTTAATTAAAATCTAAGACCACAATCAACCAACACAAATTCATGCCTGGGGCACACACTGTGCACCTGGCATGCTTTGGAAAAGATACGAGACTACCATCCATAAGTAAAGAGCAAATACAAGATGGTTAATAAAGTACTAAATTACTGTGATACAAACTTTAAGTATAATTAACCATCTGGGGAGTATCTATCAGTTAGGGTCCTTCCAGAAAGACAGAACCAGTAGGTTATATATGTGGAAAAAGATTTATTCCAGCCAAAACCGGTTTGGCTCAGCTGATAGAGCGACGGCCTGCAGACTGAAAGGTCCCAGGTTCGATTCTGGTCAAGGGCATGTACCTTTGTTGCGGGCACATCCCCAGTAGGGGGCGTGCAGGAGGCAGCTGATTGATATTTCTCTCTCTTCGATGTTTCTAGCTCTCTATCCCTCTCCCTTCCTCTTTGTAAAAAATCAATAAAATTAAAAAAAAAAAGGTTTATTCCAAGAAATTGGCTTTTGCAATTGTAGGCATTGACAAGCCTGAAATGTGAGGCAGGTGCTGATAGTGGAAACCTCAGTTCTGCTCTTCAGGCCTTTCAACTGAAGGGATAAAGCTTGCCCAGATTATTGTGAATAATCCTCTTTAATTAAATAGATTATAGGTGCTAATCATAGCCACAAAATACCTTTACAACAACATTTAGACTTGTATTTGATGGGTATCTGGCCTAGCCAAGCAGATCATCACAGGGGATAGAGTAGAAGTTCAAAGCATGGTCCTCACCGTCAGATATCTTGGGTCTAGCACTTTGTTGGGTGGTAAGAGGACAGAAGACACATCCAATGATTAACAACTGGCAAAAAGTTGATGGGTGCAGTGGTTCTTGATCTTTTGGATAGACACGGAGAAAGGAGGAGACAGGGGAGTCTTGCAGAGTTTAAGGGTGAGACATTCGATGAATGACTCTCCTGTATTTCCTGTATTGAGTAAGGAAACTTCATATGAGAATGGGGTTATTAGATAGAAGGAAAAATAATTCCATATATATATTCCTTCTCTCTAATAACCCCATTCTCATATACATATCTGTCAACAAGTAAATCTAAAAATCAAGTGAATAAAAAATCTGATGAACAGAATAAACTGGTGAATAAAATCAAGGGCATAGAAAGGGAGTGGACTGACAATTCTCAGGGGAAAGGTGGTGAGGGGTGTGCAGGGAGAGCCTGGACAAAAATCATACACCTATGGATGAGATCAATGTCGGGGGAGGTAAGGGCAGCAGGAGGGGTGGGAGCCAGATGGAGGGGAGTTATTGGGGGCGAGGGGGAAGAGGAACAAATATAATAATCTGAACAGTAAAGATTCATTAAATCAAAAAGAAAAGAGTGATGAATGCAGACATCCTTGTCTTTTCCTATTCTTAGGGGAAATGGTTTTAGTTTTTGCCCATTGAGATGTTCGTTGTAGGTTTGTCATAGTCTTTATCATGCTGAGATATGCTCCCTCTATTCCAACTTTCCTGACAGTCTTTATAAAAAAAAAAAAAAGGTGTTAGATGTTGTTGAATGCTTTTTCTGCATAAATTGATATGATCATGATTTTGGTCTTGCTGTTTATATGTTATGTCATATTTATTGATTTGTGAATATTGTACAAGCCTTGCATTCCTGGAATAAATTCCACTTAGTCATGATGTATGATCTTTTTACTGAATTGGTGGATCCGGGTTGGTAAAAATATGTTGAGGATTTTAGCATCTATGTTCATCAGGAATATTGGCCTGTAGTTCTCTGTCATACTTTTTTCTGGTTTTAGAAATACATGGTGCTGGTCTCATAGAAAGAGCTTGAAAGTGTTCCTTCCTCTTAAATTTTTGGAATAGTTGGAGTAAAGGTGTTAGTTCTTTGAATAATTGGTAACTCCCCTGTGAATCCATCTGGATCAGGTCTTTTGTTTGCTGGGAGTTTTTATTATTATTATTACTGCTTCAATTTAATCAGTTTACTTACGTTTTCTGATTCTTCCTGATTGAGTTTTGAAAGGTTGTATATTTCTAGGAAATTGTCCATTTTATCCAGGTCATCCCATTTTTTGGAGTAAAGTGGTTCATAGTATTTTATTACAATCCTTTGTACAGTGGTACCTCAAGATACGAGTGCCCTAACATACGAGATTTTTGAGATACGAGTCGTCGAGTGAGCGATTTTTGCTTTGAAATACGAGCAACATTTGAGATAGGAGTAATCGTGTGGATCGGCTGGCTGCACACGACCCACCAGTTTACCATGACTTGAGCGTCTCATAGTTTCCCACACCTCAAGGTTATGGAACAAATTAAACTTGTATCTCGAGGTACCACTGTATTTTTGTGGGGTCAGTTGTTACTTCAGCGATTTCATTTCTGATTTTGTTTATTTGGTTCTTCTCTTTTTGTTTCCTAGTGAGCCTGCCTAGAGGTTCATCAATTTTGGTTTCCTTTTGAAGAATCAGCTCTTGGTTTTATTGTTATTTTGAATTATTTTTGGCTCTATATGATTTATTTCTGCTCTGATATTTATTATTTACTTTCTTCCACTGGGTCTGGTCTTTTCTTGTTGTCCTCTTTCCACTCTTTAAGTTGTAAGGTTATATAACTTATGACTAGTTATTCTTATTTTTCCGAGGTACATCTGTAGTGCTATGAACTTCCCTCTCATGACTGCTTTCACTGTGATTCATAGATTTTTGATGGTTGTAATTTGCTTCCAGGATGTTTTTATTTCTTCTTTGATCTCTTTGGCAACCCAATCATTGTTTAATAGCATCTATTTAGCTTCCATTTTTTTATTTTTTTATGGTAGTTGATTTTTAATTTTATGCCATTTTAATCTGAGATGATTGATATGCTTTCAATCTTCTTGAATTTGAAGAGATGGATCCTGTGTGCTCACATGTGGTCTATCTTTGAAAATGTCCCATGTGCACTTGAGAATAATGTATATTCTGTAGCTTTGGGGTGAAATGTTCTGAAGATGTCAATTAGTTCCATCTGATCTAGTGACTCATTTAGACTTTCTGTTTCTTTGTTGATTTTTTTGTCTAGAAGATTTATCTAGTGATCTCCATGGGATATTAAAGTCCCCTAGTACAGTGGTCGGCAAACTGTGCCTCATGAGCCACATGTGGCTCGCAAGACTCCGTTTGCCACTCTGTTAACTGAGTTTGTCGATCACTGCCTAGAATGATTGTATTTCTGCCAATTTCTCTTTTGATATCCTTTGGAAGTCTTTTATATATTTGATGCTCCTATATGGGTGCATGTATGTTTACTGGAGTTATATCTTCTTGTATCAATTTTTGTAGTATTATGAAATGGTCTTATTATCTCTTGTTATGATCTTCAATTTGAAGTCTATTTTGTCAGATATAAGTATTGCTACCCCAGCTTTTTTTTTAATTTCCATTTGCCTGAAAATTATTTTCCCATCCCTTCACTTTCAGTTTGTGTGAATCCTTTGTTCTGAGATGGGTCTCTTGTGGACGGCACATACATATGGGTCATGTTTTCTTGTCCATTTGACTGCCCTATGTCTTTTGATTGGAGCATTTAACCCATTTATGATTAAGGTTATTATAGACTAAAGGCCCCATGTACAACATTTATGCACTAAGGCGGGGGGGGGGGCGGTTCCCCTCAGCACAGGCTGTACCTTCTCCAACTGGGGACCCCTTGGGGAATGTCCGACTGCTGGCAGTCAGGCATCCCTCTTGCAATCTGTGACTGCTGGCTCCTAACTGCTTGCCTGCCTGCCTGCCTGATTGCCCCTAATTGCCCTCCCCCCCGAGCCTGGTTGCTCCCAACTGCCCTCCCCTGCCAACCTGATCTCACTCCCAATGGCCCTCCCTTACAGGCTTGATCTCACCCTGCAACTGCTCTCTCCTGTAGGCCTGATCTCATCTCCAACTGCCTTCCTCTGGTGGCCAATTTAGTTCTGATTGGTCAGTTTCTATGCACATCAGTGTCAAAAGCTCCACCTGCTAGGCAGCCATTGGCTTCCCATAGCACCCACATTTGGTTCTGATTGGTCTGTGTCTATGCCAATCAGTGTCAAAAACTCTGCCTCTTAGACAGCCATTGATTCTTCACAGCACCCACATTTGGTTCTGATTGGGCAGTTGGTATGCCAATCAACATCAAAAGCTCCGTCTTTTAGAAAGCCATTGGTTCTTCACATTTGGTTGGTTCCTATACCAGTCAGCACCTCTGGTGGAGGCCTGGAGAGAAATAGAGGCACACTGCTGGCCAGACTGGGACAGAAAGAGAGAGTCAAGTGCTGATCAAAAGCTGCCACAGAGGCAAAAGATTAGTCCCTGCTTCTCTCTTCATGCCTCTCTTTGGCCCTGATTCACAGCCCCCTCAGCAGTCAGTGCTGGGCCACCATGCCTGCAGCAGAAGCAGTCAAGAACTAGACTGCAGACTGACTTCCAATTGGTTGAGCCTCGGTTGTTACTGGTCGTTACAACCCAGGGTGGGTTTTTATATATTAGATTATTGTTTGTTGCCATTTTAATTCTGTATGCCTGTGTTCCTTCTTCCCTTTCTATTTCTTCTTTTTACAACAGTCCCGTTAGCATTTCTTGCATTGCTGGCTTGGTAGTAATAAACTCCCTTAAACTTTTTTGGTTTTTGTTTGCAATATAGTCTTGCTCGATAGGATATTCTTGGATTCAGTCCCTTGCTTTGCATCATTTTATATACTTCATTCCATTCCCTTCTGGCCTAATGTGTTCCTCTTTTGAAATCAGTTGGTAGTCCAATGGGAGATCCCTTATAAGTAACTTTCTGTCTCTTTCTGGCAGTCTTTAAGATTTTTACTCTGTCATTGATGTTTGCCAATTAATTACAATGTGTCTTGGTGTTGTTCTTTTTGGGTTTATCTTGTTTGAGACTCTCTGTTCTTCTTGGACTTCTGTGACATTTTTCTTCCCAATCAGGGAAGTTTTCTGTCATTATTTCTTCAAACAGGTTTTCTAGTTCTTGCTCAACTTCCTCTCCTTCTAGCATACCTATTATGCAATGTTGTTTTATATAATGTTGTCCCAAAGCTCCCTTAGACTCTTCTCCTGCTTTTTAAGTTTTTTCCAATTACTGTTCTGCTTGGGTGTTTTTTCTATCTTACTAACTAACTTATTCAGCTTCTTCTAGTTGAAACCTTTCATGTGTTCTTTATGGCAGTTCTGTCATTCATCATTACCTCTTGATTCTTCTTACACATGTTGGTGAATTTCTCATCCAGACCTTTGAGAATAACCATTACTCTGAATTCTTTCTCTGACAAATTGCTTGCCCCCATTACACTTAGTTCTGTTTCTGGTGATTTCTCCCTTTCTTTCGTTTTGGGATTGTGGTTTTTTTTGTCTTCCTATTTTTGCTGTTCTTTAGAAATTGTTTCGATGGGTTAGATAAAACTGCTATGTCGTCCAGATTTTTTGAGCTGGTCTTATGTAGTAGATGTTTTGTGGGACCCAGTGGTGCAGTCTCTCAGTGTTTCGGGTAGGCCTCCTATGTGAGATATTTGGGTTCTTCTGATGTAGTTGGCTCTTGAATTTTATTGTATCACTTGTGGATGGAGTCTCCTCTCAGTGTGTCTGATTATGTGGCTTACTCTCTACCTAGCCATGCCAACCATTGTGGAGTCACTGACTGAATAGCACAAAATTCAACACAATGTGACATGACACAGAAGGAACAGAACACAAATATACGCAGACACTTATAACACCAATAAAAGTGACCACTGGAGAAAAGAGAATTAGGAAAGATAAAGGGGAACAAGAATGGTGGTGAGAAAAAAAGAACATGGGGAGAAAACACAATAAAGAAAACAAATGAAGCAAAAAATGGGCATGCGCGCATGTCCGCGCACACACACACACACAACACATTTATATTTTAAAAAACATAACATAGAATTTCCTACAGCTGAGGGTGTGGTGTGGAGGGCAAGAGCTTGCTTCTCTCTTGGCTTCTTAACTCCCCTTTATATTTCAGCCCACTATCCACATGACTCTACTAGCAAGTACAGATGTTGCCACTGTCTGTATGGTAATATTTTACTCAAGCCTCACTTTTTCCTGCTGGACACATTCCAGGATAGCCATAGCCTGAAGCAGTGAATAGTGCCTCTAACATCTCTCTCTCTTTCTCTCTCTTTCTCTCTCTCTCTCTCTCTCTCTCGAAGAAGAAGAAGAAGAAGAAGAAGAAGAAGAAGAAGAAAAAGAAGAAGAAGAAGAAGAAGAAAAAACTACCACAGCTCCACCTCCCAGCTGCCTGTTAGTAATTGACTGCTTGAACGAATGGGCTTTCTCTTGTTGAGACTGGAGTGACAGGACAATTGCTGCCTCCTTGGTCCCAAAATCTGTGAAATAAGTCACTGAGCTGCTCTAGTTTCTTTTCATCCTCACTGTCTCATTTTGTACTGTTTTTCTTTGAAAAGAAGAAGTCTGAGTAATTGGCAGGTAATGTACTTACTGGGTCACAGGGCACCTGCTCAGGGTGATATTTAAGGGGAAATGCCATCAATGGAATGATAGGGCCTCCCCCGACTGTCAGAAAAGGTCAAGCGTAGAAGCAGCATATTGTCAGAGATGTGTGAGAAGAAAACATCCTGGGAATTAATGAGAATTGGAGAAATGGACTGAGGCTAATCCTGGTTTATGAAAGGAGAGAAGAACCAAAAACCACCTATCTCTGCATGACCTCTGCATGTTAGAGGTAGTGGTGGTAAATTTACAACTTTTCATCATCTTTCCCCCCAAAATATATTCACCCAATCAATCAAGTCCCATGTCATCACCTCTCCATAAGGGGGCTCACTTTACATTTTAACTTAAAAGGGTAACAATTCCTAATGTGCAGGCTCCTTCCCTGACCAAAAAATACAAGATACTAGTGCATCTGACTCCCAGCCCTGCAGCAGGAGGAGGGGCCTCTCATTACAAGGAGACTGCCCTTGGGTCTCATACCCAGGAGGGACCTGCTTTTGTTCACACAGGCCATGACTAAGAGGATACCTGATCACAATTTGAATCGCTGTTCCGGAAACAAAAGGTTAGATGAGGGTGGCTGGTGCGGAGTGTGTGGGGAGGCCAGCTCAGGTTTGGACCAGAAACTTACATCCTTTGGACTGTGACAGCCTCACATTCATTAGTTCTGGTGTGTTTGTTTTATTCAAAAGTGAATAAAATCTTTCTTTTAAATCGATGTTCATGTCTTTTGAGGATAATCAGAGGTATTCAGTGTCATAAACTAGGACTGAAAATCATTGCTCTAAAGTGACCATGTGAGAACCTTTCCATAGAACAGAAAGAAGCTGGTTGGCGCTGCAGGTTTATCTATTATAAGCCTGAGTCAGAGGAAAAATGCTGCCAATAAAACTAAGATGTTGAAATGTAAAAAAAAAAAAAAAAGCTTTATCTTAGAACAAATGAAAACATGGAGACTTTGAGGCCAAGGTCTTCCTGGGCAGCGAGCCAGGACTTCTCCAACTTTAATGTGCACAAGAACCTCCTGGGGAGCTTGTTAAAGTGTAGGCTATGATTTTGCAGGTCCAGGGTGGGACTTCGGGTGCTGCATTTCCAAAAAGTTCCCAGGTTTATGCTGCTACCCACAAGCCCCAGACCTCATGGGTGTAGCTAGGATATGAGCATTTCAGCTCAACGTTAACTCACATGTGACAGCTGTTTCACACAAAAATTGTTCTTAAGGACTCAGAAAACATTGTCATTATCAATATTATGATAATCCATAATATTTACTAAACTGTACATTATGCCAGGCATGTTCTCATCCTTAAACATACACACACACACACACACACACACACACACACACATATCCATACTTGTCTAATCCTCATCATATCCTAGGTCCATTGTTACCTCCACTTACAAATGCAGACACAGAAACACACACAAAGGTGGCACAGGTTTGAATCCCTGCCTGTCTGTGGAATATGAATCAGACAATCTAACTTTCTGGGCTAGTGTCTTCATTTGTGAAGGCAAAAATAGCATGGTTTTAAGATTGAATGATTGGAAAAATATCTGAAAATTCTGAGAAAGTAAAGTGCTCTGAAAACTCTGAAATACTGCACAGCTGAAGTCACTGATGAACAAAGGATCCCAGGTGGTTGGTTCCTGGTGTTGAGTCCTGATTCCTGTCACTCTCATGAATTATACTCACTAGAAACCCCAACTGCATTTACCACCAAGAGCCTCATCTGTTAATATCACTACATGATCTTTAGGATCCACTTTATTACCTGAAAAAATTCCTCATAATTTTTGGGGGGCATTCATGTCTGAAAATAAAGCTCAAAGACAAAGTTCTGGCATCTCAAAGGATACCAACTGGGTTCCACAGACCACCCTTCCCTGATGAGAAACCAAGAACTGGGCTTCTGCAGCTCAGAGCCCAGGGAATAGAGATCCAGCTTAGTGACCCCACAGCTCAGAAGGATGAGTAAAACCTGTGCTCAGCACTCTCTACATATCTCCAGTAGCACATCCAACAAGCTGAGAACCTGTTCCTGGGCCCATGACTCATGTCTGCTCACCTCTACTCACTCATCCTATATGGAACAAGGATTTATGGGTAGTACAAGTTCAGCTAATATCTGGGCAAGACTTTATTACTACTACACAACTTCCCTGATTGTGCTCATTAGCTTAAGAATATCCGCATGAAGTCACATTCCTGGCCAACAGGATCCTGTCACCCGGTAATCCAATCTTGGGCTGCTGAACTGCAGCCAGACTTGTCCATCTGGCATATCCAAGCTTACAAGGGCATCTGCGACCTGATTCTGAAGCCAACTGGAAGGGAAAATGGAGTGAGGTCTATGAGACAATAGAACCCAGTTCCCTCCACATTCCCTCAGATTTCTGGGCACCCATCTTACTCCCAGATAGTCCCTGCCTTTGCAGAGCTGTGTGGGGACAGGCACGCTCACAGGCTATGACAAGACAGTGTGTCATACTCTAGGATGCTTCTTATTCCTGGCATGTTTGCTTTCTGACCTAGAAATGAAATCTGCGGTTTGGGTACCCTCTCAAGCCCCACAGTTGACAGGCCAATACAACCCTTCCCACCCTCCCTTTCTTAATTTCTCTTTCATTCTTGGCCACAAGTACTAAAATATGCCCTCTGGAGTTAGTAAGTAAAGTTGAAAACAAAAAAACCATAGAGAAAGTCAATGAAATAAAAAGTTGCCTCTTCAAAAAATCAACAAAATTAATAAACCTCTAGCAAGACTGACAAAGATAAAGAGAGAGCAGACCACACCAGGAATAAAACTAGGGCCATCACTTCAGACCCTGCAGCCACTAAAAGGATAATAAGGGAGTTCCACCAACAACTTTATGTTCATAAATTCAACAGCTCAGAAGAAATTGACCAATTTCCAAAAAACCACAAACCACCAAAATCAACCACAATGAAACAGAAAACCTGAATGGTTCTAGGACTATTAAACAAGTGGAGTTTGTAATTAAAAACCTCCTGAAAAAGAACTCTCCAGGCCAGGCCTAGCGGGTTTCACTGGAGAATTCTACCAAACAAAGAAGAATTTACAAAACTTTACAATCTCTTCCAGAAAATAGAAGAGGACAAACACTTCTAACTCATTTTATACATTATCACCTTAATATCTATGCAGTATTACCTTGATATCAAAATAAAACAAAGATAGTAAAAAAGAAAGAAAACTATAGACCAGTATCTCTTCTGAACTTAGATGCAAAAAATTCTCAACATCAGCAAATCAAATCCAGCAATGTCTAAAAAGAATGACACATGAAAACCAAGTGAGACTTATTCTAAGCATGCAAGGCTGTCAACATGGGAATGTCAATCAAAATGACAGGGGCAGAAATAGATCAGTGGGGACCAGGTATAATTGTAAGAAATATTAATCATGCTCTGTTAACTGTGATTGTTTTGTTCTGATTAAAGAAGGTACATTCTAACTTGGCTGGCAGTAGCACATGGGGCCTAGGAGCTCAACTGGAAATGCAGCCCATCCTCCCCATCCAGGAGCTGCCTATTATCATGTAAAGATTAATAGCCTCATCGCAGAAACTAGAACTGCCAGCCCTTTGCATAACGCAATTCCTTTTAGACACCTCCCCTGCCCCACCTCCCTGGCCTCTCCCCCACCCCCCCCCCTCCCCCGCCCAACTCCCTTCCCCCCCCCCCCCCCCCCCCCCCGCCTTTGCATACCTGCAGGCCTCTGCAAATCTCCAGCCAGCATTACCTATAAATTGCCATTTGACACACCCTTTTGCCTATTTCCCATGTAATCTGTGTCCTTCTACCCAATATAAGCAGCTGGTTTACGGTGGGGTAGGTAGAGAGCAGATTTTTGTGGATGACCTACTGTTCTCCCATATTGCCAGCAGTATTGGAATAAACGCTCATATATGATTCAACCCTGACTCTGTTTAATTGGCTCAAGTAGTGACAGGCAGCATGGACCCACTGATTGTCTGGTTACAAAAGTGTCCTCCACATCAACAGAGTTATTAGCAAGTGGCAAAGCAGCTTCCTCAGCTCCTCTGACACCCATATCAGGACACCAGCAGGACGGAGTGGGAATGTAGGCCATCATTTGGGCCAGGCCCCTGCCTGTCTCACTGCAGCTCATTCTTCTCACTACTTACCTAATCCATGGTTGGATTAGGTTTGTGCAGAACTGTTTACACAGCCAATGGAACGGCATTCCTTGAACCATTGCTGACCATCACCTCAAAAGTCAGGACAGAAGCATACAGACCCCTATCTATACAAAACTTCTTTGAGCTCTAGAATCAAGTCACCTTAATACCTTTTCCACCCAGACTGGATAGCACACCAGCACTGTATGGGGTCAAAAAGAAAAGGTTCTGCCAAATTTCAACATGCTTTGTGAATTCAGAAAGTCATGAACCAGAGATACCTATGTGAGTGTATCTCTTCTGGAGTAGAGAACCCAGAGGTGGCCACATGCACAAAAGGAAGTATCCTGCTCTGGTGGAGTGAGACTTCTTTGCCCTTGGAAGCAACTGCATTAGGAGCAGGTGTATGCCCAGTGTGCTAGTGGCCCTTCCATATCTGGGAGGCCAAAGAAGCAACTGCCCCTGAGTAGAGACAGTAAAAACAGACACAGCACCGGAAGCTCCACCCTCCCTCCACATTCCCTCCCTTGACCCCCACAAGAGAGGCACTTCACTGTCACTATAAGTCTTCCGGGCAGAGTTTAGGGATGCCCCACAGCTCTTCAGTTCCACCCTCACCCCAACCTGGATAGAGAGACCTGCAGTTTCTACATCTGCCTTCATTCTCACTGTCTGCAGATCAACTTTGTTTTCTTTTTAAATATATTTTTATTGATTTCAAAGAGAGAGGGAGGGGCTGGAGAGAGAGAGAGAGAGAGAGAGAGAGAGAGAGAGAGAGAGACCAACCCCACTGGGAATTGAGCCCAAAGCTCAGGCATGTGCCCTGACATGGAACTGAACTGTGATCTCCTGGTTCATAGGTCAACATTCAACCACTAAACCACACTGGCTGGGCATTCAACTTTATTTTTTAGAAATTTATTTTAATCCTCACCCAAGGATTTTTACTTGATTTTAGAAAGAGAGGAAGGAAGGGAGGAGGAAGAGAGAGATATGCATCATGTTGCCTCCCATCTGCACCCCAAATCAGGAATCAAACCCACAACCTTTGGTGTATGGGAGGACATTCCTACCAACTGAGCCACCAACTAGGATTCATTTTTATAAGTGAATTATCACTGAGACTCCTACGGAAGACAATTTTTTTAGTTCTATTTACACTTTCTTAATCTCATTTCTATAGCTTCTCATTTTGTCACATTCATACTCTATCCTACTGGATCTCAGCACTCGGTTCCCTATGGGGACCCTAGGCATGATATACATGCAGGATTCCCTTTCTCAGAAGATATATCATCCCCCCAAACCAGCAGAACATACTTCGTCTACCATTAGCCCCTGGAGACAGGACAGTATAAAGAAAGGTAGGTAAAATAAGCCAATAAGGACAAACAAACAAATGACAAATGCTGGTGAGGATGCAGAGAAAAAGGAACCCTCGTGCACTGCTGGTGGGAATGCAGACTGGTGCAGCCACTGTGGAGAACAGTATGGAGTTTTCTCAAAAAAACTAAAAATAGAACTTCCATTGACCCAGTGATCCCACTTCTAGGGATATATCCCAAGAAACGAGAAATATCAATCAGAAAGGCTCTATGCCCCACTATGTTCATAGTGGCACAATTCACCATAGCTAAGGATTTGGAAACAGCCTAAGTACACATTAGCAGATGAGTGGATTAAAAAACTGTGGTACGTCTACAGAATGGAATATTATGCTGTTATAAAAGAAAAAGAAGGAACAGCATGAATAGAACTGGAGAGCATTATGCTAAGCAAAATAAGTCAGCCAGAGGAAGATAAATATCTCATGATCTCACTCATTTGTGGAAAATAATGAACAACATAAACTGATGAACAAAAACAGATCCAGAGACAGAAGCATCAATCAGACTGTCAAACCTCAGAGGGAAGGTAAGGGAGGGTGGGAGTAAGGAGGAGAGATCAACCAAAGCACTTGTATGCATGCATATAAGCCTAACCAATGGACACAGACACCAGGGGAGGGTTAGGGCATGAGTGATGGGTGGGGGGTGAAGTAAGGAAGTAAGGGGAGGATAATGACACATATGTAATACTTTAATCAATAAAGAAAATAAAAGAACTAACAAAGCATCCAAATAGACCGCTCCACCTTCCCACCTCTCCAACCAGTAAAGGGGACAGCAGAATCCTCTGTGGCTTCCCACATGTTTTACTGTATCTATTATATTTTTCCCCTAGTCTATCTAGATAAGTGGAAATATTTTAATAGCTCTCTAAAGGAGTGTTTTTAGTTTAGTGTTTCTTTCAAATACCTTACCACAGAATGAAATTCAAAGACATTCTTCAATTGCTAAGAAATTAAAACTGCAAACTTGATGGTGGGAACCACACACACTGTCTTGCATATATAAGACCACTAAGTGGATTTAAACAGTGAGAACACAGAGTCGCAGCTGTTGTGTGGTAAATGCACTGGGCAGTGAGGTCCATGAAGAACTACCAGAGCCGTGCCCAAATACCAAACAGGGAGGCAGAAGGGCCACTGCATCCTGCACTGGGATCTGCAGAAGTGAAGTCTTTGTCCCTGTCCCAGGCTGGGACCCACAGCCTACCTAAGGCTCAGACAGGAACTGTGGGCCCAGTGCAGGTGGCAGTGCTATCACCTAGCTGAGCACAAACCCGCCCTGGGGCACCATGTACCCATACAAATGTGGCTGGGAGTGTGTGCAGGGAGGCCACTTTCTGGGGCATGCAAAATCCTTTCACTAGAGGATGAGGTTAATTGTGAAAAAATAAATAATGTTCTTTTTCTACGTCAGACAAGCCTGTTACTAACAAGTGTAATTATAATGGTTTCTTTTCGAGCTTTTGAAATAAATTGGGTTTATTTAGAGGATACATGTGGACTGTACTCAAAATGTAATTTTTGAGTGGGCGAGGGCACGCAGGAGCACCAGGCCCATGAGCCTGAGCTGGGGCCCAGCCACGCGTACCCCCGCACTGCCCACTGGTGTGAGGTGGGAGGTGAAACAGGTGGAAGATGGAACAGGTTGGAGAGAGCCCTCGGGGTGGACACTTGCCATACTTTAATGGATGCCTGGAAGTTGACATACATATATATTCAGAAATATTATATCGCTTCTCGGCCTTTTGGCTAAGATCAAGCACAGAAATGTTTTGCTTCCTGAGACCTGTGAAGAGGTTATGTCTGGAGAAGGTGTCTCCACGCTGGTTTTTCTGCTCAAGAGCATTCTCGGGGGGCTGAAGCAGTCAACACCTTGAGGCCATTCTATTTTGTGGTGCATCCAGATTTCTTTGGACAGCACCCCAGAGAAAGGGAAGTTAATGAAAATTCTCTTCAGAGATTAAGTGTCTATTTAGAAAAACTTCAGAAACCAGGCTCCAAGACTCTGAAAACAACTCAGCTCACCTTTTATGTAAGAGAAACAGACTACAATTCCTCTGATGGCCAGGAACCCTTTAGTACTTTAGGATGTCGAGCAGTTAAATTTACTTTGCATACCAGAGATCTGCTAAGCACAAAATTATATATTCTCAACTCCTGCAGTTTATCAGTTGAACATGTCCAAAACTTGAATAGCAATGTGCGTCCCTAGCCTTCCAAAGAGGCAAAGAGGATGTCTGACAGGCCCATCAAATGGAAGAAGTCTTACTACTCCTTTACTGGATTCAAAGACCCAGATGAGGACCTCCAGCATGTCTTGAAAATGGAAACAACCTTAATGTCCTGGTTAGATAACAATGGGAAACATGCCATTAAAGAGCTGGAGAATAGTTTGCCACTTAGAAAAGAACTAGATCGTTTAAGAGATGAACTGTCTCATCAGTTGCAGCTCTCAGATATCAGGTGGCAGTGGAGCTGGGACCTCGCCCATCCCCGTAGCCAGCTGCATAGTTTAGGTCGCTTAGTGCAGCAGAACTTGGAAAAACTTAAAAATGCAAAAGGATGTACAGTAATATTTACAGACCGTTCCGGGATCAGTGCAGTGGGCCATGTGATGCTGGGAACAATGGATGTCCATCATCACTGGACGAAGCTTTTTGAAAGGTTACCAAGTTACTCTGACCTTCAGAGGAGGCTAATGCTCCTAGAAGACCAAATAAGCCCCCTTCTGGAAAATCCATTCCCTGGAAAAGTTCTGTAAGGAGCCCAGTGTTTCTAGTAAACAGATGATGGATTGCTGTAAGAGATTTCTAGGGCAGTCGCTGCCTTACCTACAGGGATGCATCTCTGTGTTTCACATTTTTACTCCGTTATGCAAGACAGAGACCTCTGTATTCCTTGGAATTGGAAAAATGGAGACGCCATTAAGTAACACAAATCTGTATTATTTTTGGAATAACTAAGAATCTGTGAAATTAAACTTATTTTAGTCCACAATTTTCTATAACAGTATTATTTACCTATTACAAGAACAGTTTCTGAATGCTGCTTTGAATGCAGACTTATTTTTAAAAATTAATTTATGCTGGGAAACTTGTATGTAAAAAGGTTTGTACTCCCAATCTTATCGTGTTTCTTATCTGATTGGCACAACTAAGTAAAAAGGTGTTGAGATGAAAGAATATATTTGTGATATGTGTTAAAGATACATATTTTTATGAGTGAATGTGAATAAATATGTAACCCAATTCAACATGCATCTTCACAGTCACATCACATGTATCAGTACACCCATGTATTCTGCAACCAATGTGGACAGTTGATATCCAAAACACAAGATTGATGGGTAGCAAAAGCTAGATAATGAAACTCTGCCAAACAGAAAGAATGGAAGGGGGAAAGCCATTGAATGAATATATGGTATTGAACATCTTCAGTGACAGAGAATTTAGTTTTAAACCTCTAAGTTTTCCTTCCCATTGAAATAGTGTAATTGTAGCATGAAGCCAACAGACTGAATTTTTATGAATCATCTAATAAGGTGACTCATTCGTGGCAATGGAAAACACTACCCAGAAAAATTCTTGTTTCCCAAAGATTCCCAGCAAGTAGGGTCAAAGGTAACACAGTCCCAGTCAGGCAGGATTCTGTCACCCCTTGCTGTTCCCACCAATGTTCGGAGCCACGCCTCGTCCACAGCTGTGTGGACGTCCCTATGGTAACAACCAGCCCTGCCCCAAGGGGCATGGTGTGGCCACTCTAGACACAGGGCTTCTCTCTCTGCAGCTACTTCTCTTAGGCTATTTTTAACCAGTTGCAAAACCTCTTCATTGTTTCTTAAGAGGACAAAGTGAATCCTATTTGGGACACCATTTTTGTGGCTCTTTACTGCAGAAGAAATGAGAGAAATTTTTTTTCCCCACAGTGCATTATACGGAAAAGGTGTTTAAAATCGTTCTTGAAGTATGTTTTAAATTAATCTAAAACACTGGTTATTTAAACTTAACATTCAAATGTGTATTCAAAAGAAATAATGTTTTGTAATTATTCCAGGGTGTGTATGTCATCCCTTTTAAGCTGTGCCTAATTGCTGTACTTACATTTTTTTTCTAATGTAACAAATGTTTCCAGAGCCAAATGATGGGAGATTATGTAAGAAAATTTATTGGAAAAATGGGTTTGGATTATACCTTTTATAAAATCAGTAATAGGTTTTGAATTGGACTTTGTCTTGAAATTAATTGTTACATAATAAATATATATTCATCAGAAAAAAAATGTAAGTTTTTTCCTCCTGAAAGATGATAACACTGGTGATGAGTAGTCTGAGTCTAGGAAATGCCATATTGTCACCCAGAGACAATTATGCGACAATGACACGTAGGAGCAGCAAACAGTCTATCATCCTGTCCTTCATCAAATGACTCCATGTAACAGCATCTTTGAAACAATTAATGCTGCACTGACAGTTTATCCTCGTTGCCTTTTCACTGCACCTGAGAAAAATAGCTGACGGTCAGGCTCCAGAAACAGTGAGGAGGCCTGAACGCTGATTTCCTGTAATCACTGCCCCCAAGAAACTGTTTCCACTCTGCTTCTCCTCTTGGCTAGTAACCATCCCCAATTCCCCGCTCGCTCATCCTCTCTTCCCTCACACTGTCTCTACTATTGTCCCCACTGGCCACTGCAGCCTGCATACCTGCACCAGCCTCCAGGCCTCGCTGATGACCGCATACTGCAGGCGATTCAGGATAAATCCATCAACCTCCCTCAGGATCTTGACCGGGGATTGTCCGATCTTCTGCATCAGGGCGTGGGTCCTGTCCACTGTCACAGGGGCTGTCTCCGGGTGGGGGACGAGCTCCACCAGAGGGACATAATACGGGGGATTCACCTTATGAGACAGGAGTGAAGACAGTCAACAGGCAACTCCAGAGTTTGGGCATCATTCTGCAGACCCTGTCGGCCGCCTATATCAGATTCCTCTCTGGAAAGGAACCTTGGATTCAGCCCCTAATGACAGCAAACTAAAAAAAAACAGAGTATTAATTCACAAAGGAGAGAGAAAAAGAAGGAACTCCAGCATTTGATTACATAGTTTTGCTTAAAGAATCATGTCCAACGTAAGAGTTAAAATTTGGAGGTTCATTACATCATCCTGTACATTACAGCTATTCCCAAACCCCTGACCCTCTAGGGGATTTTATTGCTACTAGCTGAGAAGACTTCACACCTAGTCACCTCTTCCCAGGACAGTCACCATAGGTCCTGCAATTCTACATCCATTAGAAATGACTGACAGCATCTTCCCAAAATTTGGCATTTTCTTAACTTTCCCATGTTGAGTCTCAAACACCAACCTCCCCAGTCGAACTTCACCTATAAATTGCACAGCTCCAGAACTCCTCCACAGCCTTGACCTGGGTTCAAAGTCTAGGACAGGAGGGCCTGTCCTCAGGAGTAGATCCTGATGGAAATGCTTGTCCAGCCCAGCACTGAAATATTTGGCTGTGATTTTCTTGGTTGACTTTGAGGAACCATTCTTGAAGATTCCCAGAGAAAATTATCAGATGTCCATAGACAGCACCATGTAACACAACCCGACACCTCAGGTGCTGCAGTAAACTTTCCCAGATGCTTCTTGTAGGTATTTTTCCCTTTAGACATGGGTGAAAATTGGTAGAACCTCATGCTACCAAATAACTACAAGAAGTATCCATTTTAGAATGACTGCAAAAGAAAAGGAAAATAAAATGTATTTCTTCCAGGACACTACCTAGAAGAGGTGGCTAGTCTAAATACAGTTATATTTTAAAGGCTCTTGTTCTCGGCCTGTCCTGGTCACAACTGCTCAGCTCTCCTAGAAAGTGAGAGATGATGGTGCCTGTTTCCAAAATAAATTATAAATCAATGTCTTACTTGTATCACTGTCTCCTGACTTAATCATTGAATTCTTATAAAAAATATTTCACCTCTGGCCTTTTTAAAAATCAGAATTAGAGGAACTGGAACTATGTTTGTATCAGATGGACTTTATCTCACTGTAAAGCAGGGATGCTGGGGGCAGAATCCAAGATGGCGGCATAGGTAAACACCTACACTGCTGCCTCGCACAACAATTTCAAAACTACAACTAAAAGACAGAATGGACATCATCCAGAACCACAGGAAAGCTAGCTGAGTGGAAATTCTACAACTAGAAGGAAAGAGACGGGCTCACAGAGACCCAGAGGAGCTGCAAAAAGCTGAGGAACAGAGACGCGCTCGTGGAGAGAGCAGGTGCCAGAGTACCTGGCTGGCTTTCTCTGGTGGGAGGGAGACGGAGACTCTCAAAAGCATTGAAGCCCTTATCCTATGACACTAAACTCCTGATCCAGCCAAAACTCATATGGGGGGAATTTGGACTGTGAAAAGAAAGAAGTGCGTGGAAATTTAGGGGAGTCGCAAAAGATCAGAGGTCTAGTGGCGCACACAGCACTGTGTGCAGAGGACAGACTGCTGATTGTGCCGCTGGCTTTTGCGAGTGGGTGGGAGACAGACCCTCCCAACTGCGCCACTTCTGACTCCACTAAGCCCCAGTTTCAGGTGAAACCCTGGGGACGCAGGCTCGTGTGGTCCCGGAGCGCAGGAGAACCGGAGGGGTAGCAGTCTAGAGGCACTGCAAGAGAGTCTGTGCAGGCACAGGGACCGCTCCAGCGATTACCCAGTCACGTGAGACTCAGGGGCTGTGGAGGGTGGGGCCGACTGGAAGGCAAGTCTGTCCCTTAAGCCCTGAGACTCCACCCATCCCAAGCTCAACAGAGAGGCTTTTGCGGTTTTGCAAGTCTGGTATCATAAGGCTGACTCCAACACAGAAGTTCTCCTGGCATAGTGAAAATGCCAAGACAAGGGAAGGGATCACAAACAAAAGGAATGGAGGAAAACAAACGACTGGATATAGAGTTCAAAACCACGCTTATAAGGTTTTTCAAGAATATCTTAGAAAAGTTGGATAAAGTTAGCGAGACCCAAGAGGAGATGAAAAAGAACCAACTAGAGATGGAAAAGATCCAATTAGAGATGGAAAAGGACCAACTAGAGATAGAATAAGTCCAACTAGAGATGAAAAAGGACCAACTAGAAATTAAACATACACTGACTGAAATAAAAAATATTATACAGAGTCCTAACAGCAGACTAGAGAAAGGCAAGAATCAAGTCAAAAATTTGAACTATAAAGAATCAGAAAACACTCAACTGGAAAAGCAAAAAGAGAAAAGAATCCAAAAATGTGAAGATAATGTCAGGAGCCTCTGGGACAGCTTCAAGCATAGCAACATCAGAATTGTGGGGGTGCCAGAGGAAGAGAGAGAGCAAGATACTGAAAACCTATTTAAAGAAATAATGACTGAAAACTTCCCACATCTGGTAAAAGAAATAGACTTACAAGTCCAGGAAGCACACAGAACCCCATATAAAAGGAATCCAAAGAGGACTACACCAAGACACATCGTCATTAAAATACCAAGAGCAAAAGACAAAGAGAGAATATTAAAAGCAGCAAGAGAAAAACAGATCATTACCTACAAGGGAGCACCCATATGGCTGTCAGCTCATTTCTCAACAGAAATGATGCAGGCCAGATGGGAGTGGCCAGAAATATTCAACCTGATGTATAGCAAGAACCTACAACCAAGAATAATCTATCCAGCAAAGCTATCATTCAGAATTGAAGGGCAGATAAAGAGCTTCACAGATGAGCAAAAGCTAAAGGAGTTCATCAACTCCAAACAAGTATTATATGAAATGCTGAAAGGTACTGTTTTAGAAGAGGAAGAAGAAAAAGGTAAAAGACAAAAAATTATGAACAACAAATACATATCTATCAACAAGTGAATCTAAAAATTAAGTGAATTGAAAATTTGATCAACAGAATAAACTGGTGAATATAATAGAATCAGGAGCACAGAAAGGGAGTGGACTGATAATTCTCAGGGGGAAGGGGTGAGGGGTGTACAGGGAGAGACTGGACAACAATCATACACCTATGGATGAGGTCAATGGGAGGGAGGTAAGGGCATAGGGAAGGGTGGGAGTTGGGTGGAGGGGAGCTATGGAGGGAAAAAAGAGAAACAAATGTAATAATCTGAATAATAAACATTTAATTATTTTAAAAAAAAGCAGGTATGCTGGGCTCAAGGTCTCTGTTGTTCTAAGCTTCACGTAGCAAGCACAGATGGAGGCAAACAGTTTAAAAGCATCTTCATGAAAACTTGGAAGTCCTCCTTGCAGGCTTTGCTCCTGCCCATGACCTCTGTGAGTGATGGTATTCCGGTTGCAACCTTACCATCCCTTTGTGTCCAGATTCTCCAGGAGGTCTTGTCAGCTCCTAGGCTTTAGTGCCATCAACATACGGAAACCTCACCAGAGTGCACCTCACCAGAGTGCACCTCCCACTTAAATTGTGCATTGGATACTTTCCCTCAGACATATCACAGCCTGCCACAAATTAAACTCATGGCTCTCCACCCCAACACCTGCCCTCTTTCTAGCTTCCTGTCTTGATAAGAACACTCAACTTAGTACCACAAGAAGCATCGTTGGTCCTTGCCTCTTCCTACCTCACCCATTTCCATCAGTGGCATTCCATTATATATTTGCTCTCTCTCTCTCTCAAAATCAATGGGAAAAATATCCTCCAGTGAGGATTAACAAAAACAACAAAACAACAACAAAATTAAAAGCAGAAGCCTGAACATATCACCTCCAATTCAGAGTCCTGCAGCTATTCCCCAGCACCCACTATAAAAGTCACAGCTACAGGGATTGGCCCTTTTCTGTGTCCCCAAGCTCAAGTTGATAGGCTGCTAGAAAAGAACCTTTAGGTGCCTGGGAGCTTGGATGGGGTTATTCTTGCCAGAGTGCCTCCTCCTATGATAAGGAAATTAATCCCTATTCCATGCTCAGAGAAGGATCCTGACAATCATGACAGGTTAAATCATAAATTTAACATGGTACATATGTGAGGAGAGGAAGGGAGAGGAGAGAAAAACAATGTAAATGATTCTACTACAAAAGAAAGAATAGCTACTTCCTAAAATGTTCTTCCCTTTCTGACAGGAACATAGGACAGACCTTCGCTGTTGGTCTATGAGGGAGATAGAAAGGTAGGCCCTTAAGAAATGGGGAAAACAAAGAAGAAAAGGAGGTGATTTCTTTAATGTAGTGGTTGCCAGCCTTTTAGACCTCATGGACCACCAGTTGGTGACCACTGCTTTAAAGGTTAAGAATAATGGACCCTGGGCTGAGCCCTGTTGGAGGCACAAGAGGGGATTGTGGCACAAAGCTGTCTGAAAGCTCAGGCTGAGCTGGACAGCATAGGGAGCCTTTCTCCATTCACCTTGTGAAAAGCCTTGCCTGATTCTGGAACAGAGCCGGAGGCATGTGATCGGATGATAGCACACCCAGGACACAGAGCCCATTTATTCTCTCTGCAGCCAACTGAAGCAGTTAACCTCACAGATGAAAGGCTGGCTGTCCCTTCTCCAAAAGATCCACTCATACCCACACAGGGGGGCACTTCTGTCCAGGTAAACTCCTCTTCCTCTTATAACATGGATACAAAAACGAAGGGGTCCTTCTGCACAACTGGTTCAGAGGATTTCATCTCTCAGTATTTTGATAATTTACATTTGTCCTTCACAGAGATTAAAAAAAAAAAAGGCAGCCCCTGTGACCAAAAAGCTGGCAATCTGGAGCAGGCAGCACTGTGCAATGTGCAGGACACACAGACACATACATTCTCCATACACAGCAAATCCAGAAATGGACCGTTCCAATGACCACCTGCATGTAGACAAATGGGTTCAGAGGTGCAGCAGAGCAGGTGCATGCATGACAGGGAGTGCTGGACCAAAGCACCCTAAGCACCTGTGCAGGCCAGCCTGATTGAATCCCAGCAGCAGCCCAGCTCCAGCCTGATTGGTAACTAGGCTATAGCTGTGCCTTTGGGAGCTGCTCCCATTCAGAGCCGAAATCATTGTGGGCTGACTGACATGTGTCATCCCAAGGCAGTTACATCTATGAAGCATCTGTAACATACATAGGAACACTAAGAGCACTGGATGTACTAATGAGGCCCCATAAGCTCCACAGGATCATCATATCCCCAACTAAAATAAGGAAGGAAAAGGGGAAAACTTAATTATAAAGTGCAGCTAAAACTATTTGTGGAAACCTGAGGTGTCTTGCTGGGCTGCTGACATAGAATCTAAGCACCAAGACTGACTGCACCAAACTTGACCTTCAGACAGTCATTGGCAAACATTGCCCCAATTGGCCTCTACACCTTTACAGGGAGGACAGGCAGACAGAGAAAGGTAGCAAAAAAATATCAGATAGAAAGAATGTCAGGACATGGAGAATGGTTATATCATGCCTCTTGCTTCCTCTGTTATTTTTCTCCTCTAAATCCCATTTCAACTATCTGAATGCTGAAAGAGCACAACTAGTGCTGAAAGGCCCCTTCTGTGCAAGGGTGGAGACAGCAATCTTTCAGGGCAAGAACAAGTTTCCTCTTCCTTTATCCTGTTTTCTGTCCAGACAGAGGATCCTAGTTATGGGCCCTGAGCTGAGGGCAGTGGCATGTAAGTTGACACCTTGAGCTGCTCCTGCCTAGCCAGCAGTAACAGAAAACTCTGCAGCTCCTCAAAGGTTACCATGGGCCCTTGTCAGAGCATCAGCCGAGCACCAAAGAGTCACACATTTGAATCTCAGTCAACGGCACTTACTTAGGTTGTAGGTTCAATCCTGGCACCAGTAGGGGAATGTTCAGGAGGCAACCAATTGATGTGTCTCTCTCACATTGATATTTCTCTCTCTCTCTCTCTCTCTCTCTCTCTCTCTCTCTCTCTCTCTCTCATCTATCTCCCCCCTCTCCTTCCCTCTCTTCCTCTCTCTCACCTCCCTCCTCCCCTCCTTGCTCTCTCCAAAAATTAATGGAAAAAATGTCCTCAGATAAGGATTAACAAAACAAAAAAAGGTTACCAATGGTTCTGGGTTCCATAGATACTGCCAGTCCAGCTAAGATTGAATTGTCCAAAATGCTTTTTGACCTTTGCAAAGGTCAGTGGTATGATCAAAAGGTGAATGACACCAGCACAGAAGGAAAAAGGGATAAAATTCCAAAGATGATTAATTTGGGTGATTTGATTTGCTTTAGTTAATGTCATTTGGGTTTAAAATAATTTATAAAAGTAATGAGAGGTTAATTTTTAAACTGAGGTTTTACTTACTTTGACTATGCAGTTTGTATTTCATTAAATAAGTAAAACTCAGCATTACTGGTATGGTATGAGGGAGAGAAATGTCATTATTCAATAGTCACTGATCAAACACCTAGTCAGAGGCACTGGACTAGTGGACAGAAGAAAGTGAGTAAAGGTGTGGTCTCACCCATTGGTAATTTAAAATGGAATAAATGTAGTAAAAGTTTTTTTTCAATTATTTTTTATTTAAGTACTGGGGCGGGGAGGGGAAAGAAGGGGAGAACACATGTCCCTCAGCCTAGCTGCACCCTCTCACAGTCCGGGAGCACTCAGGGGATGGGGAGCAGGAATAACAGGCAGTTGGACATCCTTAGTATTGACAAGGAAGCGGAAGAGGCTCCCACCACTGCCACTGTGGTCGCCAGCCGTGAGCCTGGTTCAGGGCTTCTGACTGAGCAGTGCTCCCTCTGCAATGTTTAACCAATGTTTTTACTTCTGAGGCAGTAGAGAAAAACAACAACTAAATCAAATTGTCCTACTTTTAGGAGGTATTTTAGCAAAACTCATCCCACACAGTACAAGGCCATTTGGGGCAATGCCTTTGATAAGACTTGCTCAGTGTCACTAAACATCAGGGAAACTGCAAATCAAAACCAAACCACAATGACATATCATCTCACACCTGTCAGAATGGCTATCATCAAAAAGCCAACAAACAAACAAACAAACAAAAAAATTGAATCCATGAGTAATACGAAAAGTCAACAAACAAGTGCTAGTCAGGATGGGAAGAAAAGTGAGCCCTCATGCATTGTTGGTAAGATTGCAAAATGGTACAACCACTATGGAAAACAGTATGGAGGTTATTAAAAAAATTAAAAATAGATTTAACTTATGGTCCAACAATCCCACCTTTGGGGTATTTACCCAAAGAATTTCAAAATGCTAATTCAAAAAGATACATGCACCACTATATTCGTTGCAGCATCATTACAATAGCCAAGATATGGAAGCAGCTCAAGTGTCCATTAATAAATTAATGGATAAAGAAAATATGGTACATATATATAATGGAATATTACTCAGCCATAAAGAAGTAACGTTTTGCCATTTACAACAATATGGATGTACATAGAGGGTATTATGCTAAGTAAAATATGTCTGACAAAGGAAAAAAACAAATATCATTTGATTCCAAAACAAAGGAACAAACAAAATGGAAATACTAGATTCATAGAAACAGATACTAAAGAAATGGATGCCAAAAGGTTGGGTGTGAGGGTCTGGGGGGAAAAGGGGAAGCGTTCATAATATTGTGATAAGTTACATGGTGACAGATTACTACCAGAATTAGTGGGGTGATTACATTGTAAGGTATGAAAATGTTGAATCACTATATTGGATACATGAAATTAATATAACCAGTATACCAACTACCCAGTTTTCCCGAAAGTAAGACATCCCCAGAAAATAAGACCTCCTTCCAGTTTTGCCTCTTGCTATAATATAAGACATCCCCCAAAAAATAAGACCTCCCTGATAATAAGGCCTCCTCAGAATATAAGTAAGGCATCTGACTCCTGATTTAAAGAGACTCGCACTGCCTGAACAGCTCCGGCTGCGCTGTTTGATTTAGTTGTTGTTTTTCTCTACTGCTCTCAGTTCTAGAGGCCCTAACCTCTCTGGGGTCATTCCTACATGGAATGCTGTCCCAGGTTCTGTGAACTGGCTGCCCCCTTCTCTAAGCCACCTTCAGAATACCCTCCAAAGATAATGTCTTTACTGCATTGTTACACTGCTCTGTCCCTAAACCAGTCCAATTCCTCAGAACAATTGTTGCTCTACAACACAACTCTTCCCAAGCATTCTCCTGTGACAAGTGTATATGTTCTTCCAGTTCAACTGGTCCCCTCACAATTCTGCACACCTGATTGTATTTCTTAGCCTAGGATCTTTCTTATACTCTTTCCCAAACTCATACACTTCTGCTCATCAGCCAATCAGATTCTAACTGATCTTCCCAGCCTTTTTGTGTAGCTTCTCCCGAGTCTTCACCTCCAATGGCCTGGTAGTGCTAAAGATGTGATCATCATCCTATACTGTCATACTTCTGATGACTTGAGCTAAGCTAGCTTTTCTGTCCTAACAGATCATCAGGGTTCTTCAAGGTCTTGCTGAGCTCACAATTGGGATTTTTAACATCCACCAAGTGAACCGTGACTCCTCTCTCTGGTCCTCACACTAACACATTAATCTCAAGAAGACAAACTGAGTGCTTGCATGCTAACTTTAAACCCATTGCTGACTATGCCTCCTAATGTACTCCTCGTGAATACGTTTGCCCAGATAATTACAACAGATGGGTGGAAGGGACCACCAAGAAGGAGGGGTTCATACTGAAATGAAATCTCAAATAAGACTCAAAATCTGCATTTTAGCAAATTTCATTGCACACAGTACAAGTGACAGTGTACTAATTATTTTAATTAGACTTTTTCTTCAGTAGGAGAATTATTAGTTTAGTATTCTCTCTCCTAGGTTGGAGAGTGAGTTACTTGAGGTTGAAAGTCTGTAAGGATTGCTTATTCTGTCCCACTATGCATTAGGGAAATTTAAATAAAATTCTTTTAGAAAATGCTCGTCTTGTACAACTCTCTAAATATACTAAAAACCATTAAGTTGTACAATTTGAATTGTGTGGTATGTGAATTACATATAAACAAAGCAGTTACAAAATACTAGTGGATTAAACAAAATATAATATTCCCCCAAACCAGAAAGAAATATGATTAACATCCAGGTTTGACATACTCACAGGATGAGCCACAATGCACTGCTTCACATGCACTAACCCAGTAAACAGCTGGGAAGGCAAGAGGCATGAGGTGGAGCTGCTGAGGACAACATCATCACCGATGATTCCATCTAACTGAGCAAAAATCTTCTTCTTCAGTTCCAGATCTTCTGGAACACATTCCTGGGGAGCATATACGCAAATCACTATTTTGACCACTGAACTCAGGACCTGAGCAAAGCATCTCAAGTTCTATTCATTCCAAAACAGAACCAATTAGAAATCCACAAGCAACGTTTAAGAAAAAAACAAAAAGTGGATAAATCTTGATAACTCTGGAAACTGGGTAATGTCTACTGGGAAGCTATATTCTCTAGTTTTGTGACCCACCAATTCCATGTCTGGCTATTTTTCCAAATAATATAAAATACTAATTAAAAATATATATGTTTGTTGAAACATTATTTATGATAGCAAAGATAAGGAAGTAACCTAGGGGACCATCGATAAATGATAGAGATATAATACACATATTCCATGGAATATTATGCAACAATAAAAAAGAATGAAACCTTACCATTTGTGACAATGCAGGACATAAGGGTATTGAACTAGGTAAAAGCAATCAGACAGAAAAAGACAAATACCATATAATTTCAATTATATGTGGAATGTAATAACCAAAATAAATAAACAAGAAATACAGACACAGACTCATAAATTCAGAAAACAAACTGATGGTTGCCAGATGAAAAGGTGTTTGGGGGGCTGGGTAAACAGGTGAAGGGATTAAGAAGTACAAATTGGTATTACAGATTAGTGATGGAGATGTAAAGTATAGCATAAGGAATAACATTATAATAACTATGTATGGTGTCAGATGGGTACTAGATTATTGGCGGGGAGGGAATCACCACGTAAATTATATGTGTCTAATCACTACGTTGTACACCTGAAACTAATATAATATTGTATGTCAACTGTAATTGAAAAACAAATTTTAAAAGTTAAAATTCTCATAATAAAAAGTCCTCCAACCACATGCGAAGGGAAAGTCTACAAGCAGAACACACTCACCAGCATCTCAGGCAAAGTGCTATGAACATCAGTGATGTCATCACCACATTTTCCCCTATCTGTCATCTTCATGAAATGAACAAGTGTGTTACATCCATAATTCTCTGAAGGCTTTAAGCATCCATAGATCATTGGAAATCCTTTGGAAATATGACTTTGTTTCTAAAAAGCTAAAATTACTTGAATAGGGATTGAGGAGGATTAGTTTAATTGGGATTAAATACTGCAGATAACAACCATGCTGAAATTCTCATCATGCAAAGCTGAGGTAGAAATGAAATGACACTGTCAAATACCCAGAGCCAGTTCCCAGTGAGGCATGTTCCTGGAATGGGATGCCTGTGGTGGAACCCTGACTCAGAAGCAAGCAGAACAGGAAAAGGATGCTCGCTGCTTCAACCCTGCATGTACTAGAGGCATCTTTCTCTGCCTGCCACCAAAAGCCCTTGGAAATCAAAGCAGGGGCCACTTCATCCAAGATGGTCCCCGAGTACCGGGAAGGAACAGGCCCTACAAGGGGAACATCACTATTCCCAACATCCTCTGGTGAATTCAGGATCATGGTTTTCAGTATCAGCAACAGAATCAATGCAGTGCTCATTAAAATGCACATTCTCAGGCTCCTACTGGACCTACTGAATCAGAATCAGTCTCTGAAATTGTGACCTAGGCATCTGCATTTTAATCAAACATTCTGTCGATTTTTGTTGCTAATAAAGTTTGAGAGCCACTATTCTGAGGTATGGATCCAAAGTGTCATGTGCTACCAAATATATCCTCAGGGCTCTGTCCTCTCTTCTCCTCCATGCAGAGACTAACCAAGTGTGCCCTGATTAGTGCAGTAGCACTGTAATAGTAGTAGTAGCAAAAAAACCAGCAGACAACCAGAAGTGTGCAAAAATACTACTAGATATTGTATCAAAACCTTCCTCAAAAATAAAGAACATATTTTCAGGCCTAATTTAATAAAATCTAATAGTTAATAATATCTAATGTTTTGAAATCAGCTGTGTAAATATTATAAAATGAATTCCATTTCTGTATCATTGCAAGATTTTAAAATCTAACTTGAAAGATGGGGCATCAATATTGTGTTTGTTTATACTTTTAAAAAATATAGTCAAACCATGTGAAAATTTTTTTTTAGAACAAAAGGTCATACCAGCACCACATCGGAAAGATGGGGAAAATGGAGTCATTTAAGAACTGTAAAGTCCATTGTGTTAAATCCCTTTATCAAATGGGGAAAAAGGCTACAGTATCTGGCTGATTGTATTGAGTAATTCCTGGATCAGTTATGTCTGCAAGTTGGGTTGAGTTTAAATGGAGCCTTGTAGTAAAGCCAGAGACTAAGAATGATGGCAATACTGTGTAAGTAATAAAAGGGCCCTTGTGAATGGCCCTATTGTGAGCCTGTCATGCAGCTTCTCCCTTGAAACTCTATGCCTTTCTTCAGATCATTTGATTATCAAAGAGGCAAGAAAACTTGAACCAGAGGAAACCCAAACCTGCTACAGTGAGTTATGTAAGGTGTTTACCACCACCCCCCACACCCGCCGCACATTGGTTTGAAGTTTTGTTGTTATTGTAGTTGTTGTTTTTAATAGTATCCCAATTGTGCTCAATTTGCTAAGCCAGGGTTATGATACCTTCTTCATCCATGTTAAGTCTGGAGTTCATTTCCAATCTTTAATGCGGACTCCACCTTGTCTGAGAAATGGAGTCTGACACACCGTTAACCAGGACTTTCATCACTTGCAGCAGATTACAAAGCTAAGTGAAACTACAGGCATTCTTTTTCCTACATGGGCTGAACAGAAAGGCAGGGACAATATCAAACTATGAGGCGGCTGACAGCTTAGCAGCCAAGTAGCAAGTGTTCTCTCTAAACCACAGCAATGTGACCAGGTAAGAACACCCCACCCAACCCCCATGCATTCTCAACTCAATGGTGTCTTTCAAAGTCTTTTCTAGAGAAAGCCACCAAATGTGAAGTGTTAGCAAAAGTTCCATCACTATGGAAGGTAATTAGCTAGTTTCCTTAAACTCTAACAGCACTTTCAAAGCAATGATTATTATTTGTGTTTTGTTTGTTTGAAGTGGAGGGAGATTATTTCTCATGCAAAACCACTCTGGTGCTCTAACTTTTATAACAAAACAAAACAAAACTTTGGGGATGAGATCACAGTGAGAAAAACACAGTGTAACAAATATCACAACTATTGCTGGTAGATCAAAAGGAGGTCATTCAAGTCAGGCAGCATCAGTTGGTTAAAAGGTGGGATTGAGTTTGAATACTCCTTTCCCCTTTCCATCTTGAAAGAAAGAAAATGAATGATGGTATTATAGGTATAACATTAATTCCCTCTAACTTACTTATATTTCTAAACGTAAATTCTATATAATAAAAGGCTAACATGCAAATAGACTGAATGGTGGAACCACCAGAACAGAACCAAACAATCAGTCGCTATGACATGCACTGATCACTAGGGAGCATGTGTGGAACATGGCAGATGTTGGCCATGGTGGGATGCTGGAGCAGGTGAGTGGGGGCACAAGACCAAGGTGAGGCACCAGTCACTGTCATCCAGGCAAGCTTCTAGTGGTTACTGAAAATTCTTTGCTCTCACATGCTGTGGTCCCACCCAATGCTCACACACTGCCAGTGCCAGCCCTGCTTGCACCTGCTGCCAGTGCTGGGCACCAGTCCTGACCACCAGTACTGACCACTCGGTGCCATCAGTGGGTGCGAGAGGGGCCGGCTCCATCAGTGCATGGGAGCAGCAGCTGCAGGATGGGGCTGCTGCCAGACAAGGGTCTCGGGGCCTCTGCAGGAGGGGGCCAGTTGGGAGCACAGTTATGAGCTGAGACCCGCCCCTTGTGCCTACTGCAGCCTCACAGCCCACAGTGCCTTTCAAGGTGCACAAATTCATGCACTGGGCCCCTAGTCATTTATAAATATCCTTGTTTTATTAATAATAAAGCTTACTTATGACAGCACTCAACTCATTAGGGCTGTTTTAGGAAAGAAGCAGGGCCACAGCAAATCAACCCTGGATTACTCCCAGAAGAGGAAGTGCTGCATGGGAACTCAGATCTGAGGTTTACCCACTTGCTGTGCAACAACATGCATTTTCCAAAACAAATATTTTCATGGGTAAAATGAAATTTCATTGATTTTTTAAAAATCCACTCAGGAATTTTAGATAGGCATCCTGTTGCTAGAAAAATTTACATTCACTCATGCAAAATATCTGAAAACAATCTTCAGTGTGCTTTCCAAAAAGAAAAAAAACACCAAAAACTTAAATTGGAAGAGTTTAGTACCAAAGGAATTTTACATGCAAAGAAACTTATTAGCCTATTTTACGGAGAAAGACATGGGAAAAAAAAACATGAGCTCAAATCCTGTTGGAAACATGGCAGAGGGCAATTCTTTCGCAAGTTGAAGATGGAAGTGCTCCACATAGTAGTCTGTTGAGTAGCACTAATTAAACCTCTGGCTTCAATCTGGCTCATCATCATCAGCAAGGTCTGGTGAATACGGTGGGTTGGTTAATACTTCCCAGGCAAGATCTTTTAATATGTCTTTAACTGGTTTTGAAGTGTGTGATGGTGCATCATCACAAAGCAAAATTACTTTGCTGTGTCTTTGGAACATTCTGGTCATTTCACGATCAAAGCATGGTTCAAATTGATTATTTGTTGTTGGGAGTGATCAGGATTAATTGTTTCATCTGGTTTTAGAAACTCATAATACACCACACCTTCCTGATTCCACCAAACGCAGAGCATTGTCTTCTTTCTGAAGCGATTTGGCCTTGCAGTCAATATTGATAGTTGACATGGGTCAACCCATGACTTTGTGCATTTGGGATTCTCAAAATAAATCCACTTTTCATCGCCAGTCAAAATTGGATGTAAAAAAGACCACCTTTCATGCCGTTGAACCTTTTATTGATGACTTTTCGGTTTTCCATTTGACTTTTGTTCAGTTGATGTGGCACCCATTGTCAATCCCTAAAAATCTTTCCCATTGATTGTAAATGATCGGAAATTGTTTGCTGAGCAATGTTTAATCTTTCTGCAAGTTGCTTTTGAGTTTGACACTCATCTACATCCAATAATGCTTGTAATTGTTGGTCTTCAAACTTTTTTGGTCGACCTGGACATTCTTTGTCTTTCACATTGAAATCATCATTTTTAAAGCGTTTAGCCTAGCGTTCACAAGTATCTTGAGATGAAGCATGTTCACCATAAGCTTCTCAAAGTATTCAGCAGCACTTCTTACTTTTGGCACAAAAATTTTTAAGTGTAAAAATATCTATGATGTTAACACCTTCAGAAAACTTGACATATGAAGTTTTTTTTAATTAAATCTTTATTATTCAGATTATTACATTTCTTTCTCTTTTTCCCCTCAATAGCTCCCCTCCACTCGGCTCCCACCCCTCTCTCTATCCTTACCTCCCCCTCATTGACCTCATCCATAGGTATATGATTTTTGTCCAGTCTCTCCCTGCACTCCCCTCACTCCTTTCCCCTGAGAATTATCAGTCCACTCCCTTTCTGTGCTCCTGATTCTATTATATTCACCTGTTTATTCTGTTGATCAAATTTTTAATTCATTTAATTTTTAAATTCACTTGTGGATAGATATGTATTTATTGTTCATATTTTTTTAACTTTTGCCTTTTTGTTCTTCCTCTTCTTAAAGAGTACCTTTCAGCATTTCATATGATCCTGGTTTGGAGTTGATGAACTCCTTTAGCTTTTTCTTATCTGTGAAGCTCTTTATCTGCCTTTCAATTTTGAATGATAGCTTTGCTGGATAGAGTATTCTTGGTTGTACGTTCTTACTATACATCACATTGAATATTTCTTGCCACTCCCATCTGGCCTGCATCGTTTCTGTTGAGAAATCAGCTGAAAATCATATGGGTGCTCCCTTGTAGGTAATGAACTGTTTTTCTCTTGCTGCTTTTAATATTCTTTGTCTTTTGCTCTTGGTATTTTAATGATGATGTCCTCTTTGGATTCCTTGTATATGGGGTTCTGTGTGCTTCCTGGACTTGTCAGTCTATTTCTTTCACCAGATGTGGGAAGTTTTCAGTCATTATTTCTTCAAATAGGTTTTCAGTATCTTGTTCTCTCTCTTCTTCTGGCACCCCCACAATTCTGATGTTGGTATGTTTGAAACTGTCCCAGAGGCTCCTTACATTATCTTCACATTTTTTTATTCTTTTTCTTCTTGCTTTTCCAGTTGAGTGTTTTCTGATTCTTTATATTTCATATTTTTACTTGATTCTTATGTTCCTCTAGTCTCTGTAAAATATTTTTTATTTTAATCATTATATGTTTAATTTCTAGTTGGTCCTTTTTCATCTCTAGTTGGTCCTTTTTCTTCTCCTCTTGGGTCTCACTAAATTTATCCATCTTTTCTAGGATATTCTTGAAAAACCTTATAAGCGTGGTTTTGAACTCTATATCCAGTCCTTTGTTTTCCTCCATTTCTTTTATTTGTGATCTCTTCCTTTGTGTCCGCATTTTCACTATGCCGGAAGAACTTCTGTGTTGGATTCAGCCTTATGATACAATATCTGCAAAACCGCAAAAGCCTCTCTGTTGAGCTTAGGATGAGTGGAGTCTCAGGGCTTAATGGACTGTCTTGCCTTACAGTCGGCTCTGCCCTCCACGGCCCCTGGGTCTCACATGACTCTGGGTAATCTCTGGAGCAGTCCCTGTGCATGTGCAATGCCTCTAGACCGCTGCCTTTCCAGCTCCCCTGCGCTCCAGGACCATATGAGTCTGGGTCCCCAGGGTTTCTCCTGAAACTGGGATTTAGTGGAGTTAGAAGTGGCGCAGTGGGGAGGCTCTGTCTCCCACCCACTCGTGAAAGCCAGCGGCACAATCAGCAGTCGGTCTTCTGCGTGCAGTCTTGTATTTGCCACTAGACTTCTGCCCTTTTGCGATTCCTCTAAATTTCCATGCACTTCTCTCTTTTCACAGTCCAAACTCACCCTGTATGAGTTTCAGCTGGACCTGGGGTTCAGTGCCATAGGATAAGGAGTTCAATGCAATTGGGAATCTCCATCTTCCTCCTGCCAGAGAAAGCCAGCCAGGTACTCCAACACCGGCTCTCTCCATGCATGCGTCTCCATACCTCAGCTTTTTGTAGCTCCTTTGGGTCTCTGTGAACTCCTCTCTTTCCTTCTAGTTATAGAATGTCCACTCAGCCAGCTTTCCTGTGGTTCTGGATGATCTCCGTTCTGTATTTTAGTTGTTGTAGTTTTGAAATTATTGTGCGAGGCAGCAGTGTAGGTGTTTACCTATGCCACCATCTTGGATTCTCCGACATATGAAGTTTTAAAGCTTGTTGTCAATACAACAAAGTTGCATACATATCAAATCACATATATATCAACATCTGTGTAATTCTATCTTTGAAAAAAAAAACCTCTCATTATTAACTGGTACACCTAGTATGCTTGCCTCTTCTTATTCTATTAAACTTTCAGAAAGTCACAAAGCAATGTGCTACTTGCCAGACACTGTATAAAAAGGCATGTTCTGTCACCCCTTGGTCCTTAAATGAGTCTTCTCCACCCCACAAGCATGAAGTTTCCTAGGAAGAATCAAAGTCAAGATAAGGTGTGGTGGGATCCCTACTTCAAAGACCTGCATTATCAAGCCATTTAAAACTGGTAGAGAGATGCTCAGAAACAGCTCCGTTTAATAGCAGTTCTGATATTTTACCTCTCATTCAGAAAAAAAAAGCAAATTTAGGAAGATAGCTAATATAAATATAAATAAATAAATAAATAAATAAGTTGTGTCTTCATTTTTATTTAATTCAGAATATTTTTACCTTTCTCTGAGATTTCTTCTTGGATCCATGTGTTAAATCAGAAGTGTGTTGCTTATTCTTCACATATGCAGGAATTTCTCAGCTTTATGTTACTGATTTACACATACATACTAGGTTTAAATTACTGATTTACACCCACACACTAGAGGCCCATTGCACGAAGATTTGTGCAATAGGCCTTCTTTCCCCTGGCTGCCCCAAGCACCAGTTTTCCTCAGGCACCCAGGACCCAGGCCTTTACTCTGGCTGTACCTTCCATCTTTGCTCTCTGGCCAGAGCCTTCAGTGCTCACTCCAGCCAGAGTCTTCAGTCGTCTCTGGTCTGGCCGGAGCGCCACTCCTGTAGTTCCTTCTGCTCCTGTCTTCCCCCTCATAGCAGGCGTCCAACCCCGCCCAGCCACTCCACACCTGCATGTGCAAATTAACCCACCATCTCTGTTGGGTTAATTTACATATTCACTCCTGATTGGCTGATGAGTATCACAGCAGTACGGTCATATCTAGAGGTCCAATGCACAAAATGCGTGCAAGGGCCTTAGACACCCGCCCCTCCCACTGTTGCTGTGGCCCTCGCCCACTGCAGCTTTGTCCGGAAAAACATTGGTCTGATTAGCATATATATATATATATACACACACATACACACACACACACACACACATACACATACACACACACACACACACCTTTGTTTTCTTGTTTATCAGTTTGTCTTGTGTTTATTAAAAAGTGACCTTTGGCTTTCAATAGAAATCAGCTAAAAATAGCTCCTCATCAGATTTCCTCAATAGGTACCACAACAGTTTTTTTTTTTAAGTAAACATATATAACCCTGAAAATAAAGGTGATTAGGCACCTTTGTGTTTTTTTTGTGTGTGTGTGTGTTTTTCAATTAAAAAATATAGTGCCTATACTAATAAAAATTTCTCCCATAAAACTGATAGAGACTTGTGGAAATATGATGGACTAGAAAACCTAAAAATCTTCCCTCCACAAATACTGGATAACTCTGTATAAAACAAATCATCCATTTAAACGAATAGCTGAGCTCTCATACTGGCACATGGAATTCCTGTTTTCAATTTCATTGATTTATGCACTAATTCTTATTATTTCTTTTCTTCTGCTTGCTTAGGATTTAACTTGGCCTTCCTTTACTAGTTTTCTAAAGTAGAAATTTACACTATTGGTGTTAGATCTTTCTTCTTTTCTCATATATGCACTCAAGACTATAAATTTCTAAGCAATGCATCCCAAAAGTTTCAATGAGTTGTGTCTTCATTTTTATTTAATTCAGAATATTTTTACCTTTCTCTGAGATTTCTTCTTGGATCCATGTGTTATTCAGAGGTATGTTTCTTATTCTTCACATATGTAGGAATTTCCCAGTTAGCTTTATGTTACTGATTTCTAGGCTAATTTCATTGCAGTCTTAGAGCAGACAATGCATAATTTCTATTCTTTTAAATTTGTTAAAGTGTGTTTTATGGCCCAGAATGTGATCTATATGAACTTGAGAAAGTGAATTTCACTGTTGTTGGATGAAGAATTATACAGTTGTCAATTATATTTAGTTAGTTGATAGTGTTGTTTAATTCAATTGTGTCTTTATTAATTTTCTGTCTGCTGGATGTCTCAATTTCTGATAAAGAGGTGTGAAATCTCAAATTATGATAGTAGATTCATTTATTTTTCCTTGCAATATTATCATTTTTTGCTCCATATAGTTTGACTTTCTGTTAAGTGCATACATACTAAGAACTGTTATGTTTTATCATTATCTCTTCTTTAGCATTATGTGATGTCCTTCTTTATCCTTGATAACTTTCCTTGCTGTGAAGCCTACTGTCTGAAATTAATACTGCTCTCTTGTTTTCCTTTGATTATTGTTAACATTTTTCTAGATCTTTTTGTTTTTCATTTGTATGTGTCTTTATATTTAAAGTGGGTTTCTTACATACAATATACTGTAATCTTGTTTTGTGATCCACTCTGACAATATGTCTTCTAGTTGGTGCATTTGGACCATTAACATGAAAAGAAAGCATTGATAGAACTTGGGTTAATATCTTTGACATTAATTCCTATTTTCTATTTGTTGCCCTTTTCCCTATTTTTTGTGTTTCCCTCTTTCTCTGCCTTTTGTGATTTTAATTGAGCATTTTATATGATTTCATTTTCTCTCCTTTCTTAGAAAATCAGCTATATTTCCTAAACTTTTTTCAATAGTTGCCCCTAGAGTATGCTATATAAATACAACTACTTGAAGTCCACTTTCAAGTAACAGGATACCAATTCATAGGTAGTGTTAGTACCTATAATAACAAAGTATTTCTAATTCTTTCTTCCTGTCCCTTGCATCATTACAGCCATTAATTTCATCTATACTAATAACAGAGGTATATGCAAATTGTCCAGGATGCCATCACAGTAAGGTCCAAACAGCAGGCTGCATGGGGCAATAAGACCAGCAGGGGGGATAGTGAGAAACGACCAAACAGCAGGCTGTGTGGAGTGACCAGGCAGGCAGGGGGCAATTGGGGATAACTAGGCCAGCAGTGGGGACAGTTGGAGGTAACCATACTCTGGGGCATGGCAGTTAGAGGTGATCAGGTTGACAGGCAGAGATGCTTAGGAGTCATCAGGCTGGAAGAGGGGGGCAGTTAGGGGTAATCAGGCAAGCAGGCAGGTGAGCCAGTTAGAAGCCAGCAGTCCTGGATTGTGAGAGGGATGTCCAACTGCCAGTTTAGGTCTGATCCATGGGGTTAGACCTAAACTGGCAGTTGGACATCCCCCGAGGGGTTCTGGATTGGAGCAGGTGAAGGCTGAGCCAGAGGACCACCCCCCCCATGCACAAATTTCATGCGTCAGACCTCTAGTTTATATATAAGCATACATATCCAATATATATGACATATGTATAAGCATATATAATCAAATACATTGTTGCCATTATTTTGAACTATCATGTGTTATATCAATTAAGAAAAAGAAAGTTTTTATTTACTTTTACTTATTCCTTTTTCTTTAGGTTTTCTTTCTTGCTGCCTTTCTTTATGTAGATCTGAGTTTCTGACCTCTCTCACTAAAATATTTGCAAATCATATTTCTGACAAACAACATATCCAGAATACATAAAGAACTCTCGAGACAACCAACCTATGTCCCTGTTTGTTTTTTTAAACAGGCCAAAGATTTAAGTAGATACTTCACCAAAAAAGTTATGGGTGGTAGATAATCATGTGAAAAGATCCTCCACATTGTCTGTGATCAGACAAATGCAAATTAAAACCTCAATGATACACCACTGCATTCTGATTAGAATGGAAAAGAAAAAAGACAACAGCAACTTCTGACCAGGAGACAGAACAACAGGAATTCTCTGACAGGGATGGTGGGAATACAAAATGGTATAGTCATGTTGGAAAACAGTTCTGTAATTTCTTATAAAGTTATACATATAGGCACATACCCCATAGCTAATAGAAATAAAAATGTATGTGCATACAAAAAACTATATGGTCAGTGTTTACAGCCACTTTATTAAAAGTCACCTAAATACAGCCCTGGTCAATTTTTCTCAATGGTTAGAGTGGCATCCCAGGCACTGAAGGGTCACAGGTTCCATTCCTAGTCAAGGGCATGTATCTGGGTTGCAGGTTCGATCCCTGGCCTGGCCAGGGTACATGTGGGAGGCAACCAATTGATGTGTCTCTCTCACATCCATGTTTCTCTCTTTCCCTCTCCCCTTCCTTTTCCCTTCCCTCTCTCCACCCATCTCCTTTCCTTCCTGTTACTCTCTAAAAATAAATGGGGGAAAAAAAATTCTCAGGTGAGGAAGGAAGGAAGGAAGGAAGGAAGGAAGGAAGGAAGGAAGGGAGGAAGGAAGAAAAGAAGGAGGAAAGAAAGGGAAACAAGCTGCTGATTCACATATTGTGAATAAAACTTACTAGTAAACACTCTTTGCTAAAGGAAAGAAACCAGTCTACATGTTATATTATGTAACAAAAAAATAGATATATCAACCAGGATGTGGGGGAGCCTAAATGAACTTCAGGCTGTGACAACTGAATTACATACCAAAGTCAGATGAATGGGTAAGAAAGGAGATAGAAAATGTAGAATTTAGTAGCATTGGATGCTATCTTTTTCATCATTGCCAACCTCAGAGGCAAAAATAATAAACAGCTGGTCTTTTGTCAAGAGTTCAATGAGTAAATCTATTGAAGAGTAGCATATGTACAGGAAATTATACACATGGTAAGTGTGCAGCCATATGAGTTTTCACAAAGTGAACATACTGTATAACCAGCATACAAATCCTTTCTGGCAGTCCAGAAGCCCCCTCCCAAGGGTATTCACAGCCTTGATTTCTATAGCCAGCTACTGTTTTATTTTTAGTTCTCTGAATTCTAATAAGCTTTATCATTTTTTATATATGTACTAGAGGCCTGGTGCATGAAATTCGTGCATGGGGGATGGGGGTAGGTATCCTTCAGCCCAGCCTGCACCCTCTTCAATCTGGGATCCCTCTCACAATCCAGAACTGCTGGCTCCCAACTGCTTGCCTGTCTACCTTCCTGATTGACCCTAACCACTTCTGCCTGCAAGCCTAATCACTCATAACTACTCCTTTGCCAGGCTCATTGATGCCTAACTGCTCCCCTGCCAGCCTGGTCACCCCTAACTACCCTCTCTTGCAAGCCTGGTCCCCCTAACTGCTCTCCCCTGCAGGCTTGGGTCCTTGCCAACTGCCCTTCCCTACAGGCCCGGTCACCCCCAACTTCCCTCCTCTGCTGGCCTGGTCACTCCTAACTACCCTCTCCTGCAGGCTTGATTGCCCCCAAATTGCCCTCCCTTATAGGCCTGCTCTCTCCCAACTGCCCTCCCCTGCAGGCCATCTTGTATCCACATGGAGGCAGGATCTTTGACCACAAGGGGGCAGCCATCGTGTGTGTTGCAGTGATGGTCAAACTGCATATTACTCTTTTATTAGATAACATAGAGGCTTGGTGCATGGGTGGGGGCAAGCTGGTTTGCCATGAAGGGTGACAGGATCAGGGTGGGGGTTTCCTTGGAGTGTGGGGCAGCCTGGGCAAGGGGCCTGTAGTGGTTTGCAGGGCGGCCACATGCCCCTGGCAACCCAAGCAGAGGCCCTGGTGTCTGGGATTTATTTATCTTCTACAATTGAAACTTTGTAGCCTGGAGCAGAGCCAAGCCTCCTTCTCACTCTGTGGTGGCAGCCATTTCTGTTGGGATTTGTTTATCTTCTATAATTGAAACTTTGTAGCCTTGAGTGGAGGCCTAGACAGGTCAGGGCTGCAGAAGCTTGGCTTCCTCCATTGCCGGGGACAACCCTAGCATCCTGCTCTCTCCAGCTCCATGGCTGCCACCATTTCTGTTGGAATTTATTTATCTTCTATAATTAAAACTGTGTAGCCTTGAGTGGAGGCCTGGGCCTGCCAGGGTGTATAGAAAGCTTGGCTTTCTCCATCACTGGGGAAACCCAAGCATCTATCCTGCTCACTCTATGGACACAGCCATCTTGTTTGGGGTTGATTTGCATACTTGCTCCTGATTAGCTGGTGGGCATGGCTTCTGGGTGGAGTGGAGTGATGGTTAATTTGCATTAGCTAGGATTGACTATTTAGTTTGCCTCTATGAATTGCCTTTGCCCATTTTATTATTGAGTTCTTTGTCTTTCTTACTGAGTTACATTTCTTTCAATATGATTTGGACATTGCAAATATTGTTTTTCTGGGTCTGCTGCTTATCTTTTGATTTTTGTTCATAGTATCTCTTGTCCTACAGAGGTTTAATTTTTACAAATCCAGCATTTGTTCCTCTGGGTCCATGAAAATCCTACTTTCTCAATGTTATAGGGCCTATACTATCCTCTCGAACATTTTAGAATTTTAAAAATGTTTATTTAATCCATCTAAAATTTATTTTTGTGTTTATTTTTATATATAGCACATAGTAAATTTTGATGATCTTTGTTAAAAAGATGGTGGTTCCAGATACCAATCCTTCTTTAGACAATAGGTTTGAACACTCGAGAAAATGTTGGCATAGCATCAAGCTGACATGGTCCTGACTTCAAACAGCTCACAACTAAGTAAAGAAATACCAAATAAACAAATCACCACAATGTGGTATAATTCGTTCCATTATAAGCTCGTGTAAGTGGTTAAGCAATAGGATAAAACCTAATGGATTCTGTTGGGAGGAGGGGAGGAGAGAGAGGAAAGAAAGGAATCACTTAAGAAGACCTTGGACAAAGCCTTCACATCTATCATATAATCAGAACAGGACTTTTTCCAAAGCACAGCTGTGCCTGTGGGCCTTTGGAGAGCTCAGTTTGGTGAGTCACTGAGTGAAAGAGATGAAGCAACAGATAAGTAGGGAATAAAACACTGGGATTTTTTATTATTATTATTATTCCTTGGTGGTATTTTATTCCTTTTGTAAGTGGAATTGTTTTCTTTTCTTTCTTTCTTTCTTTCTTTCTTTCTTTCTTTTTATTGTGTTACATGTATACATATCTCCCCATTACCCTCCCTCCCTCCCAGGCATACCCCAACCCCCCAGTGTCTATGTTCATTGGATATGCTTATATTCATGGATACAAGTGCTTTGATTGATCTCTTATCTACCCCAACTCTCCTTAACCTTCCTGCTATAATTTGACAGTCTGCTTGATGCTTTACTGCCTCTGAATCTATCCTTTTGTTCATCAGTTTACAATGATCTTTATTATCCACAAATGAGTGAGATCATGTTGTGCTTCTCCTTCATTGACTGGCTTATTTCACTTAGCATAAGGCTCTCCAGTTCCATCCAGGATACTGCAAATGGTAAGAATTCCTTCTTTTTAATGGCAGCATAGAATTCCATTGTGTAGATGTACCATGGTTTTCTGATCCACTCATCTGCTGATGGGCACCCAGGCTGTTTCCAAATTGTAGCTATTGTGAATTGTGCTGGCTGCTATGAACATAGGGGTGCATAAATCCTTTCTGATTGGTGTTTGTAATTTCTTAGGATAAATTTCTAAGAGTGGGATTGCTGGGTCAAATGGGAGATCCACTTTAGTTTTTTGAGGAAACTCCATACTGATCTTCATAGTGGCTGCACCAGTCTACATTCCCACCAACAGTGCACAAGGGTTCCTTTTTCTCCGAATCCTCATCAACACTTGTTGTTTGTTGATTTGTTGATGATTGCCATTCTGACAGATGTAAGATGATATCGCATTCTCATTTTTATTTGCATCTCTCAGATAATTAGTGACTTTGAACATGTTTTCATGTGTCTCTTGGCCTTCCTTCTATCATCTTTCAAAAAGGTTCTATTTAGGTCTGTTCTCCATTTTTTAATTGGATTGTTTATCTTCCTTTTATTAAGTTGTATAAGTTGGCTGTAGATGTTTGAGATTAAACCTTGATCAGTGATAACATTTGCAAATATGTTTTCCCATGCAGTGGTCTTTCTTGTTGTTTTGTTGATGGTTTTTTTTGCTGTGCAAAAGCTTTTTATTTTGATGTAGTCCCATTTGTTTATTTTTTTCTTTAGCTTCCATTGCCTTTGGAGCAGTATCAGTGAAGAAGGTCTTTCAGCATGTCTGAGACTGTGCTGCCTGTGGATTCCTCTAGTATTTTTATGGTTTCCCTTCTAATGTTTAAATCCTGTATCCATTTTGAGTTTATTTTTGTATTTGGTGTAAGTTGGTGGTCCAGTTTCATTTTTTTGCATGTATCTGTCCAATTTTCCCAACACCATTTATTGAAGAGGCTATCTTGGCTGCATTGTATGTTCATGTCTCCTTTATCAAATATTAGTTGAGCATAGTGGTTTGGGTGGATATCTGGGTTCTCTATTCTATTCCATTGGTCTACATGTCTGTTTTTGTGCCAGTACCAGGCTGTTTTGAGAACAGTTACTTTGTAATATATAGCTTGAAATCTGGTATTGAGATCTCACCTACTTTATTCTTCTTTCTCAGAATTGCTGTAGCTATTCGTGGTCTTTTTTTGTTCCAGATGAATCTATGAAGAATTCTTTCTAGGTCTGTGATATATGTCATTGGCATTTTAATGGGTAGACAACACAGAGATCTTGGGGATCATGTCAAGAGGCAAAGATTAGAAATGAATGAGGGTTGGAAATGGAGGAATACTGATCATATGGCCATTTAGAAAGAATAAAGCAATGGCAAAAGAGAAAAAAAGAACAGAAGGATTCCATGACTATTCCAAAAAGTGAAATCATTTATTTGATGTGGGGGATCTGAGAGTAGAAAGTCCAGAAGAGAATGGATACCAGGCATCTAGCTTGAGTAAACCAGTAAGTATATGGTGGTGCCAGAGGAAATCTCTCAAGAATCATGACACAGATTCTTTTGAGTAGTTGGATTTTAGGACACCCATTCAGCATTCACACAGTTAAAAGCAAACACCAAATCTGTTGCATGAAAACAGAGCAACAAAATAAACTATGACAGGTTTGACCATTGCCCAAAAGAGGGTTCTGGAATCCATCCAGGCCCGTTGATGAAGAGTGCTATTTTCATTGACTTGCCAACATGAATATTTTCTGAGCAGCCTCAATTACTCGTGTGCCATTACATACCAATATAAGCCATTATGCAGCCTACATTTAAAATAAAAATGAAGTAGTTGTTTCACTCTTGACCATATTTTCAAAAAGAGATCACAAGTTTCACCCACTTGGTGTTATGTAGGCCTGTAAGCCAGAGCTCTCATTTCAAGGGAAGGCCAGGCGGAGCTTCAAGTTTGTCAGGTCACCTAATTCTGGTCAACTACGGAGAAAGCCTACTGAGTTTCTTCTTTCCTATAGCAATAGGCAAATACTGTTTTTCTAATACAGTGGTACCTCAAGATACAAGTTTCATTCGTTCCGTAACCTTGAGGCATGGGAAACTATGAGACGCTCAAGTCGCGATAAACTGGCCGTGTACAGCCGGCCGATCTGCACAATTACTCCTATCTCAACTGTTGCTCGTATTTCAAAGCAAAAATCGCTCTCTCGACAGCTCGTATCTCAAAAATCTCATATGTTAGAGCACTTGTATCTTGAGATAACACTGCAGTTGCAAGAAGTGTACATTTATAAAACCTTCATAATAAGAAATACAGCCAAGGTCGGTTAAATTGACCTTAAATGTGAAAAAGTGTAAGAACTCATGGCAAGAAAAAAAATTTTGTAACTGTGTGATAATGGATGTTAACTAGACTTTCTTTGGTGATCATTTCACAATATATACAAATATCAAATCATTATGTTGTACACCTTTCACTAACAAATATCTGTAATTCTTATATCAAGAATACCTCCATTTAAAAAACTGAGAAACCAAGATGGCGGCATAGGTAAACACCTACACTGCTGTCTTGCACAACAATTTCATAACTACAACTAAAAGAACAGACATCATGCAGAACCACAGGAAAGTTGGCTAAGTGGAAATTCTACAATTAGAAGGAAAGAGAGGGGCTCACAGAGACTCAGAAAAGCTGCAAAAAGCTGAGGTAGAAAAGAATGAGCAGCGGAGTGCCTGACTGACTTCCTCTGGCGGGAGGGAGATGAAGACTCCCAACTGCACTGAACCTCTTATCCTACAACACTGAACCCCAGTTCTAGCCGAGACTAATACAGGGGGAGTCTGGACTGTGAAAAGGGAGCAGTACACAGAAATTTAGGGGAGCCACAAAAGGGCAGAGGTCAGGGGGCACGTACACCACTGCGCACAGAGGACGAACTGCTGATTTTGCCACTGGCTTTCTCTAGTGGGCGGGAGACAGAGCCTCCCAACTGCACTGAACTCTACTTCGGACTGCACTGAACCCGTTTCGGGTGAGACCCTGGGGACCCAGACCCATATGAGTCCCAGAGCGCAAGGGAACAGAAAAGACAGAGGTCTAGAGGCATGCATGGACATGCACACAGAGACGGCTGCAGCAATTACCTATTAACGAGAGACACTTGAGACCCCAGGGCCGGGGCTGACTGGAAGCCAAGGTGGTCTGATAAGCCCTAAGACTTCACCTCATCCAAGCTCCACAGGGAGGCTTTTGCAGTTTTGCAAGTCTTGTATCATAAGGATGATTCCAACACAGAAGTTCTCCCAGCATAGTGAAAATGTGGAGACAAAGGAATAGATCAAAAACAAAAGAAATGGAGGAAAACAAACGACTGGATATAGAGTTCAAAACCACGGTTATAAGGTTTTTCAAGAATTTCCTAGAAAAGATGGATAAATTTAGCGAGACTCAAGAAGAGATGAAAAAGGATCCACTAGAGATGAAAAAGGACTAACTAGAGATGAAAAAGGACCAACTAGAAATTAAACATACACTGATTGAAATAAAAAAATATTATACAAAGACCTAACAGCAGACTAGAGGAAGGCAAGAATCAAGTCAAAGATTTGAAATACAAAGAAACAGAAAACACTCAACTGGAAAAGCAAGAAGAAAAAAGAATCTAAAAATGTGAAGATAGTGTAAGGAGACTATGGGACAATTTCAAGCATACCAACTTCAGAATTATGGGGGTGCCAAAAGAAGAGAGAGAGCAAGATACTGAAAACCTATTTAAAGAAATAATGACAAAAAACTTCCCCCACCTGGTGAAATAAACTTACAAGTCCAGGAAACACAAAGAACCCCATATAAAAGGAATCCAAAGAGGACCACACCAAGACACATCATAATTAAAATACCAAGAGCAAAAGACAAAGAGATAATATTAAAATAAGCAATAGAAAAACAGTTTTTTATTTACAAGGAAGCACCCATACGATTGTCAGGTGATTTCTCAACAGAAACTATGCACGCCAGATGGGAGTGGCAAGTAATATTTGAAGTGATGAATAGCAAGAACCTACAATCAATATTATTCTACCCAGCAAAGCTATCATTCAGAATTGAAGGACAGATAAAGAGCTTCACAGATAAGAAAAAGCTAAAGGAGTTCATCAACACCAAACCAGTATTATATGAAATGCTGAAAGGTACTCTTTAAGAAGAGGAAGAAGAAGAAAAAGGTAAAGATAAAAATTATGAACAACAAATACATATCTATGAAAAAGTGAATCTAAAATCAAGTGAATTAAAAATCTGATGAACAGAATAAACTGGTGAATATAATAGAATCAGGAGCATGGAAAGGGAGTGGAGTGACAATTCTCAGGGGGAAAGGGATGAGAGGGGTGCAGGGAGAGCCTGGACAAAAATCATATACCTATAGATGAGGACAATGTGGGGGGAAGTAAGGGTAGTGGGAGGGGTGGGAGCTGGGTGTAGGGGAGCTATGGGGGAAAAAAAGAGAAACAAATGTAATAATCTGAACAATAAAGATTTATTAAATAAAAAAAATACATTGTACGAACCACTTACCAAAAACAATAACAACAAAAAAACTATCATATACTTTTTCACTCTAAACTATATGGTGGGTGAGTCAATTCCTATTTTCCCTCTCCTAAAATAGAAAAGAAAATGTGTAGGGAGACACCTGAACTACTGCCTCGCACAACAATTTCAAAACTACAACTAAAGGATAAAACGGACATCATCCACAACCACAGGAAAGCTGGCTGAGTGGAAATTCTACAACTAGAAGAAAATAGAAAAGCACACTGAGACTCAGAAGAGCTGCAGAAGGCAGAAGCACCGAGGTGTGCAGAAGGCAGAGGTACTGAGGTGCACGCGTGGAGAGGGCTGGCAATTGAGTATGTGGCTGGCTTACTCAACCTCGAGGGAGACAAAAACTCCCAACAGCTCTGAACTCCAGTTCCGGGCGAGACTCTGGGGACCCATATTCATATGGGAGAAACTGAACTAACAGTGTGCGAAACTCGAGGGTGGCTTTCTCTCACAGGAGCTTGCAGCAATTACCACGGGACACTGAGACCCAGGGGCTTCTTAGGGCAGGGCTGACGGGAAGCCTTTGTTGTCTGCTCTGCCCTAAGACTCTGCCCCATCAAAGCTCAGCACAGAGGCTTTTGCAAGTCTTGTCTCATAAGTGTGTCTCCAGCACAGAAGTTATCCCAGCATAGACACATCTGTTTCTCACAGCCAATTGACCTGGAGGTCAATTCCTCCCAGTAATACCAACAGCAATCAAGGCGTAAATACAACAAGACTTTGCACACAGCTCACAAAGGGGTGCAACAACAGTGTCCACCTCAGGTAACTGGGGAGGTTGAGACACTGGGCCCTATAGGACACCTAGCACACAAAGCCACTCTTATCAACTAGGGAACAGCCAAAATACGGAGACAAAGAAACAAGTCACAACTATAAGAAATGGAGGAAAGCAACTCTGAATATAGAGTTCAAAACCACAGTTATAAGGTTTTTCAAGAATTTTCTAGAAAAGGCCAATACATTTAGTGAGATCCTAGAGGGTATGAAAAAGGACCAACTAGAAATTAAGCATACACTGACTGAAATTAAAAGTAATATACAGAGATCCAACAACAATCTACAGGATCCCAAGAATCAAGTCAAAGATTTGAAATACAAAGAAGTAAAAACATTCAACCGGAAAAGCAAGAGAAAAAAAAAAAAGAACCCAAAAATATGAAGATAGTGTTAAAGAGCCTCTGAAAGAACTTCTAATGTACCAGAATTATGGGGGTGCCAGAAGAAGAGAGAGAGCAAGATACTGAAAACCTATTTGAAGAAATAATGGAGAGAGTTGAAATAGAGGGGGAAAATAATGGCAGTGTCCCGAGCATTCTCCCTGAGCAGACAGAGAGAACAGCTGAGGTCGCACAGGCAATATTTGTTGGCGATTTAAAAGAAACTATATTCCAGGAGAAGGTGGGGGACGGCAGGATGGGGCTCGCCTACTGGGGCAACTCCCACTGCGGCCAGGTTCTCTGCCTGAGCCTCCAGCTCAGATGTGGAGTCGGCACCATCTTGAAGAGGAAAGTGGATGTTCACAGCAGACTGAAAATCTACAGTTGCAGTACTCACCAAACAGCCTGAAAAGCCAGAGCTGCGGCAGCCACCGAACTGCTCCAAGCCCCAGAACACGGCTCCCCATTCGGCACAAACGCTTGGATTCAGAGGACCTCCGAACGTCACACAGAAAGGTCAGATTTCGCCTGGGATAAGGTGAGGTCTCTGATCCCGCAGATAGCATGGTGCGCACACTGGGAACTGGAGGACCGGGAGAAATCCCCACCTAAAGAAATCCGTGGCTACTGGGCAGAGCGTGATCCCTAAATGTGGAAGGAGGCTTTCAGAGCTGTTAACAGAGAGGATCTCTAGAAAGCAACCCATCTTGATCTGACACAGAAAGACAGCCTGGGAGTTATTAAAGTATGTCGGCAGCTTGGCCAGTAACGGAGAAAGGGGATTGTGCAGACTGGCCCACTTTCCTCTTCAGATCCTTGCTTCTGATGGCTAAGCCCAATACAAAGGATCACCGAGTTGGGGTCAGCCTGGGAGATTGTAAGGGGAAGTTGTTTTTTGGGAGACTGGGGATCAGAGCAGAGAACCAGCTCTGGGGCAGCCCACTCCCACAAACTGCTATTGAGTGCCTAAGGGAAAGCAGGATCTAAGCACATTCTAGAGAGGACATATAGTCTCGGAGGTCAATTCCGAAACACTGCCACCCAGGGGTTGACTCACAAATTGACTCTTGTCTAATCACAAAAGAATAAAGTGATTAAGACACACCCAACTGCTTAAAAACTAGAAGAACAGAGGGAACTGCAACATTGTCCTGACAGGGAAACAAAAGTGCCAAACAGACCAATAAAGGAAGTGAATGACTTCACTACTACCTTGTTTCCCGGAAAGTAATACATCCCCCGAAAATAAGACCTAATTCCAGTTTTGCCTCTCACTGTAATATAAAATAATAAAAAAATAAAAAAACTAACAAGCAATCAAACAAAAAAGGCCTCCCCCTGAAAACAAGGCCGCCCCGGAATATAAGGCCCCTGAAGCTACCATTAGACATCTGACTCCTGATTTAAAGAGACCTTGCACTGCCTAAACAGTTCCAGCTGCACTGCAGCCAATTAGTAAGTTGGTTTGTGATGACAACTACTACCATACCATATACAGATAGTAAATTTCCTTTTTTTTTTTATTCAACAATAAATGTGTACCATATTCTTCTAAGACATCCCCTGAAAATAAGACCTAGCACATCTTTGGGAGCAAAAATTAATATAAGACACTGTCTTATTTTCAGGGAAACAGCATATTATAGTAGTCTCTTGGCTTACTCATGTACTGAATTTCCTCTCTCCTACTCCAAGTCCATGCACCTTTCTCTTTTCTCTTTCTTCATTAGCCAATTTTTTTTCTTGTTGTTCTTTTTTGTTTGATTGCTTGTTAGTTTTTTATTTTTTTATGCTTTTGTTTTTCCTCCTTGCTTGTTCAGCTGTTCTACTAATCGCTTAATTAGTTTCACTCACCAAACTCAAGCCTATATGCTCTCTACTCCATTATCCTTTTTCAAAACTAGATTTATATATAGCTAGATAGATTAAAAGAGAAAATATTTTATTGTTTTACTTATATATATACTAGGGACCCAGTGCACGAAATTCTTACACTGGGGATGGGGGTCCCTCAGCCCAACCTATTGCCTCTCACATACTGGGAGCCCTCAGGGGATGTCTGACTGATGGTTTAAGCCCACCCTCCCCATCCCCCGGGAGTAGGCCTAAGCTGCAGTCTGGCCTCCCTTTGTGGAAGGGGATGGGGCTGAGGCCCTATAACCAGCCCTATCACCCCACTACTGCAGCCACTGCCAGTCACCACAGCCACCAAGGTGGTTTCATCAAAACAGACTTCAGCCGAAACTGGTTTGGCTCAATGGATAGAGTGTCAGCCTGCAGACTGAAGGGTCCCAGGTTCGATTCCGGTCACGGGCATGTACCTTGGTTGCAGGCACATCTCCAGTTGGGGGTGTGCAGGAGGCAACCGATTGAAGTCTCTCTCTCATCGATGTTTCTAACTCTCTATCCCTCTCCCTTCCTCTCTGTAAAAAAAATCAATAAAATATATTTTAAAAAAACAAATAACAGACTTCAGTCCCTTCATCATGAATAAATGACAACTTTCTTTAGGCATTTTCAAAATGTATTTTTCATAGTATATGACATTTCTTTCTTTTTTTTTTTATCCTCACCTGAGGGTATGTTTCCATTGACTTTTAGAGAATATGGAAGAGAAAGGGAAAGACAGAGAGAAACATCAAAGTGAGAGGAACACTTTGATTGGTTGCCTCCTGCATGAGCCCTGACCTGGGCCCTGGCAAGGAAGGAGCCTGTAACCTAGGTACATGCCCTTGAACAGAATTGAACCCAGACGCTGCAGTCAGCAGGCCGAGGCATTATCCACTGAGCCAAACCTGCTAGGGCAGGATATGACATTTGAAAGCCCTCCAGCAGCAGACCTTTGTTTTTTTCTCCAGAAGTGTGGTAGAAAAACCCTAAGCCTTGGTCATCTTTTTGGATTCTTATTATCCAAGTTACTAAGAATATTAGCAGTAGAATACAGGGAACTTAGCCAATGAGCAGTCAGAAAAGGTATTTCCTCTGTAGTTCACACTGATTGCTAATAGCCTCCGATCCCTGGCTCCACCCCTGCCCAGGCCTGCCCAGGCTGAAAGCCTCTCGCCACACTTTCAGCCTGGGCAGCAGACCCCCAGCTCCCTCTGATCATGTCTGCCCATGCCCATGTCTGCCCAGGATGAAGCCTCTTGCCGAAGCTTTGGCCTGGGCAGGGGACCCTAAGCTCCCTCCGATCACCAGCTCTGCCCCTGCCCCCACGGCTCTGATCCCAGGCTTGGCTCTGCCCAGGAGCCCTCTAGCTCAGGTCCTTCACAGGTTGTTCAGGGCCCATGCAGGGCCTACCTCAGTGACCTGGGTGCCAAGATGTTCCCAGGATCCAGGCACTGAGTGCCTATGCATGCAAATTAACTGCCATCTTTGATTAATTAATTTGCATATTCACTCTGATTGGCTGGTCAGCATGGCTTGTGAGAGGTATTTGCAAATTACTCTTATTAGAAAGGGTAAATTATATGTATATTTCTTAATACATATATATTTTATTTTTTAATTATTATTTTTTAATTGTGTATTTTGTTTTTTACTTTTCTTTTTATACACTCAATCTCTTTCTACTTCCTTTATACTGAATCGTGGCCATTCCTCCATTCATTCAATTCTTTTAACTTACGTTATGGAAATAAGCTCCCCTCCTTTTTTTCTGGATTCAAATTCAGCTCCCTTCCTTTATATCTGGGTGTTTGTTATTTGCATTTTTTTGGCTTAGTTGTTGAATTTGTGGAGTTTTCTCCCAATATATGTATATTTTCCTCCCTTCTTTTTTCTTCTTTCTTTTCTGTCTTACATTTTCTCTTTTCTCAATATCATCTTTGTGCTCTTTTCTCTCCCCTAACTCACTTTTCTCTGGTGGTCACCTTTTTTTGACGTTATCAGTGTCATGAATACATTTGTTTTTTTCCCTCTGTGTCATGTCTTTTTCAGTTGTATTTGGTGACTTTTGGTCAACAAGACAGAGTGAGCCACATAACCAGACACCCTGAGAGGAGCAAATATGGGGGCACAAAGAAACAGCCCACATACAAAAAAAGAAATCGCAAAAAAAGGAAGTAAATGAAAAGGAGGCAAGCAATTTGTCAGAGAAATAATTCACAACAATGTCATAAGTACACTGAAAAGGATGGAAGACAAATTCAACAACATATATAAGAATCAAGAGTAAATGAAGAAGAACCAAGGAGAAATGAAGAATGGCATAGCTGCAATAACAAACACAATAGAACACATCAACAGTACACTAGAAGAAGCTGAAGATCACATCAGTGAGCTAGAAAACAAGGTAGGAAAAAACATCCAGTGGAGTAGCAACTGGAAAATAAACTTAAAAAACAGGAAGAGAGCCTAAGAGAGCTATGGGACAACACAAAACAAGACAACAGCTGCATAATAGGGGTGCCAGAAGGAAAGGAAACAGATCAAGAAATAGAAAACTTGTTTGAAGAAATAGTAACAAGAAACTTCCCTGATGCTGGGAAGAAAAAATTCACACAAGTGCAAGAAGCACACAAAGTCCCAAACAAGATGAATCCAAATATGCCCACATCAAGACATATCATAATTAAATTGGCAAACACCAAGGACAAAGTAAGAATCTTAAAGGCTGCCAGAGAGAAACAGAAAGTTACTTATAAGGAATCTCCCATTAGACTATCAACAGATTTCTCAACAGAAATACATCAGGCCAGAAAGGAATAGAATGAAATATACAAAGTGATGCAAAACAAGGGTCTAAATCCAAGAATACTATACTCAGCAAGGCTCTCATTCAAAATCAGGAGCTTCACAGACAAAATATGACCAAGGGAGTTTATTACTACGAAGCCATCAATGCAAGAAATGCTAAAGGGACTGTTGTAAAATGAAGAAGCAGTAAGGGAAGACAGAACACAGGTATAAAGAATAAAAATGGCAACAAACAAATACCTATCAATAATATCCTTAGCCGAAACCAGTTTGGCTCCATGGATAGAGCATCAGCCTGGGGACTAAAGGGTCCCAGGTTCGATTCCGGTCAAAGGCATGTACATTGGTTGCGGGCACATCCCCAATAAGGGGCGTGCAGGAGGCAGCTGATCAATGTCTCTCTCTTATCGATGTTTCTAACTCTCTATCCCTCTCCCTTCCTCTCTGTAAAAAAATCAATAAAAATATATTTTAAAAAATATCCTTATATGTAAATGGATTAATTGCTCCAATCAAATGACAGAGGGTAGCTGAATGGATAAGAAAGCAAGAACCATTTATTTGCTGTCTACAAGGGACCTACTTCAGAACAAAGGAGGCACACAGACTGACAGTAAAGGACTGGAAAAATTCCATTCAAATTAATGGAAATGATAAAAAAAAAAAAAGGCTCGTGTAGCAATACTTATATGACAAATTAGATCTTAAAAGTGAACCTCTAACCAGGCTCACTAAGAAACAAGGACAGAAAACCCAAATTTAAAAAATCAGAAATGAAAGGGGTGAAGTAACAACTGACCCAAGAGACATACAAAGGATTGTAAAAAAATAAAAGAAAAAGAAAAAGAATAAAAGAATACTACAAACAACTGTGTTCCAACAAACTGGACAACCTAGACGAAATGGACATATTCTTAGAAAATACTATCTTTCAAAACTCAATCAGGAAGAATAAAAAACGTGAATAGGCCTATAATTACCAATGAAATTAAAAAAATAATAATAATAATAAAAGTCCAGGAAACAAAAGCCCTGTCCTACACAGCTTCACAGCAGAGTTTTATCAACATTCAAAAAACTAAAACCTATCCTCCTCAGGCTATTAAAAATATTTAAGAGGAAGGAACATTCATATCTGTTATCCATTTTTTAAAGGAACACTTCCAAGCTCTTGCTATAAAGCCAGCATTACCTAATCCCCAAACCAGATAAAGACACTGCCATGAAAGATAATCACAGGCCAATATCCCTGATGAACATAGATACTAAAATCCTCAACAAAATCCTAGCAAATCGGATTCAGCATTACATTAGAAAAATCATATAGCATGACCAAGTGGGATTTATTATGAATATGTAATGCTAGTACACTATCTGCAAATCAATAAATACAATACATCACATAAACAATTTGAGAGACAAAGTCACATAATCATATTAATTGATGCCAAAAAAAACATTTGACAAAATCCAACACACTTTTTGACAAAAACGTTCAGCAAAGTAGGAATATGGGATCATATCTCAACATAATAAAAGCCTTATACGACAAACCTACAGTCAACATCATACTCAATGGGCAAAAACTAAAACAATTTCCCCTAAGGACAGGAATAAGACAGGGATGCCCACTTTCACCACTCCTGTACAACATAGTACTAGAAGTGCCAGCCATAGCAATCAGACAAGAGGAAACAAAAGGCATCCAAATTATAAGAGAAGTAAAATTGTCATTATTCAGGTGAAAGGATATTGTACACAGAAAACCCTAAAGATTCCATCAAAAAAACTATTAGCTTTAATAAGTGAATTTAGCAATAGAGCAAAAATCTATACCTTTTTTTATATACCAACAACGAATTCCCAGAAAGAGAAACTAAAAACACAATCTCATTTACCAGTGCAACAACAACAACAACAACAAATTAAAATACCTAGGAATAAATTTAACTAAGGAGGTAAAAGACCTGTACTCAGAAAACTACAGGACACTGAAAAAAGAGATAGAGGAAGACATAAACAATGGAAGAATGTACTGTGTTCACTGATTCGTAGAATCAACATCATTAAAATGTCCGTCCATACTACCCAAAGCAACCTATAGATTCAATGCAATCCCCATTAAAATACTAATGGCATATTTCACAGATCTAGAACAAACTTTCCATAAAATCATATGAAATAAAAAAAAGACCTCCAATAGTTGCAGCAATCCTGAGAAAAAAGAACAAAGTTGAAGGGATCACAATACCAGATATCAAGCTATATCACAAAGCCACAGTTCCCAAAATGCCTGGTACTGGCACAAGAACAAACATATAGACCAATGGAATAGGACAGAAAACCCAGAAATCAAACCAAACCATAATGCTCAATTAATATTTGACAAAGGAGGCAAGAGCATACAATGGAGTCAAAACAGTCTCTTCAATAAACAGTGTTGGGAAAACTGGACAGATACTTGAAAAAAAAAAACTAGACCGCCAACTTACACTATTCACAAAAATAAAATAAAAGTGGATAAAGGATGTAAATGTAAGAGGGGAAAACATAAAAATCTTAGAAAGCAAAATATCAGATATATGTCATAGCAATATTTTACTGATATAGCTCCTAGGACAATGGAAACTAAAGAGAAAATAAACAAATGGGACCACATCAAAATATAAAGCTTCTGCACAGCAAAAGAAACCATCAAAACAACAAGAAAGCCTACTGCATGGGAGAACATATTTGCCAATGTTATCTCCAATAAGGATTTAATCTCCAAAATTTATGGGGAACTCATACAACTTGACAAAAGAAAGATAAACAACCCAATTTAAAAAAATGGGCAAAGGACCTAAACAGACTACTTACAAAAGAGAACTTACAGAAGGCCAAGAGATATATGAAAACATGCTCAAAGTCACTAGTCATCTGAAAGATGCAAATCAAAATAACAATAAGGTAGCATCTCATACCTGTCAGAATGGCTATCAACAACAAATCAACAAACGACAAGTGCTGGCAAAGATGTAGAGAAAAAGGAATGCTTGTGCACTGCTGGTGAGAATGCAGACTGGTGCTTGAAAACAGTATGGAGTTTCCTCAAAAAATTAAAAAGGAAACTGCCATTTCACCCAGTAATCCACCTCTAGGAATACATTTCAAGAAACCAGAAACACCAGTCAGAAAGGATATATGCACCCCAATGTTCATAGCAGCACAATTTACAATATCTAAGATTTGAAAACAGCCTAAGTGCCCATCAGCAGATGAGTGGATTAAAAAACTGTGGTACATCCACACAATGAAATAATACACTGCTGTAAAAAAAAAAAAAAAAAGGAAGGAACTCTTACCATTTGCAACAACATGAATGGCCCTGGTGAGCATTATGCTAAGTGGAATAAGCTAGTAGGAGAAAGATAAATATCACAGGATCTCACTCATTTATGGAATATAATGAACAACATAAACTGATGAACTAAAATAGATCCAGAATCATAGAAGCACTGAATAGACCATCCAACTTCAGGGGGAATGCTGTGGGGGAGAGGGAGGGAAAGTTTCAGGGGGGTGGGTGAGAGGTCAACCAAAGGACTTTTATGCATGAATATAAGTATAACCCATAGACACAGTCAGTAGTGGGGCTTGAGGGCATGTGCTAAGGATAGGGGGTGGGGGTGGGAACAAGCAGAGAGAGGTCAATGCAGGAAAAAGGATTCATGTGTAATACTTTAAACAATAAAAAAAAATTTTAAAGAGAAAAAAGGAAGTAAATTAATACCTATCATAATATCCTTAAGTGAAAATGGATTAAATATTAGAATAAAAAAAAGGATAGCTGAATGTATAAGAAAATATGACCCATATATATGTAAGATGTCCAAAAGAGACCCACCTCAGAACAAGACATACAGGATGAAATTGAAGGGATAAAATAAATTTTCCACGCAAATCAAAATGAAAAGAGAAAAAAAGCAGGTGTAGCATTACTTGTAACTGACAAAATCGACTTCAAAACAAAAGCCATAAGAACAAAGAAGGCCCTACATAATACTACAGGGATCAATACAAGAATAGAATATAATTCTGGTAAACATATATGCACCCACTATAGAAATACTTAAATGTGTTAAAAAAAAAAAAGGTTCTGGGAGAATATTAAAGGAGATCGAGAGCAATATGGTAATAGTAGAGCACTGACATCACTGGATAGATTTTTCAGACAAAAAAAAATCCGTAAGGAAACAGATCTTAAACAACACACTAGATCAGACGGAATTAATTGACATTTACCTATCATTCCAGCTCAAAGCTGTAGAATATATATTCTTCTCAGGTGCACATGGAACTTTCTCAAAGACAGACACATGTCCTTAGGACACTAAATAAGTTCCTACCTATCAAGCATTTTCTCAGATCACAATGAAATGAAACTAGAAATCAATTATATTAAAAACAGTCAAATACATGAAGGCTAAATAGCATGTTATTAAACAATGAATGGGTTAATGATGAAATCAAGGAAGGAATAAAAAACTTCTAGTAAACAAATAAAAATGAACAAACAACAACCCAAAATCTATGGGAGATAGCAAAAGCAGCCCTGATGGAGAAGCTCATAGCATTACAGGCCTATCTATAGAAATAAGAAAAAGCTATCTAACACTAAAACTACAGAAAGAGAACAAGAAAAGCCCAGAGTAAGTAGAAGGAAGGAAATAATAAAGATCAGAGCCAAAATAAATGACAGACTAAAAAATCAAAAAAAATAATAATAATAATCAATGAATCCAAGGGCTGGTTTTTTGTAAAGATATACAAGAATGATGAACCTTTAACCAGACTTATCAAGAAACAAAGAGAGAGGGCCCAAATAAATAAAATCAGAAACAAACATGGAAAACTACTGACACCACAGAAATACAGAGAATTGTAAGAAAATAGTATGAACAACTATATGCCAACAAGCTGGACAACCTGAAGGAAATGGACAAATTATGAGAAAAATACAATCTTCCAAAACTGAATTAGGGAAGAATCAGAAAACATGAGTAGGCAAAAACTGATGACATTGAAGCAATAATCAAAACACTCCCAGGCAAAAAAAGGCAAATCCTGGTCCAGACAGTTTCACAGAAAAGTTTTACCAAACATTCAAAATAAAACTAACATCTATCCTCAAAATATACTAAACAATCCAAGAGGAAGAAATACTTCCAAGCCCTTTTTATGAGGACAACATTATCTAATCCCAAAACCAGATAAAAATATTAAAAAGAAGAGTATTATAGACCAATATCCTTGATGAACACAGATGCTAAAATCCTCAACAAAAATTAGCAAATTGAATCCAATAATATATTAAAAGATCATACACCATGGCCAACTGTGTATTTATGCCAAGGATGCTAGGCTGGTAGAATATTTGCAAATCAATAAATGTGACACGTCACATAAGACAAAAATCGCATGATCATATCAATGGACGCTGAATAAAACATTCAATAAAATTTAACACCCATTTTTGATAAAAACTCTCAGCAAAGTGGTAATAGAGAGATCACACCTCAAAATAATAAAGGCCATATATTATGGCAAACCTAGAGCCAACATCATACTCAATGGCAAAAAATAAAAGCATTCCCTCTACAAACAGGAACAAGATAGGGCTGTCCACTTTTACCAGTCTTATTCAACACTCGAGGCCTGTACACGAAATTCATGCATGGGGGAGAAGGGTGTGTCCCTCAGCCCATCCTGTACCCTCTCCCAATCTGGGACCTCTCGGGAGATGTCTGACTCTGACTGCTGGTTTAGGCCCAATCCCGTGAAACTGGCAGTTGGACATCCCTCTCGCAATCTGGGACCGCTGACTTCTAACTGCTCACCTTCCTGCCTGATTGTTCCTAACTACCTCTGCCTTGGCCCCCACCACCACAGCTTCATCTGGAAGGACATCCGAAATGACATCAAGAAGATCCTTTGACTCTCTGGTCTAATTAGCATATTATGCTATTATTATTATAAATAGTATTGGAAATCTTAGCCACAGCAATCAGACAAGAGAAAAAATAAAACATCCAAATTGGAAAGAAAAAAGTAAAATTATCATTATTTCGCAGATGGTATAATATTGTACATAGAAAACCCTAAGGACGCCACAAAAAAACTACTTTTTAATAAACTAATTTGGCAATGTAGCAGGATACAAATTAATGCCCAGAAATCAATGGCATTTTATATACCAAAAATTATCTCTCAGAAAGAGAAACTAAAAAAATTTAAAAAGACCAATCCCATTTACCACTGCAACAAAAAAATAAAGATACCTAGGAATAAACTTAACCAAAGAGGTAGAAGACCTGTACTTGGAAAAGTACAGGATGTTGAAAAAAAAGATAGAGGAAGATATAAACAAGGGGGATAATATACCATGTTCATGGATTGGTAGAATGAACATCATTAAAATGTCCACATTACCCAAAGCAATCTATAGATTCAATGAAATCCCAATTAAAATATCAATGGAATATTTCACAGATCAAGAAAAAACACTCCAAAAATTTATATGGAACCAAAAAAGACCCCAAATAGCTGCAGTAATCTTGAGAAAAAACAAAGCAGGAGGAATTAAAATACCAGAGATCAAGTTATATTACAAAACCACTGTACTCAAAGCAGCCTGCTACTGGCATAAGAACAGGCATATAGATCAATGAAACAGAACAAAAAAAAACAGAAATTGACAAAAGCCATTATGCCCAATTAATATTTGACAAAGGAGGCAAGAGCATACAATGGAGTAAAGACAGTCTTTTCACAAACTGGTGTTAGGACAGGTACGTACAAAAAAAGAAAATGAAACAAGGCTACTAACTTACACCATACACAAGAATAAACTCAAATGGATAAAAGACTTAAATATAAGTCGTGAAAGCATAAAAATCTTCAAAGAAACTATAGGGAGCAAAATCTCAAATACCTCTAATAGAAAAATGTTTATTGATACATCTCCTGACCTTAGGGCAAAGGAAACTAAGGAGAAAATAAACCAATGGGACCCCATCAAAATAAAAAGCTTCTGCATAGCAAAATAAACCATCAATAAAATGACAAGAGAGCCCATTGCATGGGAGAACATATTTTCCAATGATATACCCAATAAGGGGTTAATTTCCAAAATATGTAAACTCATCAAATGGGCAAAAGACCTGAAAAGACTCTTCTCCAAAGAGAACATTCAAATGGCTGAGACATATGAAAACATGCTCAAAGCCACTAAGCATCAGAGAGGTGCAAATTAAAACAACAATGAGATACCACCTCACACCTGCCAGAATGGCTATCATCAATAAATCAAACAAGTGCTGGAAAGGATGTGGAGAAAAAGGTACCCTTGTACATGGTTTGTGAAAATGAAGACTGGTACAATCACTATAGAAAGTGTGGAGTTTCCTAAAAATTTAAAAATGGAACTCCCTAGTAATTCCACTTCTAGAATATATCCTAAGAAGCCTGAAACACTCATCAGAAAGAATATATGTGCCCCTATGTTTATAGATCTAATAACAGCCCAAATGTCCATCAGTAGAAGAGTGGATAAAAAAGCTACAGTATTTACACAATGGACTACTATACAACTGTAAAAAAGAGGATCTCTTACCCTTTGAGACAGCATGGAGGGAGCTGGAGAGTATTATGATAAGTGAAATAAGCCAGTCAGAGAAAGACAAGTATCACATGATCTCACTGATATGTGAAATCTAATTTAAAAAAACAACAACAACTGACAAACAAAATAGACCCGGAGACATTGAAGTATGCCATAGACATGGATTTCAGAGGGAAGGGGGGCGGGGGGAGGTGTGTAGGAAGAAATTAACCAAGACTTTACCTTATATGCATATATGCATAATCCATGGACCCAGACAATAGTGCGATAAAGGTCTGGGGAGGGTGCAGGAGCAGAGTGGAGGAAGTCAACAGTTGAATAAATAAAATAAATGGGGTGCTGTGGGTTGAACTGTGCCTTCGAAAATGCTGAAATCCTTACCTATGGTACTTATGGATATGACCCTACTTGGAAATGTGATATTTGCAGTTGTAACCATCTTAAGATGAGGTGACACAAAAAGTGTGGACTCTAAATACAACAGCCAGTGTTCTTATAATGGAAAGGAAAGGGATATTTGGACAGAGACAGAAGAGACACACAGGGAAGGCCACATGATGATGAAGGCAGAGAGTGGAGTGATTCAGCACAGGGTGGCAGCCACCACCGGAAGCTGGAAGAGGTAGTGTGGTGGACTTCAGAGGGAGAATGGCCCTTCTGACACCTGAGATCAGACTTCTAGTCTCCAGAACTGTGAGTAATAAATCTGTTGTTTTAAGTCATCAAGTTTGGGGTGAATTGTTATGACAGCCTTATGAAATTATTGCTAACCCCCAAATCCACCCAGAGTGAATAAACATATATTCACCATACTGATTTATCAATCTGAATTTTCCAATTTAATAGGGAAAAGAAACTTACACTTTCATATCTTACTTTGCCTTAGTGTGTGTGTGTATGTGTGTGTGTGTGTGTGTGATTATTATGATCTCTGAACACATAATAATCTGTCCATTCAGTGTATATCTTATATAATAAAATGCTAATATGCAAAATGTTCCCTCGACCAGGAGTTCAACCAGCAGGCAGGCTGTCCAACCGCCCATGTGCCCTCCCCCTGGCCAGGCTGGCCGGACCCAACCCATGCATGAATTCATGCACTGAGCCTTTAATATATACATTCAAGCAAATATATATATGTACACACACACATATACACTGAGTGGCCAGATTATTTATGCGTTTTGAGAGCATAATAATCTGGCCACTCAGTGTGTGTGTGTGTGTGTGTGTGTGTGTGTGTGTGTGTGTGTATTATGTTTTTACTGATTTTTAGAAAGAGAGGGAGATGGATAGATAGAAACATTAATGAGAGAGAAATATCATTGATTGGCTGCCTCCTGCACACCTCCTACTGGGGATTGAGCCCACAACTCAGGCATGTGCCCTGACTGGGAATCAAACTGTGACTTCCTGATTTATGGGTTGACACTCAACCACTGAGACACACTGGCCAGGCTTTGTATATATTTTTGTATGTGATTCAGCAATTCTTAATATTTGACCATTTTAACATGGGATTTCTTATATCTGTCTTGATTCCTGGTAGTTTGTATATCCACCTTTTTAAAACATTTTTGTTTTTACTACTATGGATGTTCTCCCAACCTGCCATGTGCTTTCAGATTTTGTTCATTTATTGGCCTCACAGAAGTGTTTTAATTTAATGTTAATTTGTCACTTTGGCTTCAGATTCCACTTCAGGCTTAGAAAGCCTTTATGACTGTCAAGAATATAAAAACAATTCTTCAGAACAAAATGTCCTCCTCATAGCTGCCTTCAGGGAAGCCCTGAAAGAAAACCCCCTCACCTTTTCTTAAGCAACTTTGATCATGTTTTCTGACCAGGAATTCCCTGTATAGCAGCGGTTCTCAACCTGTGGGTCGTGATCCCTTTGTGGGTCCATCGACCCCATCACAGGGGTTGCCTAAGACCATCAGAAAACACAGATATTTACATTACGATTCACAACAGTAGCAAAATTACTGTTAGGAAGTAGCAAAGAAAATAATTTTATGGTTGGGGGTCACCACAACATGAGGAACTGTATTAAAGGGTCCTGGCATTAGGAAGGTTGAGAACCACTACTTTATAGAAAACGCTTAATCAATTTAAACATTTTAAAGTTATGGCACATTCAATTTGCTCTTTGCTCTTACTTTTAGAAAAGATACATCAACAACACATAGTTCACGCAGAGAAGCAGAGAGATTTCTTTAGCAGTCCTTTGTGCATATTTTAAAGCTGGACAATACCTATGTTTTAAGGGAGATCAGACTTTTAAATAGCCCAACTGTTCACTAAGCATATCTAGAAATGACCTAAAGGCCAGATAAACACAGTTTTACAGCAGGAAACAGCTTTAGGACTAAACAAAAAACTAAACTGAAGCCACAGCAACCTGTAGCTACTCCCTATCCCCCAGTGATCAGCTGCATGGTTTTGGGCAAGTCATTTGATGCCCATCTTCCTCTGAAAAAAAAAGTATGGAGTTATTCAAGCAATGATGTTAAAGGTTTTCTAGGGTTGGGCATAGATTTTTAAAAAGTCCCCAGAATCCCTCAGAAGAAATGTGGAGGTTAGTTTTGTTTCCTCCCTTATGAAGTAGGAGTCCTAAGCAAGAAGAAAGCATCACTTTTGGATCTGGAAGAAGATCTTCATACTGCCAGCAATAAAATGACATACCTTCTTACAGCCTTCCAGATGCCCCAATCTGCAAACAAGAGTGGGGGTGGGTGGAAGGGCGGCTTCTTAAACCAGACATAAAAGCGTAAGATTTCTTAAGGGAGAGAATGGTAAATTTTCACTGAAAACGTTTTTTAAATATAAGTGCAAATGGTAAATTTGCACTGAAAACATTTTTTTTAATTTTAATTAAATCTTTATTATTCAGATTATTACATTTGTTTTTCTTTTTTCCCCTTCATAGCACCCAGCTCCCACCCTTCCCTCCCTCCCGTTGACCTCATCCATAGGTATATGATTTTTGTCCAGTCTCTCCCTGTATACCCCTCACCCCTTTCCCCCTGAGAATTATCAGTCCACTCCCTTTCAATGCTCCTGATTCTAGTATATTCACCAGTTTATTCTGTTGATCAAATTTTTAATTCACTTAATTTTTAGATTCACTTGATAGATACGTATTTGTTGTTCATAATTTTTTTATTTTAATCTTTTTCTTCTTCCTCTTCTTAAGGAGTACCTTTCAGCATTTCATAAAATACTGGTTTGGAGTTGATGAACTCCTTTAGCTTTTTCTTCTCTGTGAAGCTCTTTATCTGCCCTTCAATTCTGAATGATAGCTTTGCTGGATAGATTATTCTTGGTTGTAGGTTCTTGCTATTCATCACGTTGAATATTTCTTGCCACTCCCTCCTGGCCTGCATCGTTTCTGTTGAGAAATCAGCTGACAGTCGTATGGGTGCTCCCTTGTAGGTAATGAACTGTTTTTCTCTTGTTGCTTTTAATATTCTCTCTTTGTCTTTTGCTCTTGGTATTTTAATTATGATGTGTCTCGGTGTGGTCCTCTTTGGATTCCTTTTATAAGGGGTTCTGTGTGCTTCCTGGACGTGTAAGTCTATTTCTTTCACCAGACGTGGGAAGTTTTCAGTCATTATTTCTTTAAATAGGTTTTGCACTGAAAACATTTTTTAATTATAAGTGCACCATAAAACAAAGCAAGACAGTTGCAAATTGTGATTAAATATTAAAACAAAAGATTTGATTCTTAAATTTTTAAAATAATTGCTGCAAGTCAGTAAAGTTAAAGGATTTTGTTTAAATGGGAAAAAGTGTATGACAGACACTTCACACAACAATGAGGAAGAGGAGGAAAAGAAGGGGCAGGGAAAAGATAAAAATTCTTGCAGCTCAGATATCCAACCTCTCAAATCATCAGGGAAGTGGAAATTAAAACACTGCACACAAATCAGACTGGCAAAAAGTTAAACATCTCTCAAATATTTCTGATGAGAAAATAAACTAGTACATAACCATTCTCCACATAATGATGTTTCCATTAGCAACAGAACACATGTACAACAGTGGTCTCTTAAGATTATAATGGAGCTGCACAATTCCTATCACCTATAGCAGCAATTTTCAACCTTTTTCATCTTATGGTGCACATCAACTAATTATTGAAATTCTGTAGCATGCCAAAAAACATATTATAATTTTGCCAATTTAACACAAAAATGGTATAATTTTGATTTATTCACACCAGAAAGCTATTGTATTGGTCATATTTTTTTCTTTGACAATATAAGGGAAAAGAGGTCAGTGCCCCTGACTAAACAGTCAGGTATTGCATGTTTTAAAAATTCTTACAGCACAGCAGCTGAAAAATCACTGACCTGGAGACATCATAACACAACACATTACTCACATGTTTGTGATGATACTGGTGAAAATAGACCTAGTGCACTGCCAGTCATGTAGTAAAAATACAGTATGCCATATTTTACTGCACCTTTTCTAGATTTAAATGTTTAGATATATAAATACTTACCATTGTGTTGTGATTGCCTACAGTACTCTGTGCAATAACATGCTGTACAGGCTTGTAGCCCAGGAGCAACAGGCTGTACCATACAGCCTAGGTGTGTAGTAGGCTGCACCATCTGGTTTTGTATAAGTGCATTCTGCTATGTTCACACAAAGATAAAATCGCCTAACCATACATATCTCAGAACATATTCCCATCATTAAGTAATGCATGACTGTACTTTGGCAAAGTGTGTGTGTGTGTGTGTGTGTGTGAGAGAGAGAGAGAGAGAGAGAGAGAGAGAGAGAGAGAGAGAGGGAGGGAGAGGGAAATTGGCATTGCACTTACTATACAAGACAGAAGATCTATGCTTAATTGCATACCCTAATTATAATATCAATATAAGAAGAGAGGTACAAAAATATTCAATGTAACATTCTTTATAATGCAACATTACTTACAATATTTACACAACCACTGGCAGGGGCATTACTACACAAATTGTGCAATATTTATATTAACCACGGGCAATGAAAATGAAAGGACTATAGAGTTACAAGTATCAAAACAGTTAACCTCAAAAACATAAATGTAAAAAAAATAAGAGAATTCTTATAATATGATAACATTTAAAGTTAAAAACCACATGGCATAAAGCAGACAGTGGAAATATTACATATGTGTATAGCTAACCTATACATGTAAAAGACACATTTAGAAAATATGTGACAAATTTCATATACTAATACCTTGTGGCAAAAGACAGAGCTATACAAGGGAGCTGTATTTGTAGTTATTTCCTTAAAGTGTATGGGCATACACGGGTCTTCATTATATTATTTTGAATATCTTTTTGTATGGCTATAATACTTTACTTAAATGCTAAAGGTCTACATTTAAAAATACTTAAAAAGATAAACACTAATACCTTTTCAGGATTGATCTCTTTCATTCTGAATTTTCCTACAATGAAATATATAACATTCGAATTTTAAAAGGTGTTAAAGATGTCTAGAAATTTCCAGTTTTGCAAGCAGTGAACATTGGTTCAGCTACCCCTCTAAACACATCTATTGCAGTTGTGCCTTCAACAATCATCAGCATAAACCACAGACCACTGTTAGAACCACTCCACTGATCAGCTGGACAAATGAGAAGCTGGCTCACCAGGCTTCTTTTTAGAGACACAAACACTATCTTCTTTTATTTCATTTTCCAGTCTGCAGTGCTATGAGTCAGAGAGCTCTATCCCCAGTTTCTAGAATATGAAATAAGAAAATGAGAGAGTGCTTATTATAAGCTTCACTTTCGTAATTCCACTCCCGTCAGAATTTTCTCAAGAAGTGTTCCGTGTCTGACACTAACTTACTTTCTGAAGCTTTTTCAGGTCTCATGCTTAAAATGACTTGTGGGGGTCTTAAAATGTATATGCACTTCTTCAGGAGGTTTGCTGTGCATAAAGGTATCCAGGAAAAAAGAAGTTTAAATTTAGGTGCTTTCTTTTCAGTTTCTTAATTCCTATAATACGAATTCAAGCCTTGCAGTCCTTTTTTTTTTTTTAATATATTTTATTGATTTTTTACAGAGAGGAAGGGAGAGGGATAGAAAGTCAGAAACATCAATGAGAGAGAGACATCGATCAGCCGCCTCCTGCATGCCCGTACTGGAGTTGTGCCCGCAAGCAAGGTACATGCCCCGACCTGAATCGAACCTGGGACCTTTCAGTCCGCAGGCCGACGTTCTATCCACTGCGCCAAACCGGTCTTGGCCTTGCAGTCCTTTATAAATACAAATTTACTCTGAATCTACAGACAAACAAGCACTTTCTCATACCTAAATCTACAGTAAGAGTGTACAACTACCAGGAAGCCTTTCAGAAGTTCAAGTCCGGGTCAGCAAGTAATCATCATATTTACCAGTCAGAATGCTTTCAGCTATGAGTAATCGAAATTAATTCAAGCCCTGGCCAGATGGCTCAGTTAGTTAGAGCATCGCCCTATACACCAAAAGGTTGCAATTTCAATTCCTAGTCAGGGCACAAACCTAGTTGGTAGGTTCGATTCCTGGTCTGGGTGCATACAGGAGGCAATGAATTGATGTTTTCCCCTTCTTCCTTCCCCCTTCCTCTTTCTCCCTTCCCCCTGCTCGCTCTATCACTCGCACGTTCTCTCTCTCTCGCTCTCTCTCTCTCTCTCCCTCCTTCCCACTCCTTCTCCCTCTCCCTCTCCCTTTCCTTCTCTCCAAAATCAACAAACATATCCTCGAGTGAGGATTAAAAATAATCTATACTAATACAGTGGCACCTCGAGATACGAGTTTAATTCGTTCCGTAACCTTGAGGCGTGGGAAACTATGAGACGCTCGAATCTCGGTAAACTGGTGGGTCGTGTGCAGCCGGCTGATCCACGAGATTACTCCTATCTCAAATGTTGCTCATATTTCAAAGCAAAAATCATTCGCTCGATGGCTCGTATCTAAAAAATCTCTTATGTTAGGACACTCGTATCTTGAGGTACCACTGTAAAAGGGTAATATGCTAATTGAACCAGGTCAACCAGATATCTGACTTCCTTCCAGACATTTAGGGGATGACCAGGCTGGCAGGGAAGCATTTAGGGGGCAGCCAGGCCAGCAGGGGGCCAGTTAGGGGGCAATCAGGCTGGCAGGGGAGGACAGTTGGGGGCAATCGGGCCAGCAGGGGAGCATTTAAGGGGTGCTGAGGCCAGCAGGCAGAGGCAGTTAGGGGCAATCAGGCAGGCAGGCGAGCAGTTAGGACCCAGCAGTCCCATATTGCAAGCAGGATGTCTGACTATCAATTTAGGCCCCATTCAGCAGGGATGGGGCCAAAACTGGTAGTCAGACATCCCCTGAGGGGTCCTGGATTGGAAAGGGTGCAGGCCTGGGTTGAGGGAACCCCATCCTCCCATGCACGAATTTCATGCACTGAGCCTCTAGTGATAATAATAATTTGAAATGCCCTGAACAACAAAGAAACAGATTAGCTCACATCACAGAAAATCCAAAGGAGGCACGGCTGAAACCTTTTAGCTATACATTCCTTCTTGTATCTGTTTCAGCCTCAGGCTGGTGACAGGATGGCCGTGTAGTCCTTGTCCTCACAGCCAAGTATTAGAATGTTTAACATCATCCTGTGGGCTTCTCAGGAGAAAGAGCCCCATCCAGGGCACTTCTCAGTCTTTGCGGAGCCACTCCCTCAGTCTGGCACCAGAGCTGAGCTGTCATCAGCTGGGCCTGATGCCTGACTCCATTGCTGGCAAGGTAGTGGGACTCCCCTGGTTGACTAGACAGTAAAGGCCACTCCTACATCTGAGACCACTCTTTTATGCCAAATGCTATCTCATACCAGAGGTGGAATGGGTTTTGAGGGGACAGTCACAATACATACACATTATAAAAGTTTAAGACTGAATTCAATCTTTTACACCTAATGATCCTCAAGAAGGCTATCAACAGCATGGTACCTGGAGATTAGGTATAAAGCTAAATCTATCTTTTCTACATAACAGGATTTCTCCTCTCTCAAATATCTTGAGAGCATCCAGCATTCTCATTAGGCAGCCCGTGTCTATGTCACAGAAGAAGTACATAAGAATAAAACAGCTTCAGGAGAAACATTAGGACCCTTTCTGGCCCTGGAAAACTTGACCATGCCCACTAACACCACAGACTTGGCTCTGGCAGCAAGTTGAGCAGAGGGTGGAGCACCAACCTGTTCCAAGTGAGCAACAGTGTCCCCCACAGCACACAAGCAGCCACTGTGAGCGACGACGAGCCTAGGTAGGGGACAGCCAGGATCACTCAGCCAGGGGTGGGATGCACTGGACTCCAGGGTGCTCAACACAAGAACAGTGACATCACTAAGTCCACATCTGAGGACTTTCTCTTTCTCCAGGGAAAAACACCAAAAACCAACTCATTGTTCTCATAACAGACAAGAAGAAAACAGCTACCCTGAACTCCCAACTTCATTTCTACCATTACATACACACCCTCTGGAAGTCAACAAGATCTAAAGCCATTTTTAAAAATGAAGTACACAGCTTCTAGCCCAACAGTCCCACTTTAAGGAAATATTTTAAACAAAATTGTCTCCATACAGAAGCTGTCTCAGGTATCAAAGAGATCCTTGTGTTGAAATATCAAACCAGCCCTGCAGGTGTGGCTCAGTTGGCTGAGCATCATTCTATACACAGAAAAGTTGCTGGTTCAATTGCCGATTCAATTCTCATCAGGGCACATGCCCAGGTTGGGGCTCCATTCCCTGTAGGGGGTGTGCAGGAGGCAGCCAGTCAATGTTTTCCTCTCACATTGATGTTTCTCTCTCAGAAGAAGAAAAAGTAGGAGGAAGAGGATGAGGAGGTGGAGAAGAAATATCAAAACAAATGTTTAGCAGTGCTAGAACGATGCTATTTTCACTTAAATATACATGGAACACATGAAATAATTGTTCCCTTTAGTGCAGTGGTTCTCAACCTTTAAGAGACCTTTAATACAGTTCTCTTCATGTTGTGGTGACCCCCAACCATAAAACTATTTTCGTTGCTACTTCATAACAGTAATTTTGCTATTGTTATGAACTGTAATATAAATATCTATGTTTTCAATGGTCTTAGGCTCCACAGCAGCGGTTCTCAACCTGTGATTACAATTCATAACAATAGCAAAATTACAGTTATGAAGTAGCAATAAAAATAATTTTATGGTTAGGGGTCACCACAACATGAGGAACTGTATTAAAGGGTCATGACATTAGAAAGGTTGAAAACCACTGCTTTAATGACAGCCCTGCACTAAACAAACAAAACATACACACGAGAAGAGAAAGAAAACCCAACACTGACAGTAGTGCTTATATTAGGAAGCTATGCTTACAGCAGCTCTTCCCACTACCCCACCATAACAAGGACAATCACAGCTAACACTCACCACACCACTGGAACTTGTCTAAACATTTTACCTGTGTTAGCCATTTCCTTAGTAGAGCCTTATCAGGTAGTTCCTATCATTATCTCCAAAACTGTTGGCCATTAGTGGTGGGTAGAGGTAACTACTTGGGTCCAAACTTCTTCTACCACTGCCTTCCCCTCTAAAAAGAAAATTCTGGGGAGGCTAGGGATAGGGTGGGGTCCTTCAAGGCAAGGCACAGGGTCATTTGGGTGCCCTCAGTGAGGAGAAGCTAAGCTCTGCCAGGGGGCTGGGCTTTATGCAATGCTCCCAGTTCTCAATCAGTACTCGAGTGGATCTTGGGTTCCTAGGGGAAAGGATGCATCCCATGATATCTGGGACGCTGATGAGGTGGGGCAGAGAGTGGAGGAGGTGACAAAGGGAAGTGGGCAAGGAGTGGAAGCCAGCTGTGCTCTCAGCATCTGAGAGACAGACCCCTCTTTGGACTCACTTCTGTGCCTCTTCTTGCTGGAAGAATGTTAGAATTTTTGGAGTCAAGATGCAGGCCTGGAGAGGAAGGGCAAGGGAGTAAAGTCAAGAGCCTCCCCAGCTTAGGTAAAAAGGGAGATAAGCAAGGTTATTATAAAAGTCAGTTTTCAGCCTGATTTTTGTTTTCCAACTTTTAATTGAGATTAAAACACAATAAATATTTCATTATCCTCTCCATTCTAAGAAGAATCGTGTAAGAATCATGACATGAGGCAACAGCCTCTTGGCCTTAGTATTAAGAAAACAAAAGGGAATGATGATAACCCAGGCAGTCATACCGTTGCCAGACCAGCTCACTATGGCTGGGAAATCTGATTCTAAACAGCTGTTAGAAATTTACATTTTATGTGAAATGTTTAAAAACATCAGTGAGTCACTCAAACACACACATAAAAAGCTTTAAATTGTATGTGGCCAGATTCAGCCCTTGGATCACAGCCTGAGGCCTCTGCACTGACCTTAAGCCAGAGGAACACTTCTGCCTTCTCCTTGTCTGGATCTATGCCTTTCCCACTTCCTCAACCCAGTGTAGGCCATTCTGTCAGATAGGCAGAACTTCCCAGGACCCAACCTGGGAAGGCAGGGTGGGAGACCACTCAGGACAGAGACCAAGCCCAAGTCCAAGGTTTGTACATTGGGTTTCTATTACAGAAATACAAACATAACGTAGGATAAAACCCTTGAGAGTAAGATGGGTGTGGGGAAGTACAATATAAAATTATACATAAAATTTTGTAATTATCAAACAACAACAGAAAAGATAAAGATGTGTAATTTGTGAGGGTAGCAGGACTAAAGATAACTTGTTTTTCATTTCTCATTTTTATCACTATTTATATAAAAAAACAATGACTCCCACTTATTCCAATGTTTCAGGAAAGTATCCAAAACTTACCAAGCTAATTGGATATAAGTGACAGGGTAATTCTTTTGAATTCTTTATTGTTTCAAGAATTACATATAGTATTACATATGTCTCCTTTTTCCCTATTGACCTCTCCCCACCCAACCCCACCTCCACTCCCCGCACATGCCCTCACCACCCTAATGTCTGTGTCATTGGTTATGCTTATATGCACACATACAAATCCTCTGGTTGATCTTTTACCCCCTCTATTCCCTCTCCCTTCCCTCTGAAGTTTAACAGTCTATCCAATGCTTCTCTTATCTCTGGATCTGATTTTGTTCATCAGTTTATATTGTTCATTATATTCCACATATGAGTGAGATCATGTGATATTTATCTTTCTCCTATTGGCTTATTTAGCTTACCATAATGCTTTCCAGGGCCATCCATGCTGTTGCAAATGGTAAGAATTCCTTCTTTTTTATAGCAGCATAGTGTTCCATTGTGTAGATGTACCACAGTTTTCTAATCTACTCATCTGCTGATAGGCTGTTTCCAAATCTTAGCTACGGTAAATTGTGCTGCTACAGTATGAACATAAGGGTGCATATATCCTTTCTGATTGGTGTTTCTTGTTTCTTGGGATATATTTCTAGAATTGGAATTACTGGGTAAAATAGCAATTCCATCTTTAATGTTTTGAGGAAATTCCATACTGTTTTCCAAAGTGGCTACACCAGTCTGCATTCCTACAAGCAGTGCACGAGGGTTCTTTTTTCTCCACATTCTCTCCAGCACTTGTCTTTTGTCGATTTGTTGATGACAGATGTGAGATGGTATCTCATTGTCATTCGATTTTTATCTCTTGGATGATTAGTGACTTTGAGACATATTTTCATATGTCTCTGGGCCTTCTGTATGTCCACTTTCAAAAAATGTCTATTTAAATCCTTTGCCCATTTTTTTGACTGGATTGTTTATCTTCCTTTTATTAAGATTTATAAATTGCCTACAAGTTTTAGAGATTAGGCTCTTATCAGAGATAACATTGGAAAATATGTTCTTCCATGCAGTGGGCTTTCTTGTATTTTGTTGATTGTTTCTTTTGCTGTGCAGAAGCTTTGTATTTATTTATTTATTATTATTATTTTATTGTTTAAAGTATTACAAATAGTAGTGCATATGTCTCCTTTTTTCTCCACTTGACCTTCCCCCAGCCTCCTCTACCTCCCAGCACATGCCCTCACCCCAAACCCCCCAGTCCCTGTGTCTTGCATCCATTGGTTATGCTCAGATGCATGCACACAAGTCCTTCCATTGATCTCTAACCTCTCCCCACCTAATCCTCTCCAACCTTCCCGCTGTAGTTTGACAGTCTGTTCGATGCTTCTCTGCCTCTATATCTACTTTTGTTCAACAGTTTATGAAGTTTTTATTATCCATAAATGAATGAGATCATGTGGTATTTTTCTTTCACTGACTGGCTCATTTCACTTAACAAAATGCTCTCCAGTTCCATCCATGCTGCTGCAAGTGGTAAAAATTCCTACTTTTTTATAGCAGCAAAGTATTCCATTATACCATAGTATTCTAATTCACTCTCATCTGCTGAAGGGCACTTAGGCTGTTTCCAAATCTTGACTATTGTAAATTATACTGCTAAGAACATAATAGGGCTGCATATATCCCTTCTGATGGGTGTTTCTGTTTTCATGGGACATATTCTTAGAAGTGGTATTACTGGGTCAAATGGCAGTTCCATTTCTAATTTTTTGAGGAAACACCATACTGTTTTCCAAAGTAGCTGCACCAGTCTGCATTGCCACCAGCAGTACATGAGAGTTCCTTTTTTTCCACATCCTATCCAGCACTTGAAGTTTGTTGATTTGTTGATGATAGCCATTCTGACAGGTGTGAGGTGATACCTCATTGTTGTTTTGATTTGCATCTCTAAGATGATTAGTGACTTTGAGCATGGTTTCATATGGCTCTTGGCCTTCTGTATGTCCTCTTTTGAAAAGTGTCTATTTAGGTCCTTTGCCGACTTTTTGATAGGGTTGTTTATCTTCCTTTTGTGAAGTTGTATGAGTTCCCTGTAAATGTTGGAGATAAAAACCTTATCAGAGATAAGATTGGAAAATATGTTCTCCCATACAGTGGGCTTCCTTTATGTTTTGCTGATGGTTTCTTTTGCTGTGCAGAGCTTTTTATTTTGATGTAGTACCATTTGTTTATTTTCTCCTTATGTCCCATTGCCCTAGAAGCTGTATCAGTAAAGATATTGCTACAAAAAATGTCTATTTTGCTGCCTTTGGGCTTCTTCTAAGATTTTTATGGTTTCCCATTTTATGTTTAGTTCCTTAATGCATTTTGAGTTTATTTTTGTGTATGGTATAAATTGGTCTACTTTCTTCTTGTTGTTTTTTGTTTGTTTGTTTTTTTTGCAAGTATCTGTCCAGTTTTCCCAACACCATTTAATTGAAGAGGCTGTCTTGTCTCCATTGTATGCTCTGCCTCCTTTGTCAAATATTAATTGAGCATAATGGCTTTTGTCAATTTCTGGGTTCTCTGGTCTGTTCCACTGGTCTGTCTATTCTTGTGCCACTACTAGGCAATTTTGAGAACAATGGCTTTGTAGTATAGCTTGATATCTGGTATTGTGATTCCTCCAACATTGTTCTTTCTCAAGATTGCTGGAGCTATTCAGAGTCTTTTTTTTATTCCTGATGAATTTTTGGAGAATTTGTTTTAAGTCTTTGAAGTATGTCATTGGCATTTTAGTGGGAATTGCACTGAATTTATATATTGCTTTGGGTAGTATGGGTATTTTAATTATGTTGATTCTACTAATCCATGAACATGGTATGTTCTTACATCTGTTTATGTCTTCCTCTATCTCTTTTTCCAGTGTCCTGTAGTTTTCTGCATATATAGGTCATTAACCTCCATAGTTAAGTTTATTCCTAAGTATCTTCGTTTTTCTGGTGTGATGGCAAATGAGATCACTTTCTTAGTCTCTCTTTCTGTAAGTTCACTATTGGTGTATAGAAATGCCAGAGATTTCTTGGCATTAATTTTGTATCCAGTTACATTGCCAAATTCATTTATTAAATCTAATAATTTTTTAGTGAAGTCTTTAGGGTTTTCTATGTAGAGTATCATGTCATCTGTGAACAAGGACAATTTTACTTCTTCTTTTCCAATTGTATGCCTTTTATTGCTTCTTCTTGTGTAATTGCAATGGCTAGTACTTCCAGTACTATGTCGAACAGGAGTGGTGAGAGTGCGCATCCCTGTCTTGTTGCTGTTCTTAGTGAAAATGGTTTTAGTTTTTGCCCATTGAGTATGATGTTGGCTGTGGGTTTGTCATATATGACTTTTACTATGTGAGGTATGATCCTTCTATTCCCACCTTGTTGAGGGTTTTGTCAAATGCTTTTTCTGCATCAGTGGATATGATTACATGGTTTTTATCTCTCATTTTGCTTATACGGTGTATCACATTTAGTGATTTGCGAATATTATATCATCCTTGCATTCCTGGAATAAATCCCAGTTGGTCATGGTATATGATCTTTCTAATGTAATGCTGGATATGAATTCCTAGAATTATGTTGAGGATTTTGGCATCAATGTTCATGAGGGATATTGGCCAGTAATTCTCTTTCTTTGTGTTGTCTTTATCTGGTTTTAGTATTTGGGTAATAGTGGCTTCACAGAAAGATTTGGGAAGTGTGGTTTCCTTTTGAATTTTTTGCAATAGTCTGAGGAAGATAGGTTTTATTTCTTCTTTGAATGTTTTATAAAACTTTCCTGTGAAGCCATCTGGTCCAGGGCTTTTGTTTGTTGGAGGTTTTTAATTACTACTTCAATTTCTTCCATAGTTCTTGGCTGTCGGAAACCAAACACTGTTCTTACTAAATGGATGTAAACAGGAGGCCAGAAGGCTAGTCAACCTTAACTGCTCTGAAAGGTCAGAGCTAGTCACTCACTGTTTAGTTGAAACATTGTTGGCTGAAGCAACCTCTATCTGTTTGTTTCATGTTAATTTCTGTTTTGTTATTTCCTGCCTAAAGGCGAGGGGTGTATCCCAAAGCCTTAATAAAAGGAAGAAAAAGGCCAGAGCAAGTGGCAGTCCTTTCCACTAGAGGAAGGCTCCCGCCTGGCCCCCCAATATCAGCAAATTAATGTTTTCTAGTCTCTCATTTCGTTTGCATGCGGCCTCCTTCAGAACCCGAACCCTGAACTGGGAACCCTGAACCACATGGGATGTGGAAAGAGGTTCCCACACTTGGCCTATTCAGATTTTCTTATTCTTCCTGGTTGAATTTTGGAAGGTCGTATTTTTTTAGGAATATGTCCATTTCTTCTAGGTTGATCAGTTTATTGGAGTTGCTCATAGCATTATTTACAATTCCTTGTATTTCTGTGGGGTCTTAGTTATTTCACCTCTTTCCTTTCTCATTTTGTTCATTTGGGTCCTCTCTCTTTGTTTCTTGGTGAGTCTGGCCTGGGGTTCATTAATCTTTTTTATTGTTTCAAAGAACCAGCTCTTGGTTTCATTGATATTTTGTATTGTTTTTGTTGTTGTTTTGTTTTGGTTTTAGATTGTTTGGTCTCTATGTCATTTATTTCTGCTCTGATCTTTATTATCTTCTTCCTTCTGCTCACTCTGAGCTTTTCTTGTTGCTCTCTTTCTAATTCTTCAAGTTGCAGAGTTAGATGGTTTATTACCAGTTTTTATTGTTTTTTGAAGTAGGCCTGTAATGCTATGAACTTCTCTCTCAGGACTGCTTTCATTATGTCCCAGAGATTTTTTATTACTGTATTTTCATTGTCATTTGTTTCCAGGATGTGTTTCATGTCTTCTTTGATCTCTTTGGTAACCCACTCATTGTTTAATAGTATGCTATTCAGCCTCCAATTGTTTAAATTTTTGTGATTGCTTTTACTGTAGATTTCTTATTTTATGCCATTGTGATCTAAGATGATGCTTGATGTGATTGCAATCTTCTTGAGTTTGGAGAGACTCTGCCTATGTCCCAATATGTGGTCTATCTTTGAAAATGCCCCATGTTGCCCTGGCAGGTTTGACTCAGTGAGGTCTCTGTTTCAGTGTAGTGTAGGAGAAGTCCCTAATTCTAGGTGCGTGATAAAGAATCAGCCTGTGGACTGAAGGGTCCCAGGTTCAATTCCAGTCAAGGGCACATGCCCGAGTTGTGGGCTCAACCCCCATTAGAGGGCATGCAGGAGGGAGCTGATCAATGCTTCTTTCTCATCATTGAAGTTTCTCTCTATCCCTTTCCCTTCCTCTCTGAAATCAATAAAATATATATTTTTTTAAAAAGAAAATGTCCCATGTGCACTTGCAACAACATATATTCTGTAGTTTTGGGGTGGAGTGTTCTAAAGATGTCAATTAAGTCTATATGATCTAGTGAGTCATTTAGGATTGATGCTTCTCTGCTAATTTTTTGTCTAGAGAATTTATCCAGTGATGTTAAATGGGGTATTGAAGTCTTCTACTATGATTGAATTGCCATCAATCTTACCCTGGATATCTTCTAGAAGTTTTTGTTGTTGTTGTAGTTTTTGTTTTGTTTTGTTTTTAATGTATTTGGGTGTTCCTGCATTGGGTGCATAAATGTTTACCAGGATTATATCCTCTTTTTGTATAGATCTTTTTACAATTATGAAGTGGCCTTTCTTATCTCTTATTATGGCCTTCACTTTGAGGTCTATTTTGTCATAAGTTTTATGACAACCATAATACTTATTTTTGTCATTACATATTGCTATCTCAGCTTCTTCTTTTTTTTTTTCATTTCCATTTGCCTGATAGATATTTTTTATCTCTTCACCTTCAGACTGTGTGAATCCCTTGTTCTGAGTTGGGTCTCCTATAGATAGCATATATATGAGTCATGATTTCTTATCCATTCATTCACTTGATGTCTTTTGATAGGAGCATTTAATCCATTTACATTTAATGTTATTATTGATAGGTACTTATATGTAGCTATTTCTGTATTTTATGCCTGTGTTCCTTCCTCCCTTTCTATTTCTAATTCTTTCTTCTTTTTTTTCAGCATTCCCTTTAGCATTTCTTGCATTTCTGGCTTGATAGTGATAAACTCCCTTAGCCTTTTTTGTCTGCAAAGCTCCTGATTTCCCCTTCAATTTTGATAGTCATGCTGGATAGAGTATTTGTGGATTCAGTCCCTTACTTTGCATCACTTTGTATATCTCTTTCCATTTCCTTCTAGCTTGATGTGTTTGTTGAGAAGTCATTTGATAATCTGATGGAGAATCCTTTGTAGGTTAACTCTGACTCTCTCTTGCAGCCTTTAAGAGTCTCTCTTTGCCGTTAACATTTGCCATTATAATTATGACATGTCTTGGTATGGGTGGGTATTTTGGGATTCATTTTGCTTGGGACTCTCTGTTCTTGTATAACTTTTTACTTCCCCATATCAGGGAAGTTTTCTGTCACTATTTCTTCAAATAGATTTTCTAATGCTTGCTCCTCTTCTTGTCCTTCTGGCAGCCCCGTTTATCCTTTTTGTCATTGTCCCAAAGCTCCCTTAGGTTCTCCTCCTGTTTTTTAATTGTTTTCTCCAGTTGCTGTTCAGATTGACCTTATCTTCTAATTCATTAATTCAGTCCTAAACTTCTTCTAGTCTACTGCTGAAACCTTCCATGGTGTTTTGGATGGTAGCTATATCACTTTTCATTTCTTCTTGATTTTTGCATAGGTTGTTGATTTTCTCATTCATTGGTGTATGATCTGTGCGACCATTACTCTGAATTCTTTTTCTGTCGTGTTGCATGCTTCTGTTTCACTTATTTCCTTTCTTCGTGATTCCTTATTTTCTTTCCTCTGGGACTGTTTCATTGTCTCCCCATTCTATCACCAGAAGGTTCAAATGTCGAGTTGTGGGAGCCTGAGCCATGTGCACTAGAAGCTTCGCAACCCCCGAGTGTCACTGAAGAACTCTAACACCAAGACGTGTAGGTTGGTGGGAGCCACGCTTGCCCAGAACCAGAGTCAGGGGCGCTTAGTGTGGTCTTGCATGCGCACCTAGAATTAGGGACCTCTCCTGCACTGCACTGAAACAGAGACCCCACTGACATGTGCCAAAAATCAGAATACCCCTAGCACGTGTCAGGAGTCAGACACCCACCTGTGCCTGTGCCGAGAATCAAGTATCAGAGTCTCTGTTACTTGGTACAGCCTCACACCAAGAATCAGGGTCCCTGTAAGTGCATGCACCAAGAATTGGAGTCACTGGCTCTTAGTGTGAATGCACTGGGAATCAGGAACCCCAGCACATGCAATGAGAAACAGTCAAGTAACTGATGATCAGTGCTGCCTCTCATGCAGAGAATCAGTGTCCCAGGTTGCAGTCACACTGTATCAGCAGGAGGTCTACTCCTGCCCTGCAGAAAACAGCCTTCTGTTTGCACTTGCCCTGAATCAAAGTCAGGTGGCACTGCCACCTGTGAAGGCATAGGGTTATGTTGTGGGAGTACGCGCTGAGGAAAACAAACTCCCTATGTTCACGTGCCTAGGCTCAATTTCAGTGCTGCCTCCCTGTGTGGGTGCAGGGTCTGATCACATGGTTGTGCACTGAGGGGAAAAAACTCCCCATGTCCATGCACCCAGGCTCAAATTCAGCACAGCCTTCCTGTGTGGGTATGGGGTCACAGGAAACAAACTCCCTTAGTTCATGTGCCCAGGCCAAAATTCAGCACATCCTCCCTGTGTGGGCATGGTGTCTGGTTGTGCAGGTATGTGCTGCTGGAAACAAACTTCCCAAGTTCCCGCACCTAGGTGCAAATTCAGTACAGCCTCTCTGTGTGGGTGTGGTGTTTGGTCCCAGGAAACACATTCCCCGAGTACATGCACCTAGGCTCAAATTCAATGCAGTTTCCCTGTGTGGGTGTGGAGTCTGGTCATGGGAAATACACTTCCCAAGTACACACACTGAGGCTCAAATTCAGCACAGCCTCCCTGTGTGGGCATGGCATCTGATCATGCAGGTGTGTGCTCCTGGAAACAAACTCCCCAAGTTCCCACACCTAGGCTCAAATTCAGCGCAATCTCTCTGTGTGGGGTCTTGTCGCGGGAAACAAACTCCCCAAGCTGGCAGGCCCAAGCTCAAATTTGGCACAGCCTCCCTGTGTGGGCGCGGGGTCTGGTCATGGGAAACACACTCCCTGAGTTCGTGCATCCAGGCTCAAATTGCCTGTGTGGGTAAGAGGTCTGGTCATGGGAAACAAACTTCCTGTGCCTGCACACCTAGGCTCAAATTCAGGTAGAGCCACTGTTGCTGTGTGTGGGCTGGAGGCCTGTTTGTGCAGGAAGGGTCTGGCTGTTCCTATGCCACTGCTGCAGGGAGAGGAATTGGCTCTGTGATTCACAGAAATCTGCAGCCGGGGTGCCCAGGATCATAGTGTCCATGTGTCTGCAGCTGTGGTTGCAGGTTTTTGACCTGAGTGACTGTAGGGTCCTGGTTTGTGACTGAAATCAGATTGGGTAGTGGCCAGGCTAGGACCCTAGATTCAAACAACTCTGTTCTTCAAGATGATGTGGTCTTTGTACTGGTGGTGTCCTCCCCAGAGTGTTTGTTGTGGCAGCGGGGTTTTACCATCTAAGACTGCCTGGTTTGGCAGCCTCTTGGAAGACATACAGGATCTAACTGTCTCTAGCTCACACACACACACACAAACACACCAGACATGTCCACACACTCCTCTATTGCTTCCTCACTCTCTCACATACTCTCACTCCCTACCTTCTTGCCAGTTGCCAACTTGTCTCCCTGTGCAGAAGCTTTTGTTTTTATATAGTCCCATTTGTTTATTTTCTCCCTAGTTTCCAGTGCTGTATCAGTAAAGATATTGCTATGACATATGTCTGATATTGTGCTGCCTATGGATTCTTCTAAGATTTTTATAGTTTCCCATCTTACATTTAAGTTATTTTTTATTTTGAGTTTATTTTTGTGTATGGTGTAAGTTGGTGATCTAGTTTCTTTTATGTCCTTTCTTTTTTTTTTTTTTTTTTTTGCATGTGCCTGTCCAATTTTCCCAGCACCCCTTATTGAAGAAACTGTCTCAACTCCATTGTATGCTCTTGCCTCCTTTGTCAAATATTAGTTGAACATAATGGCTTAGGTCAATTTGTGAGTTCTCTATTCTGTCCATTGGTCTATATGGCTGCCTCTTACATGCCCCCCACTGGGGATCAAGCCCACAACTTAGTCCTGTTCCCTGACCGGGAATCAAACCATGACCTCCTGCTTCATAGGTCCATGTTCAACCTCTCACTGAGCCACACTGGCTGGGCATCAGCTTCTATTTCTTAATCTCTAAAGAAAGGGATTTCCTACTTATGAGTAGAGAAATAGCAGCCATTTAATAGAAATATCTGTGTACAAGCAGAGAAGCATGGATATATGAACATGAATTCCATAAGAATAGCAATTAGACCTTGACTACAACTACTGAAAACTGCTCCATTGAAGTGCATACAACAATGGGAGTTTTAAGGCATATTTTCCATATTTCATTACACTTTCAGACATAATAGCAACCTTAAGGTTCTCACTAGTTATCTCGGAGCATACTTCAAGTCCCACATTGGTCTTGACAGAAAGTAGCCTCACAGGGCAACCTGCCCTGCTTCCTCCCCAGGTAATGCTCAGGAAATGGAATGTAATCTTTAATTTCTGAGTTATGAAGAGAGAACCATGTCCCCTAAGTGACAAATTAATAAAGCTAAAAATATGAAAAGTTTTGTGCTGCAATCAAAAGACTAACCAAAAGTTAGCCCCATCCATATTTGACAATATGAAAAATTCCTGCATGGAATTCCATTCATGTGACTGTCATTTACAATATTTTCCCATAGCCAAATCAACTTTCAAGGGTTAGCTAGAAGGAAGAATGAGGAAGAAGAGACACTTGGGAAGAAATAAGTAGCACTCTTGACCCTCCTGCTTAGACCACAAGGAGCTGCTGCTCAGCGGTACCCACAAGAAACACAAAATGCCTCCTCTCCCCTCCCAAGTTCCTCACAGCCAACATCCCAGCCCCAAAAGATCTTCTGTAGAAATCCTCTCCTGCCTTTCCCTCATCTAGTAGGTTCCTGCCTAGTATTGCCGTAATCTCCTTTACTCTCAGTAGAAGGAAGAGGTGGGTTGGCAACCTTGATCCTCTCAATTTTGGGGCAGTTTTCTTTTTTTTTAATTTTTTTATTAATTTTTATTAATTTTTTATACATATCTCCCCATTGCCCCCCCTCCCTCCCAGGCATACCCCGACCCTCCAGTGTCTGTGATCATTGGTTATGCTTATATGCATGCATACAAGTCCTTTGATTGATCACTTATCTACCTCACCTAACTTTAATCTTTCTGCTGTAATTTCAGTCTGTTTGATGCTTTATGATTTTTGTCCTCCATAGAATTATCAGTCTACTCCCTTTCTGTGCTCCTGATTCTATTATATTCACCAGTTTATTCTGTTGATCAAATTTTTAATTCACTTAATTTTTTAGATTCACTTGTTGATAGATATGCATTTGTTGTTCATAATTTTTTGTCTTTTACCTTTTTCATCTTCCTCTTCTAAAAGAGTACCTTTCAGCATTTCATATAATACTGGTTTGGAGTTGATGAACTCCTTTAGCTTTTTCTTCTCTGTGAAGGTCTTTATCTGCCCTTCAATTCTGAATGATAGCTTTGCTGGATAGATTATTCTTGGTTGTAGGTTCTTGCTGTTCATCAAGCCAGCCAGGTACTCCGGCACCCGCTCTCTCCTCGTGCGCGTGTCCGTACCTCAGCTTTTTGCAGTTCCTCTGGGTTTCCGTGAGCCCCTCTCTTTCCCTCTAGTTGTAGAACTTCCACTCAGCCAGCTTTCCTGTGGTTCTGGATAATGTCCGTTCTTTTAGTTGTAGTTTTGAAATTGTTGTGCGAGGCAGCAGTGTAGGTGTTTACATATGCCACCATCTTGGATTCCCTCTGGGGCAGTTTTCTTACTCAGCTCCTGAAAGGTCAGGGATAAGGCCACCTTGCCTCAGAGCCAAGCTAGCACCAGAACTCCCGTTTTGTCTTCTCCAGCTTCTTATAACCTGGGTCTTTGTGCAATGAGACAGATATTAAGCCTCCTCCTTCAGGCCAAAGCTCAGTATCCCTTCTCCCAGGTCCACAATAAATGAAGCAGGAGGCAGCAAAGTCCTCTCACTGCATCTACTTCCAATATAGCAAAGTAGGAATTTCTGTCTAGCTGACAGAATGGTTTACAGTAGACTAAGGGAATGGGGAAGGGCAGAGATCCAGACAAGGAGAAGGCAGAGGCCAAAATGAATGGCATGGGGTAGCAGAAAAAGGCTCCCTCCATATGCCAGGCTCCCCTTGCACTCCCTTGTGTCCTTCCTTCCTGTAGAAGGGTTGTAGAGCATGAAGGTTACAAAGGACCTGAATCAAGTGTTATCTTTACCACTTACTGCCTGTGGCATCTTTAGCAAGGTCATTATTGTATCATCTGTAAACATATCATTCACACAGTCATCAGCAAACATTAATACTAAGTTCATGCTATGTGCCAGAAACTGTTTAGGTGCTGGGGACACAACAGTAAATAAAACAACCAAATTACCTAGGGGTGGGGAGATTACAATGATGGGAATATGGGGGAGAGTGAAAGGAACAAGGTAAGAATAAATACTATCTTACCTAACAATAGAGAAACATGTAAATGACCATACCTCCTCTATTCCCACAGCCAATCAGAGTATGCAAATTAACTCAACAAAAATGGTGGTTAATTTGCATATATACCTGGGTTCCAGGAACCTCCTCAGCACCCAGGCACTCCCAGCCGGCCCTTGAAGGGGCCAAACCTATGTTCGGAGGAGCAGGGCAGTGGTGGGGAGGGGAAGAGATGCTTCCCAAGCCTAAAGCCTGGGGCTTGGGAAGGGGCCTAGCCTGCAACCAAATGCAGACCATCCAGAAGTCAGCGCTAGGTTGCCCAGCTGCAGCCTGGCGACTCAACACTGACTGCTCAGGTGGCTCAGACCCAGAAAGTGAGTCAGGGCCTGATCTGCAGCCTCAGTGGAAGCTGTTGATCAGTGTTCTTACCTCTTTCTTTCTCTTTCTCTTTCTTTCTGATCTTCACCAGCAGCCAGGCTTTTCTTTCCCAGGGCTGCTGTTAAGCCCTGCCTCTTTGATCAGGTCCAGAGATAGGTCTGGAAATGCTGACTGGCATAGGAACCAACCAATCAGAACCAAAGGTGGGTGCTGTGGGGAGCCAATGGCTGCCTAGGAGTGGAGCTTTTGATCCTGGCATAGGAACCAATCAATCAGAACCAAATTGGCCAGCAGAGGAGGGCAGTTGGGAGCAACATCAAGCCTGCAGGAGAGGGTAGTTAGGGGTGATCAGGCTGGCAGGTAGAAACAGTTAGGGGCAATCAGGCAGGCAGGCAGATGAGCAGTTAGGAGCCAATGGTCCCAGATTGTGAGAGGGATATCTGACTACTGATTTAGGCCTGATCCCTAGGACATCCCATAAGGGGTCCCTAATTGGAGAGGGTACAGGCTGAGTTCAGGGAATCCCCCCTCTGTGCACAGATTTTGTGCACTGGATCTCTAGTAATAGATAATAGTACCCACTTCTCAGAGTAATTTTGAACAGAACCATATAGGGTACAGGATCTAGTAAATGGTAAGAAGTTGGCACACAGCACTTACCATTAGCAGTGATCTCTGGCCAAATGGAAAGAAGATCCAAACTGGCTTTGGGGTCCCCAGGTGTTCTAGGGCTTGCTTGGGAGAATGCGTAGAGTCATAAGGGAAAACCCAGGATCCTTGGAGGGGTAAGAATCCTACCCAGCACCTACCAACTTATGTGGCACAAAAGGTAGTTAGTTATTCACTTAAACTTGTAAGCAAACCAAGAAAATGTAAAAAGCCCCTGGACAATTCCATGTAAGGTATGACTAAATAGCAGGGAGACCCTATTAAGTAAAGGCTTGTGTAAACTTTCTCAGTAAGTGTGAAAGATATAAGGCAAACAGGCATTGTCCCGGAAGGCCATCAGCACCTCATGCTGGTCTAAGCACACACTTGTGCAAATGCTAAAGCAGGCAAGCACATCATTCCTTCCAACATTCCTTCCAACATTTTATCATTAGACAGAGGGAACAGACAGTAGCTGCCTCCTCTGCCAAAACAACAGGAACATCCACTCAAGAATCCAAAATGCATTCCTTCATACAATGTGCAATCTGATGCTGGCTAACAACTAGGGCTTCTGAGTGATAGGAAGCTCTCCCCAGGCAACAGGGACTGACACAGCAACTCCTAAATAACCCAACTCCTAAAAGGTGAAAGTCACCAGTTTCAAAGAAGCTTTTGATTTCTCCCCCTGCTCTGCCCCCACCCCCATGTTCAAACAGATATACTGGGCAACAGCTCTCTGAATATTGACTTTCAAATGAAAATAAACATAACCATGGAGGTTTAGAGTCAGCAGATACGAATCCCAGGGTGCCCATGTCACTGGGCCAGCATTAGGAGAGCCGAGAGCTACAAGACACAAACTATCATGGGATGCTTTCCATAGCACTCAGTTCTGAATGCTGGGGTCCGTGGACTTTTACCCATGGAGTTTTGCCCAGGTATTCTTTATTTTTGTTAATATAAGCTCCCTGACATATTCCCACATATGCATCATATTATACCTCTTACAAAAGGAAACCTCTCTGATGTGTTCTGCATCAAATGTGGTAGCTGATGTTTTTAAAAATAATGGCCACCCACCACCAAAGCAAAAAGTGGAAACACTTTGGGGAAAATAATTAGAGGCTAGTAGTTTAATTGCTAAAGTATTTATTTACTATTTTCCAACCATTAGATATGCATCCATGGCTACTTTTAAATGGACTTACCATGTTTTTCACTGAATGATAACATCAAAAAATTATTTTGTTAGTTGGTATTTTATATTCCATGTATTTTATTTCATCCAATAAAAATGTTTATATTAAACATTTGTTTATTTTGACTTTGGGCATTAATTTAACAGACTACTACTTCTAAAGCAAAGGGACAATTATGTTCCCATCTATGAAAATATAGGTTTAGATATAGATGGATAAATAGGTACATTTCTGTTTCTATCTATAGTAAATATAATCAATATTATGTCAATTCTCCAGTTTTTATCATAGCATCCCATCTTTCCAAAGAGCCATGCTATGGGGAAAATTTGAACTGTATATTGTTAAGTCCTTTTAAACAGAGATTTGAGCTTCTACTTTCTTTAAGCTTGGGGGAAAGTATGGTCACTCATTCAGTTTTACAGTAATTTTAGAAATCAAATTAAGAATGTCAATGCTGGACAATAACAAGTTTGTTGTTACAAATTTGGATAATGAAGTACCTGTTTGCGCTTATCAATTTAATAAACATTTTAAATATCTTATAGCAAATACTAGCAGGTTAGAATCAAATTTTCTTCATAGGTTGCCATAGGGATTTACAATGTAACTTAGTAATACATCACCAAGAGCCAGAAAAGGCTGATAATTTTAATTCCAATTTGAATGTACCTGTCATTGAAAAGGTAACAAAAAATACAATATAGAGGGACTTATCAACCAGGTTTCATTTTTAATAGCAGAGATCTTTGTTTTCTAAATGATACTTGATTTTCATTGACTGCATTCCATTGGTTCTGGAATCTCTGTAGAGAAAGAGCATGGGACGTGGATGTGGACAAATGGATTCATTTAGAGCTGTAGAATATGGTGACTTCTGATACCAATATCTGATTTTTTTGTTATCCTATCTAATAAAAGAGTAATATGTAAATTGACTGTAACTCTGCTACACCCACCAGCCATGCCCACCAGCCAATCAGAAAAAATATGCAAATTAACCCAACCAAGATGGCTACAGCCATAGAGAGAGCAGAAGGAAGGCTTGGGTTGCCCCTGGAGATGGAGGAAGCCAAGCTTTCCACAAACCCTGGTGGGCCCAGGCCTCCACTTAAGGCAACGAAGTTTTAATGGCTGTGCGAGCAGAAGGCTTGGCTCTGCTCCAAGCTACAAAGTGTCATTTGTAGAAGATAAATAAATCCCAGATACTGGGGCCTTTACTTGGGTCGCTGGGGGGCATGGCCAGCCTGCAAACCACCACAGGCGCCTCGCCCAGGTCACCCACACCCCAAGGGAACACCCACCCTGATCCAGGACACCCTTCAGGGCAAACCAGCTGGCCACCCCACGTGCACTAGGCCTCTATTCTATCTAATAAAAAAGTAATATGCAGATTGACTATAACTCCAACACACAAGAATACTGCCCCCATGTGGACACAAGATGGCCAGCAGAGGAGGGCAGTTGGCAAGGACCAGGCCTGCAAGGGAGGGCAGTTGGGGGTTATCAAGCCTGCAGGGGAAGGCAGTTAGGGGTGACCAGGCTGGCAGAAGAGGGAAGTTGGGGGTGACTGGGCCTGCAGGGAAAGGCAGTTGGAGGGGAACTCGGCCTGCAGGGGAGGGCAGTTAGGGTTGACCAGGTCTTAAGGGTAGGGCAGTTAGGGACAAACAAGCTGGCAGGGGTGCAGTTAGACATCAATCAGGCTGGCAGGGGAGTGGTTAGGGGGTGATCAGGCTGGTAGGCAGAAGCTGTTAGGGGCAATCAGGAAGGCAGGCAGGTGAGACCAGAAGTCCTGGATTGTGAGAGGAATGTCTGACTGTCCATTTAGGCCTGATCCTACTTGGCGTCCCAGATTAGAGAGGGAGCAGGCAAAGCTGAAAGACACCATCCCCCACACCTGTGCACGAATTTTGTGCACTGGGCTTCTAGTAAAACTTATAAAGGGATATCACCAATATGATGGAATAGGAAGCCCCAGACCTCAATCCCCCACAGAGACAAAAACTTAACAATATACAGTCCAAAAAGCCTTTATGACAAATCCAGAAAGCAGCAAGGAAGTCATAGTAAATCCAGGTAAGTAAGTACCCCAAGTGAACACAAAGCCAAAAACAAGTACCCTGAAATGAGTAAGAAAAGCTACTGCATTTCATCTGCAATAGCCCTTCCCCTAAGCCAGTACAGTTCAGTTAATCAGGAAAATACATCCAAATCATGGCTTCTCCCTTGAGAGGGAAAGAGAAGAGTAGAATGTACATCCAATATCCCAGCTTTTGGGGGGAGTGCCTAAGGAACTGGTTCCTGTCTTACCTGAATCAGCACTGATGAGGAACTGGTATATTTTGAATGCTTGGGGCTACTGAAAACAAAAAGAGCTCAGCAGGTACTGTGATGTCAAAGAACCTGAAGTACTAACAGAAACCAACTAGATAAGCAAGAGATGACAGTCTTCTGAAAAAGAAATTGGCAAACCTCTCTAACTGTGAAATTACAAGCACAAAACCAGGGAAGATACATTCCCAGAAAAGAATCAACACCACCAAAACAACCCTAAGAATCACTACCCAGGGTGATCACAGAAAGTCTTCTCCTATCTGAAGCCAGTCCATAAGAACTAGAAGAGGAGCCTGGTTTTATTTTTAATGCACAAATAACAGTAAAAAATAGCAAGGCACATAAAGAAACAAGAAAACATGAACCAATTAAAGAAATAAAATTAATTTCCAGAAATTGGCCCTTAACTAAATGAAGAGCTATGAATTCAAAATTATCATCTTAGTAAACTCAATGTGATATAAGAAAACGCAGACAGACAACTGAATAAAATCAGGGAAACAATGCATGAACAAAATGAAAATATCAATGAAGAGAAAGAAACAAATTCAGGAGTTGATGAATACAGTAACTGAACTGAAAAATTCACTAGAGAGGATCAACAGACTTGACCAAACGGGAGAAAGAATCAGCAAACTCTAAGACAAATCATTTGAAATTATTAAGTCAGAGGAATAAAAAGAAAAAAGAACAAAGTAAAGAAAGTTAAAGGAATTATGGTCACCATTATGTGAATCAATATATGCATTATGGGATTTTTAGGAAGAGAAAAGAGAATGGGACAAAAAGCTTATGCAAAGAAGGAATGATCAAAATTTCATAAATCTGAGGAAGATAATGTACATTCAAATTCAAGAAGCTTAAAACACTACAACTAGCATTAACCCAAAGAGGCCTCCACACATTATAATCAACCCATTAAAAGTCAGAGACAAATAAACAACTTGAAAGCAGCAAGAGAAAAGTATCAATCGTGTGAAAGGGAGCTCCTGTAAGATCATGAACAGATTTCTCAGCATACAGGCTAGAAAGCAGAGGGAAGATATATTCAAAGTGCTAAAAGAAAAAGCTGCCAACCAAAATTACTATAACTGGCAAATCTGTCCTATAAAAATGAAGAATAAAGAACTTTCCAGATAAACAAAAGCTGAGACTTCATCACCAACTGACCTCCCTTACAAAAACTGCTAAAGAAAGTCCTTCAAGTTGAAATGCCATATAGAAACTTGAATGCATATAAAAATATATAGCTTTCTGACAAAGGTAAATATACAAATTCAGAAATCTATAACACTGCAACTGGGGGTACCTACATCATCCCAGCCACACTCACCACATCTCCAGGTGGGGACTGGGGCACCATGACTCAGGCAGAGGGGACCGCAAAGAGGCTCAGCAGCCCTGGTGCTGACTAGGGTCCAGATGTCAGCTGGAACCTGCCTTTTCATGCCAGACACTTGTACTTCAGTCACCAGCCATGCCTTGGGACCACACCCATGCATGAATTTCATGCACTGGGCCATGAGCAAACCAATAAAATTCATAACAACAGAATAAAGAAGAAAAAATATGATCACGTAAATAGATGCAGAAAAACAATTTGACAAAATTTAAAATTCAACATCTATTCATAATACCAACTCTCAACAATCTAAGAATTAAAAAAAACTGATAAAAGATATTTTTTTAAAAAACTAACATCATAATTAGTGAAGAAAGACTGAATGCTTTCCCCTCACAATCAGAAATAAGACAAAGATGCTCATTCTTACCATGCCTATTCATCATCCTACTAGAGGTTCTAAACAGTACACTAAAGTAAGAAAAAAAAACCCTAAAATCAATTAAAAAGAAAAAATAAAACTCTACTCACAAATATAACTGTACACAGAAAATCCTGAAGAATCTACAAAAGAGCTACTAGAACTAATGAGTAAATTTAGCAAGTTCATATAATATAAGATCAATATACAAAAATTAACTATATTACTACATACTAGCAATGAATATTTGGAAGTTGAAAAACTTAAAGTACCATGTCTATTTATGTATAAATCTAACAAAACATGTGTAAGACCTACTAGTATATAATAAAAACTATAAAACATGAGACAGATTTTTTTAAAAGACTAAATAAGTGTAATCACTGTGTTCATGAGTTGGAAAATTCAATTTTGTCAATTCTCTTTCAAGTTGATCTATATATTTATACGATCCTATGATCTCAGCAGAATTACTTTTTAGAAATTGATAAGCTAATTCTAAAATGTAAAGCAAAGTGACTAAGAATAGCCAAATTAATTTGAAAAAGAACCAATTTGAAGAATTCACATCAGCAAAGTGTCACAGACTGAAACATCAGTGGAATATAACAGAGTTCAGAAATAATCCCTCATATATATAGTCAATTGATTTTTGACCAAAGTTCAAAGGCAATTCAATAGAACAATGATAGTCTTTTCCAAAAATTGACATAAAAATAACTGAATGATGTCTAGGACAAAATGGTGACAGAATAAACAGCCATGTCTTGAGCCTTGTCCTGGAACAGATAGAATGAGCAGCTGAAACAAATAACATCCACCCCAAAATGGCAAACGAGATTCAACTGGTGAGACAATTTGCAGCCAGGAAGGGCAGAGAACCCCTGGAGAAAGCCCAGGGCACTGTGAGAACGCAAGCAGCAGACACATGAACAGCCTGCTCCTGTCCAAGGAGCAGCAGCACTGCAAGCAGCCCGCCTCCATCAAAGGAGCAACAACCACAGAGAAGCCCACCCATAATGGAGGAGCGGCAGTCCCGAGCAGCCCGCCCCTGTCCAAAGAGCAGCAGCTGCGCACAGCCCACACCCTACACCCATCCAAGGAGCAGCAGCTGCACGAGCAGCCTGTCCCCAACTGAGGAGCAGCAGCACTGCAAGCAGCTTGTCCCCATTTGAGAAGTAGCAGCCGCCTGAGCAACCACCCCAGTCCAAGGAGCAGCAGCCACACGAGCAGACTGCCCATGTGCGAGGAGCAGCAGCCCTGCACAGCCCGCACTGGTTCAAGGAGCAGCAGCCACATGCAGGCTGCACCCATCTGACAAGCAGCAGCCTACTCCCATCCAAGGAGCAGGAGCCACACATGCAGCTCACTCCCATCCGAGCAGCAGCAGCCACACAAATAGCCCTCCCTTGTACCAGGAGCAGCAGCTGCAGAGCACCCCAACCCCATATGTGAAGCAGCAGCCCTAAGAGCAACCTGCCCCTGTCTAAGGAGCAGCAGCTTTACAAGCAACCCACCCCATATGAAGAGCGGCAGCCATGTGCAACCAGCCCCCATCCAAAGATCAGCAGCCACATGAGCAGCCCACCCCATCCAAGGAGCAGCAGCCTTGTGATCATCCTACCCCTGTCTGAGGAACATCAGCTATGTGAGCAGCCTCCTCCCACTAGCCAGAGGAGCCACCACTGCTGTGAACAGCACCCACCAGAGAAGCCACTACCAACTGAGGAACAGCCAATGCCACAAACGTAAGAGGACCAATTGCAGCCTTAGGAGCCACTGCCACCCAAGGAATAGCCCCTGCATAACTCAACATTTAAATCCATTGATGAGATTTTTAAAAATGGGTAGGCAAAGATATTCCCAAAAGAAAGAAAAGGAGGAATCATCAGAAAAGCAGCTAAGTGAAACAGAGGCATACAATATGTCAGAAAAAGAATTCAGAATAAGGGTCATACAGTTCATAAACTGTATGGGTGAAAAAAATCAACAACTTATGTAAGAATTAAGAAGAAATTAAAAGTGATATAGCTGCAATAAAAAACATTATGGAAAGTTTCAACAGTAGACTAGGAGAAGCAGAGGATCGAATTGGTGAATTAGAAGACAGGGAAGCAACACATACCCAAACTGAACTGCAATTAGAGAAAAAAATTAAAAGACAGGAGGAGAACCTAAGGCAGCTATGGAACAACATGAAACGAAGCAACATAGGAATAATAGGGGTGCCAGAACAAAAGGAAGAGGAACAAGGGTTAGAAAATCTATTTGAAGAAATAATCTCAAAAACTTCCCTGATGTGGGGAAGAAAAAAGTCACACAAACATAGAGTCACAAATAAGATGAACCTGAAAAGACCCACACTAAGACACATCATAATTCCCCTCGTAGACATTTACGCAAAATTAATAAAAATAAGAGTTCATTTATAAAAATATGTACACAAATGTTTACACCAGCTTTATTCATAATTGCTAAAATTGGTAATAACACAAATGTTCTTCAACTGGTGAATGGATAAGACAAACTGGAATACTCCTCATTAATAAAAAAAAATTACTGAAAACCACGACATATATGCACCTAAAATTCATTTTACTCTATAAAAGAAGTCAAACTCAAAGACTACATATGTTGTAATTCCATATTATGTAACACTAGTGGCCCAGTGCATGAAATTTGTGCATGGGGGGTAGGAAGTACCATAGCCCAGTCTGCACCTTCTCCAATCTGGAACCTCTTGAGGGATGTCTGGGATCACAGGGATCGGGCCTAAACCAGCAGTAAGACATCCTTCTCACAATCTGGGACTGCTTGCTCCTAACTGCTCACCTACCTGCTTATCTGATTGCCTGTAACCACTCTGCCTGCTGGCCTTCTTGCCCCCACTGCCCCCTTTGCCAGCCTACTCACCTCCAACAGCCACTCCACCAATCTGCTTGCCCCCAACTAACCCCACTGCCAGCCTGCTCACACCCAACTGCCCTCCCTTCCTGTCCTGATCTCCCCTAACCACCTCTGCCTCGGCCCCGCCACCATAGCTTTGTCAAGAAGTTCTCCTGGAAGGTATCCCAGTCTAATTAGCATATTATCCTTTTATTAGCATACTAGAGGCCCAGAGCACAAAATTCATGCATGGTGGGTGTCCCCCAGCCCAGCCTGCACCCTCTCCAATCTGGGACCCCTTGAAGGATGTCCAACAGCCCCTTTAAGCTCAATCTCGGTGGGCAGTTGGACATCCCTCTCACAATCTAGGACTGTCGGCTCCCAACTGCTCGCCTGCCTGCCTTCCTGATTGCCCCTGACCACTTCTGCCTGCCAGCCTGATCAACCCCTAATCATTCCCCTGTCAGCCTGATTTGATGCCTAAATGCTCCCCCACCAGCCTGATTGCCCCTTACTGCCCTCTCTTGCAGACCTGGTCACCCCTAACTGCCCACCCTGCAGGCCTGGGAGCCCCCCACAACTGCCCTTCCCTGCAGGCCCGGTCACCCCCAACATCCTTTTTCTGTCGGCCTAGTCACCCCTAACTGCCCTCCCCTGCAGGCTTGATCACCTCCAACTGCCCTCCCTTGCAGGCCTGGTCCCTCCCAACTGCCCTCCCATGGTGGCCTGATTGCCCACAACTGCCCTCCCCTGCTGGCCTGATCACTCCCAACTGCCCTCCCGTACTGGCCATCTTGTGTCAACATGGGGACAGGATCTTTGACCACATGGGGACAGACATCTTGTGTGTTAGAGTGATGATCAATTTGCATATTACTCTTTTATTAGATAAGATAGAGGTCTGGTGCATGGGTGGGGGCCAGCTGGTTTACCCTGAAAGGTGTCTTGGATCAGAGTTGGGATTTCCTTGGGGCATGGGGCAGCCTGGCTGAGGGGCCAGTGGTGGTTTTCAGGCCAGCCACACCCCCAGCAACCCAAGCAGAGGTTCTGGTATCTGGAATTTATTTATCTTCTATTGAAACTTTGTAGCCTTGAGCAGAGGCCTGGGCCGGCCAGGGTGTGCATGAAGCTTGGCTTCCTCCATTGCCGGAGAAACCCAAGCCTCCTGCTCGCTCCATGGCTGCAGCCATTTTTGTTGGGATTTATCTATATTCTCTAATTGAAACTTTGTAGCCTTAAGCGGAGGCCTGGACTGGCCAGGGTGTGCAGGAAGCTTGGCTTCCTCCATGCCAGGGAAACCCAAGCCTCCTGCTTGCTCTGTGGCCGTAGCCATCTTAATTTGCATGCTCTCTCCTGATTGGCTGGTGGGTGTGGCTTTTGGGCGTAGTGGAGGTACAGTCAATTTGCATATTAATATTTTACTAAATAGGACTAGAGACCCGGTACAAGAAATTCATGCATTCAGATGTGTGTGTGTTGGGGGGGGGGGTCCCTTAGCCCAGCCTGCACCCTCTTGCAGTCTGGCAGCCTTCAGGGGATGTCTCACTGATGGCTAAGCCAGCAGTCGGACATCCTTAGCGCTACCACGGAGGCAGAAGAGGCTTCCACCACCACTGCTGCACTCACCAGCAGTGAGCCTGGCTCTGGCTAAGTGGTATTCTCCCTGTGGAGTGCACTGACCACCAGGGGGCATGTCCTGCATTGAACATCTTCCCCCGATGGTCAGTGTGCAAGTGTGCATCATAGCGACCAGTCCTTCCAGCATTCAGTCAATTTGCATGTTAGCCTTTTATATATATATATATATATATATATATATATATATATATACACACACACACACACACACACACACACACACACACACACACTAGAGGCCCAGTGCACAAAATTTGTGCACAGAGAGGAGATTCCCTCTACGTAGCTTGCACATTCTCTAATTGGGGACCCCTTGCAGGATGTTTGACTGCCATTTTAGGCCCAATCCCAGGGATCAGACCTAAACCGGCAGTCAGACATCCCTCCCACAATCTGGGACCACTGGCTCCTAACTGCTCACCTGCCTGCCTGCCTGATTGCCCCTAACTGCCTTTGCCTATAGCCTGATCACCCCTAACTACCCTCTCCTGCAGGCCTAATGTCGCCCCTAACTGCCCTCCTCTGCTGACCAATTTGGTTCTGATTGGTAGGTTGCTATGCCAGTGTCAAAAGCTTCACCTCCTAGACAGCCATTGGCTCCCAACAGCACCCAGATTTGGTTCTCATTGGTCAGTTCCTATGCCAGTCAGCATCAGAAGCTCCACCTCCTAGGCAGCAATTGGCTCCCCACAATACCCAACAATGTTTCTCATTGGTCAGTTCCTATGCTAGTGTCAGAAGCTCTGCCTCCTAGGCAACCATTGGTTCCTCACAGCACCCACCTTTGGTTCTGATTGATTGGTTCTTATGCAAGTCAGCATCTTCAGGCCTAGCTCTGGGCCTGATCAAAGAGGTGGAGCTTAACAACAGCCCTGAGGCTGGCAGAATAAAAAAAAGCTTGGCTGCTGGCAAAGATCAAAAAGAAAGAGGGAGAGAAAGAGAGGTAAGTACACTGATCAAAAGCTTCTATTGAGGCTGCAGATCAGACTCTGACTCACTTTCTGGGTCTCAGCTACCTGAGAAGTCAATGCTGGATCACCAGGCTGCAGCTGGGCAACCCAGCGCTAATTTCCAGATGGTCTGCATTTGGTCGGAGGCTTTAGGCTTGGGAAGTGCCCCCTCATCAACTCCCACCCCGTGCCTCCGATCTCAGGCTTGGCCCCTCCGATGGCTGGCTGGGAGTGACTTGGGTGCCGAGGAGGTTCCCAAGACCCAGGTATGTATGCAAATTAACCGCCATTTTGTTGGGCTAATTTGCATACTCACTCTGATTGGCTGTGGGCATAGTGGAGGTATGGTCAATTTACACGTTTCTCTAGGATACTAGTGGCCTGTTGTATGAAATTAGTGCACTCGAGGTGGGGAGTCCCTCAGTCCAACTTGTCCCCTCTCACATATTGGGAGCCCTCAGGGGATGTCCTACTGACAGCTTAGTCTAAGCTGTAGTCTGGCCTCCCTTTGTGGGAGGCACCAGCCCCATCACCTCACTGCTGCAGCCACTGCCAGTTGCTGCAGCCACCAAGGTGTTTTCATCAACACGGACTCCAGTCCCTTCACCATGAAAAAATGACAACTTTCTTTAGGCATTTTCAAGATGTGTCTTTCATAGAATATGACATTTCTTTATTTTTTTTTTTTATCCTCACCTGAGGATATGTTTCCCTTGACTTTTAGAGAATGTAGAAGAGAAAGGAAAAGACAGAGAGCAACATCAAAGTGAGAGGAATACTGATTGATTGTCTCCTGCATGAGCTCTGACCTGGCCCCAGCCAAGGAGAAGCCTTCAACCTACATACATGTCCTTGATCAGAATTGAACCCCGACCGTCGGCAGGCCGAGGCATTATCCACTGAGCCAAACTGGCTAGGGCAGGATATGACATTCCTTAGCCCTCTAGCAGCAGACCTTCATTTTTTTTCTCCAGGAGTATGGTGGCAAAACCCTAGATCACCTTTTTGGATTCTTATTACTCAAGTTACTAAGAATATTAGCAGTGGCGTACAGGGAGCTTAGCCAATGAACAGTCAGAAAAGGTGTTTCCTCTGTAGTTCACAACGATTGCCGGCTGGGCAGGGGGCCTTAGCTTCCTCCAATCGCCAGCTGGGCTCCTGCCCAGACCTAAAACCTCTGGCCGACACTTTAAGCCTGGGCAGGGGACCACCAGCCCCCTCCGATTGCCAGTTCCACCCTTGCTCCCTCCGATCGCTGGCTCCACCCCTGCCCCCTTGGCTCTGACCGCAGGCTTGGTCCTGCCCAGGAGCCCCATGGCTCAGGCCCTTCGCCTGCTGCTCAGGGCCATGCTGGGCTTACCTGAGAGTGACCTGGATGCCAGAATGTTCCCAGGACCCAGGCACTGGGTGCCTATGTATGCAAATTAACCGCCATCTTTGTTAGGTTAATTTACATACTCTGATTGGCTATGGGTGTAGCGGAGGTACAGTCAATTTACAGGTTTGTCTTATATAGGTAAGAATATATATATATAAATCCTGTATTAGGTAAGAATATATATATATAAATCCTGTATTTCAGATGAAGGGAGATGGGAAGAGAGAAACATCAATGATAGGGAATCATGGATCAGCTGCCTCCTGCACGCACTCTACTGGGGATCAAGCCCACAACCCAGGCATGTGCCCTTGATCAGAATTGAGCTTGGGGTCCTGCAGTCTGCACGCTGATGCTCTATCCACTGAGCCAAACTAGCCAGGGCACCACCAGTCACTTTCAGAACGTTGTATTGCTTCTAGAAGAAACCCTGTGCCACCTTCCCCATCTAGCTGCCTGTCCCACCCAGCCATCAGTACACCACTGTTTCAGACATTTTATGGGAATGGGACTGTGCACAATGAGCATTTTGTGACTAGCTACCTCGCTTAGGTATGTACCTCGGAGTGGCGGATTACAGGGTCCTATGTGACTGATATTAATCATTTGAGGAGTGGCCACCATTTCCATTCCGACAGCAGTGTGTGAGGGTTCGGATCTGTACATCCTCCCCAACACTTGCTATTATGTAACTTTTGATTCTAGCCTCCAAGGTGACCTCAAGGTCCGCCAAAGCATTGCTCTCTAGAGCAACAATCTATGCTTTACAATTCAGTTTTAAAAGTGGAAGTTGTTTAAAATGTCTGCACAAACATCCCTATTGGTAAGTTTTGCTGCTCAAGATCCGCTGTGACACAGCTTGCAGGAGCTAAGTCTGTCCCAGGCCAACCTCACCTCCCTGCTGCCTGGTCCTGTCTGGTACTAGAGAGGTCCTGGGGGGGGAGGTGCTGGGGGCACCAGCCAACCCTCTGTGGGGCTGGCCACAGGCTGCATTGAGCTTCGGGAGCCAAGTGAGGAAGAGTGAGGCTCAGGAGCAGCTTTGGGGCCCTGCCTGTTGTGGTGACTGTGCGGTTCCCCACAGGCCAAGGTTAGTAGTGGGGCAATGGAGGGGAAACCTTCTCTGAATGCAGCCATCGAGCTGAGGAGCTCCTGGGTGCCTGTCTGTGGGCTCCACTGCGCCAACCATCCTGGCTTCTACGCCTCAGGACGTAAAAGGTCTGATTAGCAAAAATGAAAACCTTAAAGTGACGTGGGCTCCACCTCAGAGTGGCTCAGACACAGTTCACGGTCCCACGTGAGACTGCAGACACCAGTGGGTGTGAGCAGTGGCCAGGTGGGCCTAGCATGGCCCTGTGGCAGAGCCTGAGTACAGGGAGGAGCCAGAGCTTTGTTGAGAAAGTTCACGCGGCTGAAGACTCCCTCTTCAAACACTGATCGCTGGTCACGGTGTGGTCTCCAACTCCCATCCACAGGGCCCTCCTCACAGAATAAATGTGCCAGGCAAGGCCTCTTCTTGGCCAACTCCATGGACCCATTGGCTCTCCTGAGTCTGTGGGGGAAGACTGTGGGGCTCTCCACTGGGCAGCACATCCACAGCTGCAGCACTGAGGCCAGGCTCTAGGCTCGGAGCTGGGGTCCCCAGTGCTGCAGCCCCTTCATCTGCAGACCCCCTCATCTGCAGACCCCTAATCCACAGTCCCCCCATCTGCAGCCCCCCTGGTGCATAGGCCCCTTGATCTGCAGCTCCCACCAATCTGCAGCTTCCCCATCCACAGCCCTCCCAATCTGCAGCCCCCGGTGCAGTGACTCTAGGCTCATGAATGCATCATTATTCCAGGCCCAAGGATGTGCTGGCCACTCGCTTGGAGGCTGTCAGTGCTGGGAGCCTGTGGCTGCTCAGGTCCCTGCTGTTCTGTGGTCGAGTTAAGGCATCTGGGCTAATTTGCATATTTTTCTATCATATATGTATGTATATATATATATATATATATATATATATATGTATGTATGTATAAAATGAAAAAGTAAAAACTATGGGAACAAAAACAGACTGGAAGGAGACAGGGCCTGGGGAAGCAGGAGAAGACATTAATTGCAAAGAGGACTGAGGGCACACCATGGATAATGGGAATGTTGTAAAGCTTGAAAGTGATGGTGATGCCTGGATTGTATGCATTTGTCAAAACACTTAGAACTAAACACTGAAATTGGTGAATTTTATTGCATGTAAATTATACCTCAGCAAATTTGATTTTAGAATTTTTTTTTAAAGACATGGAACAGGAAAATTGAAATTCAAGTTTCAATGTACACTCCTATATATTCTCAAGGTTGGCATCCCACGTGCTCTTTCCTACTACATCCCTCACCTCCACTCCTACCTCCTCCATCTTACTAAAAGGATTACTCTGAGCCTTAGTGAACCAAAACAAAATTCCACCAAGCTCCCATCCTTTAAAGAAACATAAAGTCTAAAATGTAAAATCTAGCCCTGGTCAGTTGCTCCATGGATAGAGCCTTGGCCTGTGGACTGAAGGGTCACAGGTTTGATTACAGTCAAGAGCATGAACCTCGGTTGCAGATTGTATCTGGGCCTGCACAGGAGGCAATCAATGAGTCTCTTCTTCTCCCTTTCACTCTCTCAAAAAAAACAACAACAACAATGGAAAATAGCCTCAGGTAAGAATTAAAATAAGAAATAAATAAAAATTAAAAAGTAAAATCTAAAAATGTTAGTATTCCCATGAACCAGGAGGTCAGGGTTCAAAATTCCTAATCAGGGCATTCATGTAGGTTGTGGGCTTGATCCTCAATGGGGACGTGTGCAGGGGGCAGCCAATCAATGATTCTCTCTCATCATTGATGTTTTCATCTCTCTCTCCTTCTCCCTTCCTCTCTGAAATAAAAATAATAATGAAGAAAGAAAGATTAATAAACACTGCTTCTTGTAATTACTAACAAAGTCTGAATGTCCTTATCAAAATGACTAGCATTTTTAAAATTTTAAAGATAAAGTGCAAATTCTGATCATCTGCATTGATAATATAATTTTTACTCCTAGATTTCAGCTATTGTCTTGATTTTTGTGTTAGGAAATTCCACTTAAACTTCATAATTCTACAACTCATTCCACAGCTTTTACCACGTACCTCAGTCTTAAATTCCAGAAATCGGATAAAACCTCTGTACCATAGCTAATGAGCCATAATGCTCTTTAAGAGTCAATGCTGTAGACCAGTGGTTCTCAACCTTCCTAATGCTGCGACCCTTTAAGATAGCTCCTCATGTGGTGGTGACCCCAACCATAAAATTATTTCCGTTGCTACTTCATAACTGTAATTTTGCTACTGTTATGAACTGTAATGTAAATATCTGATATGCAGGATGTATTTTCATTGTTACAAATTGAACATAATTAAAGCATAGTGATTAATCACAAAAACAATATGTAATTATATATTGTGAACTATTTATTTCTAATTACAAATAAATGAAATTTTGTCTTGAATCGTGGTGTAGCATGGGTAACAGTCTTCATATAACAATAGTAAACTATATTGCTACACTTTGCTACACCGAGGAGTGGTCTGTTGGTTCCTAAGACCATGGGAAATAGGTGTTTTCCGTTGGTCTTAGGCGACCCCTGTGAAAGGGTCGTTTGACCCCCAGACGGGTCGCGACCCACAGGTTGAGAACTACTGCTTTAGAGTTATTTTTACAGAGTAGTAGCTTTTCTTGCCAGGCAAGATTTGATCTCTAAATTACACTAAGTTCTAGGAATTCAGGTTTCATTCTTGCACACTCCGACCTTTCAGCAGAGAATTAGGAAACTCTGACCCATGCTCTTGCCCACTAGGGTTTGGGTAGAAAAAAAATCCATCATGGAGATTTACACTCACATTTCTGGGACTTTCACCCTTGGTGACACAGCAACATCTATAATTGGGTTGTTTGTCATTAGAGAACAGTGACAGCAATGTGGTTTTATTCACTTGTTAACTCCCAAGCTCTGCTTCTGCTTTTGAACAATTCCCTAAAGTAATGATACTTTTATTTGTATTTTAAAAATGTGTCCAACGAGCCTAGATTAATTTTTCCACAATGAGATTTTTTTCTTTTATAAAACGTAAAAAGGAGTTCCAAGAGTTGACAAGGTACAGCTACAAAGAAGTCTCTGGACACTAAGATGAAGAAGCATAACAAGGCCTGGTGAATAGATGCACAACAGGTGATCATGGCCTTTTGATCCTTCAGCTTTAATGACATTCTTAGGTTAAACATCACATAATATACATAACAACTGTTTCACTCTAAAAATTATACTTCTCTCTGACAGAGTCCTGGGCAAATCATGCTGTAAGAAATATTCTAAGTTTTAAATAAAAGTCTATCTTGATAGATACAAAATACTAAACTGTTTAAGTAGTATTTTATATCAAGATAGATTTTTATTTAAACAGTAGTATTTTACTTGTCAACTATGTTAGAGAAAGACAGAAAACAGAAGAAATGGAAAGATGTACAAATACACAAAACTATTAAAACATTTTTTGAATAGTGGACCTAATCAGCATTTTTCTAAATTTAATTTTTCTTTAAAATATATTTTTAACATTCCTGAATTGGTAGAAGCCTAAATTTAACAAACACATGATATAGCATTAATCAGGCTTTGATTGGGGGATTTTATTTGCTTATTTGTTTGGTAAACAAAGTGAAATTAATATGCATTAGTTGCAAGATTTGGAAAATCAAATTTGCTGCATGTCATATAAAGAAATATGTAAACATGCCAAAGAAAATCAGTCAAAGCAACAGACAAAAATGAAATCTCAATTGTTTTACCTTACCCATTTTTTTTCTGATTATTTTCACTCACCTTTTATTTTTTTAAATATATTTTATTGATTTTTTACAGAGAGGAAGGGAGAGGGATAGAGAATTGGAATCATCGATTAGCTGCCTCCTGCACCCCCCCCACTGGGGATGTGCCCGCAACCAAGATACATGCCCTTGACTGGAATTGAAACTGGGACTCCCATTCTGCAGGCTGACACTCTATCTACTGAGCCAAACCACCAGGGTTTAATTTGATATCTCACTTTTTAATTTGATATCTCAACATGATAAAGGCCATATATGACAAACCTACAACCAACATCATACTCAATGGGCAAAAACTAAAACCATTTCCTCTAAGAACAGGAACAAGACAGAGATGTCCACTCTCACCACTCTTATTCAACGTAACTGGAAGTCCTAGTCATCATGATCAGACAAAGAAGAAGAAATAAAAGGTGTCCAAACTGGAAAGGAAGAAATAAAATTCTCATTATTTGCAGATGACATGATATTTTACATAGAAAAACCTAAAGACTCCACCAAAAAACTACTCTATGGTAATGCAGCAGGATATAAAATCAACACCCAAAAATAAATGGCTTTTTTATACACCAATAGTGAATTCTCAGAAAAAGAAACTAAATAATCTCATTTACCATTACCCCCCAAAAATTAAGATACTTATGAATAAAACTTTACCAAGAAGGTAAAAAGACTAGTACTCCAAAAACTACAAGGCATTGAAAAAAAGAGATAGAGGAAGATTAATCAATAGAAGAATATACTGTGTTCATGGATTGGTAAAATCAACATAATACTAACCAAAGCAATCTATAGATTTGATAAAATTCCTATTAAAATACCAATGTCATATTTCGCAGGCCTAGAACAAATTTATATGAAACCAACAAAGATCCCAAATAACCACAGTAATCTTGAGAAAGAAGAAGAAAGTTGGAGGAATCACAATACCAGATTTCAAGTTATACCAGAAAACCACGGTAATCAAAACTGCCTGGAGAATCCAAGATGGCGGCATAGGTAAACACCTACACTGCTGCCTCGCACAATTTCAAAACTACAACTAAAAGACAGAACAGACATCATCCAGAACCACAGGAAAGCTGGCTGAGTGGAAGTTCTACAACTAGAGGGAAAGAGAGGGGCTCACAGAAACTCAAAGGAGCTGCAAAAAGCCGAGGTACAGAGATGCGCCTGCTGAGAGAGGGGGTGCCGGAGTACCTGGCTGGCTTTCTCTGGCAGGAGAGAAACGGAGACTCCCAACGGCATTGAACCCCTTATCTTACGACACTAAACCCCAGATCCAGCCGAAACTCATACGGGGGGAGTTTGGACTGTGAAAAGGGAGAAGTACACGGAAATTTAGGGGAGTCGCAGAAGATCAGGTCTGGTCTCGCACGCACACGATGCTGCGCGGAGGACAGATTGCTGATTGTGCCGCTGGCTTTCGCGAGTGGGCGGGAGACAGACCCTCCGAACTGTGCCACTTCTGAGTCCACTGGGCCCCTGTTTCGGGCGAAACCCTGGGGACCTAGACTCGTGTGGTCCTAGTGCGCAGGGGAGCTGGAAAGGCAGCGGTTAGAGGCACTGCGGGTGCGCGAGCGCACAAGGACCGCTCCAGCCATTACCCAGTCACGTGAGACTCAGGGGCAGTGGAGGGCGGGGCCGACTGGAAGGCAAGGCGGTCCCTTAAGCCCTGAGACTCCACCCCTCCCAAACTCAACAGAGGCCTCTTCGGTTTTGCATCTGGTATCATAAGGCTGAATTCAACAAAGAAGTTTCCCCGGCATAGTGAAAATGCTGAAACAAAGGAAGGGATCACAAACAAAAGAAATGGAGGAAAAAAAACGACTGGATATAGAGTTCAAAAGCACACTTATAAGGTTTTTCAAGAATATGCTAGAAAAGTTGGATAAATTTAGTGAGACCCAAGAGGAGATGAAAAAGGACCAACTAGAGATGCAAAAGAGCCAACTAGAGATGGAAAAGGTCCAACTAAAGATGATAAAGGACCAAATAGAAATTAAACATACACTGACTGAAATAAAAAATATTATACAGAGTCCTAACAGCAGACTAGAGGAAGGCAAGAATCAAGTCAAAAATTTGAAATATAAAGAAGCAGACAACATTCAACTGGAAAAGCAAGAAGAGAAAAGAATCCAAAAATGTGAACATAATGTAAGGAGACTCTGGGACAGCTTTAAGCGTACCAACATCAGAATTGTGGGGGTGCCAGAAGAAGAGAGAGAGCAAGATACTGAAAACCTATTTCAAGAAATAATGACTGAAAACTTCCCACATCTGGTAAAAGAACTAGACTTACAAGTCCAGGAAGCACACACAAACCCATATAAAAGGAATCCAAAGAGGACCACACCAAGACACATCATAATTAAAATACCAAGAGCGAAAGAGAGAATATTAAAAGCAGCAAGAGAAAAACAGTTTATTACCTACAAGTGAACACCCATACGACTGTCAGCTCATTTCTCAACAGAAACGATGCAGGCCAGATGGGAGTGGCAAGAAATATTCAACGTGATGAATAGCAAGAACCTACAACCAAGAATAATCTATCCAGCAAAGCTAACATTCAGAATTGAAGGGCAGATAAAGAGCTTCACAGATAAGAAAAAGCTAAAGGAGTTCATCAACTCCAAACCAGTATTATATGAAATGCTGAAAGGTACTCTTTTAGAAGAGGAAGAAGAAAAAGGTAAAAGCCAAAAAATGATGAACAACAAATACATATCTATCAACAAGTGAATCTAAAAATTAAGTGAATTAAAAATTTGATCAACAGAATAAACTGGTGAATATAATAGAATCGGGAGCACAGAAAGGGAGTGGACTGATAATTCTCAGGGGGGAAGGGGTGAGGGGTGTACAGGGAGAGACTGGACAAAAATCATACACCTATGGATGAGATCAATGGGAGGGAGCTAAGAGCAGAGGGAGGGGTGGGAGCTGGTTGGAGGGGTGCTATGGAGGGGAAAAAAAGAGAAACAAATGTAATAATCTGAATAATAAAGATTTAATTTAAAAAAAAACTGCTTGGTACTGGTGCAAGAAAGACATATAGATCGATGGAGCAGAACAGAGAACCCAGAAATCAACCCAAGCCATTATGCTCAATTATTTGATAAAGGAGTCAAGAACATACAATGGAGTCAAGATAATCTCTTCAATAAATGCTATTAGGAAAATTGGGCAGGTACATTCAAAACAATGAAACTAGACCATCAACTTACACCATACACAAGAATAAACTCAAAATGGATAAAAGACTTAAATGTTAAGTTATGAAACCATAAGAATCCTAGAAGAAACCAAATATAGCTCCTAGGGCAAAGGAAACTAAGGAGAAAATAAACATCAAAATAAAAAGCTTCTGCATAGCAAAAGAAACCAGCAGCAAAATGACAAGAAAGCCCACTGTATGGGAGAACATATTTGCCAAAGGTAAATCCAATAAGGTGTTAATTTCCAAAATGCATACAGAACTCATACAACTTAACAAAAGGAAGACAAACAATTCAATTTTAAAAAGGGTAAAGGACCTACATAGACACTTCTCAAAGTGGACATATAGAAGGGCAAGAAACATGTGAAAAAATGCTCAAAGTCATTGATCATCAGAGAGATGGATATTAAAAGGACAATGAGGTATCACCTCACGCCTGTCATAATGGCTATCATCAACAAATCAACAAAGGACAAATGCTGGGGAGGATGCAGAGAAAAGAGAACCCTAGTATATCTGATGGGAATGCAGACTGCTGCAGCCATTATGAAAAGTAGTAAGGAGTTTCATGAAAAATTAAATATGTAACTGCCATTTGATCAAGCGATCCTAGTTCTAGGAATACATATCCTAAGAAATCACAAACATCAATTAGAAAGAATGTATGCATCCCTATGTTCATAGCAGCATAATTTACAATAGCTAAGATGTGGAAATAGCCTAAGTGCCCAACAGTAGACAAGTGGATAAAAAAAGCTGTAGTATATTTATACTGTGGAATACTATGCAGCTGTAAAAAAGAAGGATCTCTTACCATTTGAGACAGCATGGAGGGACCTGGGCAGTATTACGGTAAGTGAAATAAATCAGTCAGAGAATCTAATGAACAAAATAAACTGATAAACAAAAAATAGATCCAGAGACACAGAAGCATGGAACAGATTGGGGCATCTCAGAGGGAAGGTGTGGAAGGATGGGAAGTAATCAACCAAAGAACTTGCATGCATATATGCATAACCCATGGAAACAGAGAATAGGGTGGTGAAGGCCTAGGACAAGGGATAGGAGCAGGCTAGAACGGGCCAATGGGGGGAATAGGGAACATATGTATTATATTCAACAATAAAGATTTAATTTAAAATTAAAATTAAAAAAATAACACCTCATTTCTTGAAGAAAACACTTAAATACTGCTGTTATATGCCAAGCACTTTATGTATATTAACTTGTAACATTTAAGTAACTCTTCAGGTTGGCACTTAGCATTCCCCAATAGGCTAGCTATACTTAACCTCTAGCCTTTCCCCACCTTTTCAGCTGCCATTCTACTCACTTACTGGACCACACTCACAGGTACCTCAAGTCCTCTGCTGACCTTTCTCTGAGACACTGTCCCCACCTCTGTCCTGGCGTCAACCCCAAAAATCCACTGTCAAAGGCTAAGGTGGGCTTCAAACCCACCTTCATTAACCCTTCCCAATCCTCATGGTACAAACTACTTCTTTCCCCATTATTCTTTGTGGCACTAGAAGTACAAACCATTTTTTTTGTTCTTTCCAAAGTTAAAAATATAATTTCAAATACATTTTAAACTATTTTAAAGAACACAATATCTTACAGGAATTAAACCTAATAGAGTTTACATCATCTTTCTCTAGTATCCTTTTCCCACACTGCATGACTCAAGAATTGTGCACAATAGATGCTACTCAACAAGTAAATGCCATGTAAATACATCCACTTAATCCATACAACAAAGACTGGCCTTGAAGAACAGTTTTCAGTACCTACTATACATAGAACAACATATATTGTCCCATATAATTTGTTTATTGCTAAAATTGTACACAAATGGCTACATTATAAAAGTTTATTTTATAAATTTATTAACCATTTTCTATGTGCCAAGTACTGTGCTAATCACTTTACATGCATAAGTTGAAATATTTCCAAATTATTCCATAAAAGTGCTAGCTTTATATTCAAGTCATTTTAAAGTTATATTGGGAAGTTCTCCATTTTTTGAAAAATAATATACTGTGTGGGGAAGAAGCATTAACCTAAACTAATTCAATCATGGTAGTGTAGAAACCATCTAACAGAATCTAGTTTTCAAAATCGCTGAGGAAACAAAGAAATTTAACATCAGCATATCAATGATTCCTGGGAAATGACTTTACTATTTCTTGGGCTGCAAAATCTGTAAGTGAGCTTTATAAAGATCACGTTTTTTAAAAAAGGAACACAGCAAGTTGTTATGTTGTGGGGCCACAAATCTCAAGCATGACACTGCAGGTAGAAAAAAACACCTATAGGTCTGAGAATTCGTAGTTGAGTAAAAATAAAACTTCCAGTGCCAACATCATATAGAATTTTTAAAAACATCTCAGAGGAAAGCAAAGATGTGCTCTGGAAAACATGGTCACATGTTCATATTTCATATCACATATATGGGTAGTTATAATATTCACTAGATGCCCAGTGCATGAAATTCCTGCAGGGGAGAGGGGATGTCCCTCAGTCCAGCCTGTACCCTCTCCAATTTGGGACCCCTCGAGGGATATCTAACTGCCCTCTCACAATCCAGGACTGTTGGCTCCCAACTGCGTGCTTGCCTGCCTTCCTGATTGCCCCTAACTGCTTCTGCCTGCCAGCCTGATCACCCCCTAACCACTCCCCTGCCAGCCTGATTGCCCCTAACTGCTCCTCCCTCCAAGCTTGGTCACCCCTAACTGCCCTCCCCAATGGGCTTGATGCCCCCCAACTGCCCTCCCTTGCAGGCCTTGTCCCTCTCAACTGCCCTCCCTTGCAGGCTTGGTCCCTCCCAAATGCCCTTCTCTGCTGGCCATCTTGTGGTGGCCATCTTGTGTCCACAAGGGGCAGGATCTTTGACCACACGGGGGCAGCCATCTTGTGTGATGGAATGATGGTCAATCTGCATATTACTCTTTTATTAGATAGCATGGACGCCTGGTGGATGGCCAGCTGGTTTGCCCTGAAGGGTGTCCCAGATCAGAGTGGGGGTTCCCTTGGGGTGTGGGGTGGCCTGGACGAGGAGTCTGTGGTGGTTTGTAGGCTAGCCATGCCCACCCCCCACTTCCCCAGTGGCCCAAGCAAGGCTCTGGTATCTGGGATTTATTTATCTTCTACACTTGAAACTTTGTAGCCTGGAGCAAAGCCAAGCCTCCTGCTCGCTCCATGGCTGCTACCATTTTCCTTGGTATTTATTTATCTTCTGTAATTAAAACTTTGTAGCCTTGAGTGGAGGTCTGGGCCCGCCAGGATGTGTGGAAAGCTTGGCTTTCTCCATCTCTGGGAAAACCCAAGCCTCCCTCCTACTCACTCCATGGCTGCAGTCATCTTGGTTGGGGTTAATTTGCATACTCGCTCCTGATTGGCTGGTGGGTGTGGTTTGTGGGCATGGCTTATGGGTATGCAGAGTGATGGTTAATTTGCATATTACTCTTTTATTAGATAGGAGGATTTCCATCATGTAAATATTACATACCAATGGACCCCAAAAAGGATGGTTTTAATCTTCTCATTGGAAAGATGGAGTCTTGCCTTACATTAGGTCCCCTTAGACATGAGCACAGACGGTTCCTTCATATTCACCCAGTGTATGAGGTATGATGCCCATTTCACAGATGAGGAAGTGGGTTCATACTAGTACATTAAGAAACTTGCCAGAGTCATACAGCTGTTCAGTACAAAGTTGGCTGACTTAAAGTCTGTGTTCTCAACCAATGCTTCCATGCAGGCAACTCCCACATGTCTGTGTTTGGGGAGGATTGTTGGACATAAATGTTTTCCCCCTCTCCAGCAACATCAGCATAAGAAGCACACACTTCCTTAAGCATGTATGAAGCACCTTCTGTGCTGAGACCATGATAGAAAGCTTACATGCTCTCTCTAGAAGCAAATCCTTATACAGGCTTGCCAACACCTCAGTAAGGGAGAAACAGATGGCATATGAAAGCTAATTAAAGAAGTATCTATCTGATGCCTCTTCAATGCTACACAATTTTTACCACATAAAATAGATGAAAATATTAGAAATAGGTAAAAAATTGAATAAGGCCCCTGCTTATGTTCTGACTGATACAGATTTTTTAAATGAACCAGAGAAATTTTAGAGCCATAAAGTCAAGATTCTAAGATTTCGTGTATTTGACCTGAATCTCAGGGCAGCAGCTGACCATAAAAACGTGTGTACTCAAACTGCTGGGTTTGTTCCCAAACTCTCAGCTATGTTATACATCTAAAACTAATACAAAATAATATTGAATGTAAACTGTAATTGGAAAAAAATTATTTTAAAAAATTGAATATAATCTCTCATTCAATAGAAAAATAAAACAAGCTGTCCAGAAAATTTTTGCTCAAAATCTTAAAACCTCTGAAAGATCATCATCCCAGTAGTTTAAAGCCTATAAGATGTTTTGATGATAACGTTTCCTATCACAAAAATCATAATTTTGCCCTGGCTAGGGTGGGAGAATGGTTAGAGGGTCAGCCTGTGCACCAAAGGTTCATGGGTTTGACTCCCAGTCAAGGACTTATACCTGGGTTGCAGATTCAATTCACAGCCCCAATCATATCTCTCTCTCTCTCTCTCTCTCTCTCTCTCTCTCTCTCTCTCTCTCTTTCTCTTCCCTCCCTCCCTACCTTCCATTCTCTTAAAAACTCAATGGAAAAAGTATCCTTGGATGAGGATTAAAACAACAAAAAAATCATCATAATTCTGTCCATGTTACAAGAGGTCCACACTTTTTTTTTAAATCCTCACTTGAGGATATGTTTTATTAATTGATTTAATGAAGGGAGAAATGAAGAGATAGAAAAACAATCCATTGGCTGATTCCCAGGCATCAAATTGGCAACCTAGGTATGTGCCCTGACTGGGAATCTAACACATATCTTTTGGTGTACAGGATGACAATCCAACCAGCTGAGCCATCCCATCAGGACAAAAAGTCCATACTTGTAACTGCCTTGTATCTTCCCCTGTTCTTCCAAGGAGGTAGAATGACTTGTCTCTTCTAGCCCTTATGAAATTGAGCACAGGCCCTTAACTCACCTGAATGTGCATAGCGCCCTCTACTGCTTCTTGAATATTTGAGCAACCAGTGATGAGAGACAGCTGCTGTTCTGCATTCATTGAGCCTTTTAGAGAATTTGACTGCTCCAGCAACTTCATGTCTTTCCTAAAAAAAAAGGAAGCCATAATCACTGTATTCAAAAGTCAACATCCCTCATCAATAAGGAAATACCAATCAAAACCACAAGGATATGAAGAGAAAATAAACCAAGCATTAGTGAGGATGTGGACAAACTAGAACCAGTGCACTGTTAGTAGGAATGTAAAACATATGGCAAACAGTTATTAAAAAACTTAAAAATATAGCTAGCGTATGATCTAACATTCCATTTCTTGGTACATAACCAAAAAATTTGAAAGCAGGGTCAAAGAGATATTTGTATACTCATGTTCATAAAGGCATTGTTTGCAATAGTAAAAAGTTAGAAACAAGGCCCTGGGTGGGTAGTTCAGTTGGTTAGAGCATTGTCCTCATTTGCCAAGATTATGGGTTCGATCCCTGGTCAGGACACATACAAGAAACAACCAGTGAATGCATAAATAAGTAGAACAACAAATCGATGTCTCTTTTTTCTTTCTTTCTCTCTCTCTCTCACTTTCTCTCCCCACCTCCACCTTTTCTTCTCTCTCTCTAAAAATTAATTTTAAAAAGATAGAAACCCAAATATCCATAGACAGATGAATAAATAAAGTGTGAACCATCCATACAATGGAACATCATTGAACTTTCAAAAGGAAGGAAATCCTGTCACATGCCACAACATGGATGAACCTCTAGGATATTATGTTAAATGAAATAAGCCAGTCACAAAAAGACAAATACTGTATGATTCCACTTATTTGAGGGCCTGTAGAGACACAAAGTAGAAGGGTAGTTGCCAGTGCTGGAGAGGGGGGGGGGAGGATTATTGTTTAATGGGTATAGTTTCAGTTTTGCAAGATGAAAAGAGTTATGGAGATGCACAATAACATGAATGTATTTAATATCATTATACTGTACACTTAAAACTATTATGATAGTAAATTTCCAATATTTTATAATTTTTTTTTCAGAAAGGATGAAACAAGGCTGACGAGGGGTAAAATTGGAAATTTACTCTCAGTCCCTGAGGACAGGGCTGAAAGAAGGTATATTCTAATGAGGACCATCAGGCTTCCTACTGTAGGAACTGTGCTCAGAAGGACACTGTGCTCGATATAATGCTCTGCTGTCAGAGCCTTAAAACTCTGAATAAATATTGAGCCAAAAGCCCAAATTTGCACTTGGCCTCACAAATTATGTAGTCAGTCCTACTGAAAATTTCTAATGGGTTAAATAAATAAAGTTGAGTGCATTTACAAACAGACACAGACACAAGCACACACACAGTTGCCTAAGAAGCACCATTCATGCTTCCAAAAAAATCTTGGGGGTTTTTCTGCCAGTGAGTCCAATAACTTTTACATAATTTCATGTCATGTTTTTTACCTTGAAGCTGCCAAAGTCTTTCAGCCCAAGAACACATCACTTCATCTCCTGAATTACATGCAAAACAGTGTCTTCAGATTTTACTTCAGATCAGCTCTGTGCACATAATACTTAGTGTCTCATGTGTGTTGTCATTTTTCAGTTGTGGCTATTGAGCCAATTCATCAAGCAGCTTATATTAGTTTTACAGAGTATTGTACGATGTCATAGTGACAGATTCAAAATTTAAGATTTATCAGTTTGATACCTAAAATCAAGAAAGAACCCTGGCCGATGCTGCTCAGTGATTAGAACATTGACCCGCCCACCAAAGTGTCTCAAGTTCAATTCCCAATCAAGGGCACATTCCTGAGTTGTGGGTTCATTCCCTAACCCTGGTTGGGTTACATTCAGGAGGCAACCAGTCAATCAATGTGTCTTTCACATCAATGTTTCTCTCTCTTTCTCTCTCTCTCAAAATATCCTCAAGTGAAGATTAACAACAAAAAAAAAATGATTTAAGTGCCAGCAAATACATATTTTATACACCATCAAGGGAAATGCAGCAAAAAAAGTTATAAGAAAAGATTACCCTACTGAGATACAAAGGGAAAGCAGGGGTTCCCAAGTCGTAGAATCACGCATCAGTATCGTCCAGCAAACCTTCCAGAACACAGCTGCATTTTTTTATTAAAATTACCACAGTGAGAAGAGCTCCATATGATTCAAAGATCATTTCATTTTGATTTCACATTTTAGATACATCTTTCAAAATTTTTACAATTATACATACTATACATATACTAAAAACCATGTAAGCCCTAGTTGGTGTGGCTCAATTGGTTGGAGAGCTGTCGGTACAACAAAAGGTTGATGATCTAATTCCTGGTCAGGGCACATACCTGGGTTGCAGGTTCAATTCCTGATTGGAGTGCAATCCATGTTTCTCTCTCACATCAATGTTTCTCTTTCTCTCACTCTCTCCCACCCTCCCTCCCTCTCTCTCTCCCTCTCCCTTTCCTAAAAAAATCTATTTTAAAACAAACAAATGTTTAATAGTACACTTTAAAGAAGTTGATAGTCATAGCTGGCCTGGCTTAATGGATAGAGTATCTGCCTATGGACTGAAGGGTCCCAGGTTCGATTCCAGTCAAGGGCATGTACCTAGGATGCAGGCACATTCCTGTGTGGAGTGTGCAGGAGGCAGCTGATTGATGTTTCTCTCTATTCCTCTCCCTTCCTCTATATATAAAAAAAATAATAATTAATTAAATATATATTTTTTAAACAAGTTGATAAATGATATCTCAATAAAGCTGTTGTATTTGTTTCTCATCACTCCTATAACAAATTACCACAACTCAGTGGATTCAACAACACACTTACCATCTTATAGTTTGGAGGTCAGAAATCTCAGGTAGACTAATTCAAAGTGTTGGGTCTGTATTCCACCGGGAGGCTCTAGAGGTGCATCTATTCCTTGTCTTTTTCAGATCTTAGAAGCCACCTGCTATCCTTGGCTCCATAGCCCTCTTCCACCTTCATACCAATTTCTACATTTATCATCAGACCTTCTTATTTGAGTCTCCTGCCTCCCACTTCTTCCATAAAGATCTTTGTGATCACATTGGGCCACCCAGATAATCTCCCTATTTTGATATTCTTAATTTTATTATATTCGCAAAGCCTCTTTTCATGTAAGGTGACATATTCACAGGTTCCAGGATTAGGACCTGGACATCTTTGGGGAGCCATTATTCTGCCTACCATACCTGAATTTTTTTAATATAAAAGAAATATAATATGTAATATATGTAAATTTCCTGTAAAATTACTATCTAAAATTATACTTACAGAACAGAAGGATCTTGTTATTATTACTGGCTCTGTGCTTGGCATATATTATTCTATCATGTTCTGAATTCCATTGGCTGTTGTCAATCTGTCGTTCCTTTATAGGCAGTCTGTCTTTTCTCTCTCTGGCTGCTTTTCAGACTTTTCTTGTGTTCCCTGGTGTTTTATAATTTCACTATGACTCATCTAGGAATAGACACCTTTTGTATTTATGCTCCTTGGGACACTTGGTTCTTCCAAAATGAGGATCCATGTCTGTAGTTGTCATGAACTCTCAATCATTATGTCTTCATAAATTGCTCCTTTCCCTAATCTCTCTAAATCTTTCAGACCTCTAGTGAGCGACTTTACATTTCTATCACTTCATCTCCTGAATTACATGCTAAATATTATCTTCAAATCCTACTTCAGGTCAATTCACTATGCTCATAATACCCGGTGTCTCTTCTGTGTTTTGTGATTTTTGATTGTGAGTTGAACTCTATCTGTAGGAATTCTTTTAGTGTTGGGTTAAAGGTACATTATTCTGGAGACAGAATGTATTTTGCTTCTAACAAGAACTTGGAGAACTAATAACCAAGGGAACAATCTGATTGGCATGGAGTGTTTGAGACCACCCAGGTAGTATGAAATTGGATTTCAAAACTCTAAGAGGGCTGATCCTATCTAATAAAAGAGTAATATGCAAATTGACTATCACTCCAATACACAAGATGGCTGCTCCCATGTGGTCAAAGATGGCTGCCCCCATGTGGACACAAGATGGTCTGCAGGGGAGGGCAGTTGGAGGGACCAGGCCAGCAGGGGAGGGCTGCTGGGGGAGGGGGGGAGACTCAGGCCTGCAGAGCAGGGCAGTTGGGAGAGACCAAGCTGGCAGAGAAGAGCAGTTGGGGGAGACCAGGCCTACAGGGAAGGATAGTTTGGGGGAGGGACCCAGGCCTGCAGGAGAGGGCAGTCGGGGGGACCAGGCCTTAAGGGAAGGACAGTTGGTGGGGGGAGGGATCTAGGCCTGCAGGGGAGGGAAGTTGGTGGAACTAGGCTGCAGGGGAGGGCAGTTAGGGGTGACTGGGCCTGCAGGGGACGATAGGGTCAACTAGGTTGGCTGGGGTGAGCAGTTAGGGGTGACCCGGCTGGCAGGGAAGGGCAATTAGGGGCAACCAGGCTGGCTGGGGAGGGCAGTTAGGGGTGACCAGGCCAGCAGGGGAGGTCAGTTAGGTGCAATCGAGCTGGCAGGGGAGCAGTTAGGTGTCGGTCAGGCTGGCAGAGGAGTGGTTTAGGGGATGTTCAGGCTGGCAGGCAGAAGAGGTTAGAGGCAAGCAGGTGAGCGGTTGGGGCCCAGCAGTCTTGGGTCCCAGATTGGAGAAGGTGCAGGCTGGACTGAGGGACACACCCTCCTAAATGAACAAATTTCATGCACTGGGCCTCTAGTTTAAGTATAAACTCTCAGAGAAACCCTTTCTCCTGTCCACCCAGAATCAAAGTCAGAGCCTCCACATATAAGTGAGTTATATTCTTCCTAGTTCTCCATTTCACTAACAATATAGCCCTTTGAATACTAGCTTCATTTGAGATCTCCAATTTGATCCCCCATCATCTACAGACTAAGATGTGCTACTAGAACCAAAGGTCTAGATTAGCAAGATAGGAAAATACTCTTAGAGCAGTTGTAGTTTTCACACATCCCTTGGGATTCCTGCTCTCACACTGGTCTCTCAAAATTTATGTTACTTTCTTACCAGTTCAGCTATGCATTACAAAGAAACTATCAGCTATACACATCTACTCCATATTTTTAAGTATTTCAACCTGAAAGGATTTTCAGGATATTTGCTTTGTCATATTGCCAGAAACAAATCTCTAGACAGTTTATTTAAGGTATAATATTCCTAGATACTTGGTATATTTTATATTTCATGAGAAAAGGGAAATATTCACTACCTTCAATTTTGTAATGATAATGTTATTCAGTGTGAATATGAGCTCTACTATACAAATAAATTTAGAGAATTATTAAGCGATTTTGTTACAGTTCTTATTCACATTTACAGGAACAAAAACATTACCAGTATTAGGATTATTACTGCTAATGCCTGCCTGTTTTTTTGTTTCCCAGTTTTGCCCATTTGGAAATACATACATTACCTGAATCTAATAAACTTAGCCTTAAAAACAACTATAGATATTTCAATGAAATGCATTAAAACACAAATAATGTTTCTTTTTTCATTTTCTCTAACTTGTTTGCTTTGGTAACAGAAACTGATGCCCAAGTTAGTTACAAATTTGCCCATGGACAGCAAGCTGTGGGAAGCAGGATGGGATGGAAACCATATTCAGATTCTTTCTCTCAAACATATTAATAGGAACCTCTTCCTCTTCCTGACTCTTCCTCCAAAACTATGATGGCTCTCTCATTTAAAAAAAGAATCCTGTCTGGTGGAATTTATTTATAGGACTATTTGGCACAATTTATTGCCTTAAAATCTGACGATTCTAGGTACTCAATATTGAAGAGATTAGAAAGAGAGGAACTTGTATGCACTTCCTCCCTCATGAATGCTGCTAACACTTGAGTTTCAACCTGCTGAGCTTGAACTTAGATGACAGGTTTGTATGTTTCCTTCAGGGAGCTCCAGTGTATCTAGCAAACCTGTCATCTCCTTTCAGGATTTCATTACCAACAGACTGTGTCCCATGTGAGCCAATACTGTGACTTTTGGACTGGGCAGCTGTGCACAGGAGAACCTGCAGCCTGGCTCCAGAGGACAGCCTAGTGGGAGCCTGTACTAATGGCATGTGGCCAACCAATCAATTCATCCTTGGACAATTTTGAAATGAAGACCTAGAAAGTAGACTGGTTAAGGGCAGGCTGAGCAACAGATGAATAGTCAGAGGTAGAGTCACAATGCTGGACCTTAGAATGCAAATCCAGATACCAGGATCTGCTATGAAACAACCTTCCCCAACCGAAGCTGCTATATGACCATCAGAAGCTCAGGTGTTCCTGAACAATGGCCCATTTCTGTGGCAGTGACGGTACCTATATTCCTTACTCCCTCAGAATCACAACTGATCCTCATCGAAAAATGTAATCTGAGTACTTTCATCCTTGACAACCTGAAAGCATGTAGCACCTACTTTGCTTGGACCTTTGGGCTAAAAGAAATGACAACACATCTAAACTGCTCAGTTATGAACTATATGATTTATGTAAATTAGACCTGAAGAAATAGCTACGCCTGGGAATCAATGACATTGGTATAAGTTAACTATGTTGCCCATAAATATAACCAGAATACAAGTGACCAGAACTGTGTGTGGCCACCAAACACACACACACACACACACACACACACACACACACACACATCACTTCAGGTAATATATATATTTCCAAATGGGCAAAACTAGGAAACAAAAGAGCAGGCAGGCATTAGCGGTAATAATGGGACTCCCTGAAGGGAACACACGAACCTGGCGTCTAAGTTCAAGCTCAGCAGGTTCAATTAATAAGTATTTGCTATCACAGAGAAACCCGAAATAAATTTAACAGAGTACCTGTTTCTTTTCTAGGACTATTTTCTTTTCAAAACTTATTGAAAATTAAAAAAAAAAAAGGAGAAAGAATAGTAAACATGCACATATTTCTACAATCAAGATTTAACAACAACCAATCCTGACATATTTACTTCTGGTCATTTGTTAAATGTAAAAGTTTTTAAAATAAATAATAACAAAACATTAAAGATCCTTCAGCTTCCAACCTCACAAAACTTTCCTGCTGAACTCAAATAGGGTTTTTATTGCCACAGCCCAATAACATAATGATTAACCATTTTGCCCTGAATAGCTCATATGCTCAAAGGCAACTTCTTTAAGCTTCAACAGGCCAAAGCAAACTTTTGGACTTTCTTCCAAATGTCCTAAGTCACATGAGATCAAATCAATGCCAGGACAAAGGAGCCTCTTGTTCCTTTGAGGACCTACTTTTTTCAGACCTTCCTTGAGACATCCCTATACAGCAGAGAAGAAAGAGGCCATGTGGGGACAGAAAGCCAGCACTGCAACAGCCACTACAATGGCCTCCCAAAAATTAGACTCATGAAAAATCTACCTAAGTGATTTGACCCTGAGGCCCTTTTCCCTCCTTGGTGGAAACAGGCAGAGGGGACAGATGTGGGGTACTTTAACCCACTGGACGGCTGCACACCAGGTCCTGAGGGGAAGGAGATTAAAGGCTGGGAGGAGCTTTCAGACACATTCAAACAAACCCCTCGAGTTCCCTTCAAGTTCCGCAAAGCCATATGCCACAATCAAACCCAGCCAAATGGCAATGTTTTGTTCCAGTTAGACTAGTTGCAATATTTTTCATGAAGTATCCTGAAAGAACTTCTGCCTCAAGGTTTTCAGAAGACTTAAATAAAAACCTAGAAAAATGATATGACTCCCAACCAGTTTTAGCAGCCTCATACAGTCACAGTGTTCATTCAGCCTTACACTGTTTATTTTGTTGTTGTTGTTTAATTAACATTTTTAAAAAATCTTTATTGTTAAATGTATTACATATGTCTCCCCTTTTCTCCCATTGGCTCCTTCTAGCCTGCCTGTCCCCCACCCCAAGCCTTCACCACACTATTGTCTGTGTCCATGGGTTATGCATATATGCATGCAAGTTCTTTAGTTGATTTCTTCTCCCACCCACCCACCCTCCCCGCCTTCTCTCTGAGGTTCGGCAGTCTGTTCCGTGCTTCTATGTCTCTGGATCTTTTTCGTTCAACAGTTTAAATTTTTTTATTAGATTCCACATGAGTGAGATCATGTGATACTTGTCTTTCTCTGACTGGCTTATTTCATTTAATATGATACCCTCCAGGTCCCTCCATGCTGTCTGAAACCCCCTACACTGTTAACAGTGAAAAACCTTCTAGTTCAAAGTGCATTGCTAAGTGGCTATTGCACACCAATGCAACCTCTAGAGGTCAGCCTACCATTAGAACTCAAAATAGTACTTGCATCCTTCAGCAAAATTAAATCCCAGCTTGTAGATTTGGGGGGGGGGGGGATCTTTTTAGCTAAATTTGCTTCAATTAATTTATGTAATATAGGCCTTGATCTTCCAATTACATATAGTGAATAAAACACAATATTTATTTCTTCTATCTCCAGAAATCTCAGTAAAACCAGACTAAAGGAATCATCCTAACTAGACTTACTGTGGTGATTATTTCACAATGTATACAAATATCAAATCATTATGTTGTGCACCTGAAAATAATATGCTATATGTCAATTACATCTCAATAAAAATTTTTAAATAAAAATATGGGCCCACGGGTGAAAGATATCAAGATACATAATAAATAAAGATTGAATTTTGGGGGGGAAGATGGGAAATAATGCAAGAGAGGCAAGGTGAATGACCAGTGGAGTGAACAAAGCTGATTATTTACATATGGAGAAAGGAAAAGTCCGATGGGAAAGAAGTCAAAATGTCTCCCAAAGAAACTGGCAAAGGTCAGGGTTTGCAGACACCAAATGTGACACAACATAAGTGAGGTGCCTGGAGCCCATGAGTCCCTTCCCTCCCCACTCCTGCAGAAACTCAACTAAAACACACCAGACACATGAGGGGCAGGCATGACACCCTCTAGAAACATGGAGTTGAGATCAAATATATACACTGAATGGTGAGAACCCCCACAAACATACACACCCCTTCAGGCACTCTCCTTAGATGAGCAACAAGAATGTGGGTGGAGAGCAGCAGGCCCTTTTCTGGAGACAATATGTCAAGGAGAAGAGAGATACAGAAATCTCTATGAGAAAGCTGGACCACTGCCCACTATTCTGAAAAGATCCCCAGGGACTGTTAGCCTGATCCACCACTCAAATCCCATAGAGCTTGTCAGTGTCTCTTTCTTAAGCACCCATCACTAGACAGCCAAATGAAAGAGAGTAAAAAAAAACCCTGAAATATCCTCAGAAAAATTGGAGAAGATATTACATCTAGGACTCAGTAATAAGATGAAGAAAGATACATACAAAGATAGAAACATACAAATGAAATACATGATAGTTCAAGTGGAAATTTTAATGAAAGGGCTGGAGGGTCAACCTGTGGAAATATCTAAGAACAAAAGACTGAGGTGGCTAATAGAAAAGAAGATAGAAAAATTAAGACTTTTCTCTGTGATACATCTATCTGCCTAGTAAGAGTTCTGCTTAGGAAGAAAAATAAATAACTTAAGTGAAGCCATTTGAACTGTCCTGATGAAAACTACGTAAGCATGAGTTGTGAACACGCAGATAAGTCAGATTGAATGACCCAGCTGAACACTCGGCCTAGGAGAGAACAGGAAAAAAGGGGGAGGCAGGATAAGGGGTAGGGAGGAACTTAATCAAAGAAATAATACAAAAAAATATCCCAAACAGTAGAATACGTTTTCAGATCAGGTATGAAGTCTATATGTAGGAAGATGTGGGACAGGAGACTGCAGGTCTGCATTATAAACTTGGTAGTAAAAATTGTCTTTATGTATGCATTTCTTTAATGAGAATTTTTTAAAATATAACAATCTAGGCCTTTAGCTTTTTCAGAGTGGCATTAATATGCTATCTATAATTTTGTAATCTCTTTTCTTCCGGTCCCTGGCAGAGTGTACTCTGTGCCTATATTCCCACTTCAGCAGAAAAGAAATAGGGAAACAGAAACCAGTGTGTGTCACCTATCTGGACAGTGATGCTATTGCAGTTCCCAGTCCCCTGACCTGGCTCTATCACTGATACAGAGGCCCAACCAGAATGTCTGAGTACCTCAGAGCTCCAATCACATACTCTCATTACACATACATGGATTAAGTTCATGCTCCACAAAATCCCATATAAAGTCTCTGGGATGTGAAAATTCAGAAAAACGTCCAATAGTGCAGCGCACCTCCTGGTGTGAAGTACCATGTGAACACTTCTCTCATTCATTCATTTCAGTTTTATCATTTTTTAGTGTTTTTTAAGTAAGGAGAAAGAACACCCAAATTTTATTTAAAAGAGCGCTCCAGACTTTGTGTGACAACACAGTGTTTTTAAAATTGTGACTGCTTCCAGTTTCCCAAGGGCTATTCACATGGTTACCAGCCGAGCCCCTCAGAAATCTGACTCTGAAAACCTCTCAGTGAAGTACAGGATGGAAAAAGTAGGTTTATAGCTGTTATAGGGAAATATAATAATTAATAAATAATAATATAAGAATTAAGAATAGGGGAGAATCCAAGATGACAGCATAGGTAAACACCTACACTGCTGCCTCGCACAACAATTTCAAAACTACAACTAAAAGATGGAACGGACATCATCCAGAACCACAGGAAAGCTGTCTGAGAGGGAATTCTACAACTAGAAGGAAAGAGAGGCCTCACAGAGACCCAGAGGAGCTGCAAAAAGCTGAGGTACGGAGACGCACACATGGAGAGAGGGGGTGCCGGAGAACCTGGCTGGCTTTCTCTGTCGGGAGGGAGACAGAGACTCTCAACGGCATTGAACCCCTTATCCTATGACACTAAACCCCAAATCCAGCCGAAACTCATACGGGGGGAGTTTGGACTGTGAAAAGGGAGAAGTGCATGGAAATTTAGGGGAGTCGCAAAAGATCAGAAGTCTGGTGGCTCGCACAGCACTGCGGGCAGAGGACCAACTGCTGATTGTGCCACTGGCTTTCACAAGTGGACGGGAGACAGACCCTCCCAACTGCGTCACTTCTAAATCCACTAAACCCTGGTTTCGGGCAAAACCCTGGGGATCCAGACTCATATGGTCCCAGAGCGCAGGGGAGCTGGAGGGGCAGCAGTCTAGAGGCACTGAGAGAGAGAGAGGAAGGAAGGGAAGAAGAGAGAGAGGGAGGGCGAGCTCGGGCACAGGGACCGATCGGCGATTACCCAGTCACATGAGACTCAGGGGCCGAGGAGGGCGGGGCCGACTGGAAGACAAGGCCGTCCCTTAAGCCCTGAGATTCCACCCATCCCAAGCTCAACAAGAGAGGCTTCTGCAGTTTTGCAAGTCTCGTATCATAAGGCTTAATCCAACACAGAAGTTCTCCCAGCATAGTGAAAATGCCGAGACTAGGGAAGGGATCACAAACAAAAGAAATGGAGGAAAACAAACAACTGGATATAGAGTTCAAAACCATGCTTATAAGGTTTTTCAAGAATATCATAGAAAAGTTGGATAAAGTTAGCGAGACCCAAGAGGAGATGAAAAAGAACCAATTGGAGATGAAAAAGAACCAACTGGAGATGAAAAAGAACCAACTAGAGATGGAGAAGGACCAACTAGAAATTAAACATACACTGACTGAAATAAAAAATATTATACAGAGACCTAACAGCAGACTAGAGGAAGGCAAGAATCAAGTCAAAAATTTGAAATATAAAGAATCAGAAAATACTCAACTGGAAAAGCAAGAAGAGAAAAGAATCCAAGAATGAGAAGATAATGTAAGGAGCCTCTGGGACAGTTTCAAGCGTACCAGCATCAGAATTGTGGGGGTGCCAGAAGAAGAGAGAGAGCAAGATATTGAAAACCTATTTAAAGAAATAATGACTGAAAACTTCCCACATCTGGTGAAAGAAATAGACTTACAAGTCCAGGAAGCACACAGAACCCCATATAAAAGGAATCCAAAGAGGACTACACCAAGACACATCATAATTAAAATACCAAGAGCAAAAGACAAAGAGAGAATATTAAATGCAGCAAGAGAAAAACAGTTCATTACCTACAAGGGAGCACCCATACGACTGTCAGCTGATTTCTACACAGAAACGATGCAGGCCAGATGGGAATGGCAAGAAATATTCAACATGATGAATAGCAAGAACCTACAACCAAGAATACTCTATCCAGCAAAGCTATCATTCAGAATTGAAGGGCAGATAAAGAGCTTCACAGAGAAGAAAAAGTTAAAGGAGTTCATCAACTCCAAACCAGTATTGTATGAAATGCTGAAAGTTACTCTTTTAGAAGAGGAAGAAGAAAAAGGTAAAAGACAAAAAATTATGAACAACAAATACATATCTATCAACAAGTGAATCTAAAAATTAAGGAATTAAAACTTTGATCAACAGAATAAACTGGTGAATATAATAGAATCAGGAGCACAGAAATGGAGTGGACTGATAATTCTCAGGGGGAAAGGGGTGAGGGTGTACAGGAAAAGACTGGACAAAAATCATACACCTATGGATGAGGTCAACGGGAGGGAGGTAAGGGTAGAGGGAAGGGTGGGAGCCGGGTGGAGGGGAGCTATGGAGGGGAAAAAAGAGAAACAAATGTAATAATCTGAATAATAAAGATTTAATTTAAAAAAAAGAATTAAGAATAAACTGTTTTTCATACTTACAACTGTAAACCAACTTTTGCCCTACCCTATATATAAAATTAAACATGTCACAGAAAAAGAGAAAATTTCCTCCATTTGTTCCCCAGGATGACTGAGGCTCTGACTGCCTAGAGCCAGAGCCCCCACTGTCCAGGCAGTTACTGTCCCTGCTTTCTCCCCTCTCCTTTCTGAGGCTCTCAGATGTTCTCTTCTCTTTAAGTGGGTGGCACCATTGGGATTTAGGAAGATAACTCAAAAGGGCCTGCTTCGCCCTCACATCTGTCAACTTCAACATTTTCACAGGGGAATCAGGCATTAGCCCAATTAATAAAAGGGTACTTTGATTTCCTATCAGTCATTGTTGGAAACCTCAAAGGAAGACAATCCACAATGACTGTGAGTCCACAACCTTCATACCAAGTAAGCTTCACAGCCCACCTTAACTGTTAACGAGTATGTGTCTACATGCCCAAGCACATAGGATCATGATGTGTATACCCTCAAAATATTCAACAGTCACTCTTCATTCTGCTATCCGAAGACAGTCAAAGCATTCTGATGTGCCAATATTTTTAATTTGCAATTAACCTACATAACTTTCACAAATCAGATAAGCAACCTATTTCTGTTGGGAAAAAATAAATAACTGAAATGAAGCCATCATTTGAATTGTCCTGATGATAGCCAAGTGACAACATGACCTGTGAACGCACAGATAAGCCAGGTTGAATGACCTCGCTGAACCCTTGGACCATGAGGTGAACATTTAACAAGAGGACTTCTTGACTTTTCAGTCCAGTAGGTTCAATCAACCCCACTTCCCTACACCCTACTTCCATGAGTGCTTCAATTAACCCATTAAAACAGTTTTCTGCACTCTCTCTCATGGCAGCATACTCATGCTTTCCTCTCCCCTTCCTTCCCTCCACTCTTAGGTATTACCTTTACCCTTCCCTCTGCTAAGCTCCAAAGCCCCCACCTTTTGCCTCTGTAACTTGTTTCTTGGGCCCATTTCTTCTACCACTTGCTTCTATCTCTGTGAAAATAAAAGTTTTCTGCCCAAGAACAGAGTATAGTTACCATTTACATGAGTCTTGCTTTTTGTCTTTCAATAAAACTGAAAAAAGTCCCCATGAATAAGACATACATTTTTCTTATACTTATACCTAGATTGCATACATTTTTTGGTAATTGCAGCAAATTATTAATTATTTTCTAACCACACATGGTTAATTTATGGGAACAATTTATTTTCCAACTGACATGTGTTATTCCCAGCCTTGGAATTTTACCAACAAAGTCTATGTTCAAATTTCACCTAATAGTAAAGTATCCACTGTCAATTTGGCTAGAACTATTCAACTTCTCCTGGAATCTCCTATTATTCATACATCACTTATCTGTTTCCCAGGGGATGGGGGTAGATAGTAAATATTTTAGGTTTTGCGGGTCATACAGTCTCTGTCACAACTAGTCCTTGTAGAGTGAAAGCAACCACAGACAATATGTAAACAGTGGGCATGGCTGTATTCCAATAAAACTTTATTTATGATATGACAAGAATTAGAGCAGATAGTTCTGCCTCACTTCCTACAGAAGTAGAATTCCCAAAGTAACAGGAGAGCTGTAGCAAGACAGAACCAGGAATCCCGAGACCCTAAAGTCAGTAGAGGTAGCAACCTACCACAAGAATCTGGCCAAGGCCAGTAGTATATCAGTTCTCTACCATCTATTATCATAATCTTAGGAGTTAAGAATTTTGGGCAAGGCTCAGATAGGCTCACTTGCATAACTGCAGTAAAGATGAGGGCTGCATTCAGTTGGTTGGGGACTATTGGCCTAATAAGCCAACCATGTCAAACTCAAGGGCTAACAGGCCAAATAAATAAAGCAGCAAAAAAACAAAAGCTTTAATTTTCATAGAAATGTAGGTTTATTTCAATAGAGATATGCTGAATACAAAGGGCTAAAATAAATGAGTAGTTGTTACCATAAAATAATAGAACATTTTAATAAAAATATTTTTATTGAACACTAGGGGCCTGGTGTATGAAATTCATCACGGGGGTAGGGGAGTGTCCTTCAGCCCAGCCTGCTCCCTCTCCAATCTGGGACCCCTTGAGGACTGCTGGCTCCTGACTGCTCACCTGCTTATCTTCCTGATTGCCCCTAACCCCTTCTGCCTGTCAGTCTGATCACCCCCTAACCATTCACCTGCCAGCCTGATTGATGCCTAACTGCTTCACTGGCAGCCTGTTTGCCCCTAACTGTCCTCCCCTGTGGGCCTGGTCACCCTAACTGCCCTCCCTTACAGGCCTGGGTTCCCAACTGCCCTTCCCTGCAGGGCTAATCACCCCCAAATTCCCTCCATTGCCAGCCTGGTCACCCCTAATTGTCCTCCCCTGCAGGCTTGATCACCCCCAACTGCCCTCCCTTGCAGGCCTGGCCCCTCCCAACTGCCCTCCCTGCTGGCCATCTTGTGGTGGCCATCTTGTATCCACATGGAGGCAGGATCTTTTGCCCAGTCATCTTGTCTGTTGGAGTGATGGTCAATCTGCACATTACTCTTTTATTAGATAGGATAGAGGCCTGGTACATGGGTAGAGGCCAGCTGGTTTGCCCTGAAGGGTGTCCTGGATCAGAGTGAGTGTTCCCTTGGGTCGTGGGGTGGCTTGGGAGAGGGGCCTGTGGTGGTTTGCAAGCCAGCCACACCCACCAGTGATCCAAGTGGAGGCCCTGGTATCTGGGATTTATTTATCTTCTACAATTGAAACTTTGTAGCTTAGAGCAGAGCCAAGCCTCCTGCTTGCTCTGCTGTGGCAGCCATTGAAACTTTGTTGTCTTAAGCGGATCCCTGGGCCTGCTAGGGTGTGCGGAAAGCTTGGCTTCCTCCATAGCCAGGGGCAACCCAAACCTCTCTCCTGCTCTCTCTGTGGCCATAGCCATGCCATCTTGATTGAATTAATTTGCATACTCACTCTGATTGGCTGATGGGTGTGACTGGTGGGCGTGGATAGTGGGTGTAGCAGAGGTATAGTCAATTTGCATATTACTCTTTTATTAGATAGGATTAACTTACCAGACAATGAATAACTGCACAAAATAAACGTAATGCAAATAATAACTGCACAAATTAATAAACGTAATGAAAATAAACCTATTTTTCTTGTTCTCCGAAAGTGAAATATTTCTTGTTGCACACACCAAACAAGTCAGTCCAAGACTAATGGTATGACAAACAGCTGCTAAAATATTTGCTGCTAGTATTAGTAGGGAGAAATTTATACACCAATGCGTAAGGTGCCTAGGGAAATGAATGCAACATGATTATAGTAATCAGTCATTAGTGAACATTGTAGTTTGTTATTAATAATTATGTAAACCAAATATTGTAAAAACTAAGTTATGAAAATTTTAATAAAATATTTCTTGCATACTGTTATATTGGCTAGGCCACAAAAATATTCATTATGGGCCACATGCAGCCTGTGAGCCACGAGTTTGGCATGTGTGGTCTAAGCTGTCGTTACTCATCTGTCCAGCAGTAGGTGTTAGATAGTGCTGGATGACAGCTGGGCCCCCTATCTCTACTGGCTAGGCTGAGCTGACTGACAAGATGGAGGATGGAGGGCAGGTTCCAATAGCAATGTACCATTGGCCAGTGCAAGTCCCAGGCCAAGCCTGGTGACAGGGTGTGGGAGCAGCAAAATCACATGGCAAAAGGGAATAAGCATAGGAATAGGAACAATGTGTGGCCATTCTGTGATCTATTATCCTGTTATTCCAGCCAATGGTATGTAGAAAAATTGAAAGTCAGTTTCAAACCAGAATAGACCAATGTAAGGGCATTTAGATCAAAGCAGTTTCAGCAAATGTGTAGAGAACAGGGCAGCAAGTGAAAAACAACCCCCAAGCCGAAACTGGTTTGGCTCAGTGGATAGAGCGTCAGCCTGTGGACTGAAAGGTCGCAGGTTCGATTCCAGCCAAGGGCATATGCCTTGGTTGCGGGCACATCCCCAGTGAGGGACGTGCAGGAGGCAACTAATCGATGTTTCTCTCTCATCGATGTTTCTCTCTCATCGATGTTTCTGGCTCTCTACCCCTCTCCCTTACTCTCTGTGGAAAATCAATGGAATATGTTTTTTAAAAAAAAGAAAAGAAAAACAAGCCCCAAGGCCCAGTTACTGGGAACACCAAGTTCAGGGACAAGCAGTTCAGTTCCTCAGGAAATGGAGTCCAGGGCAGCCACCTCATATCAGCGGTCATTTCTGGTGGTTTATTAAATCCATATCTATTTGGGAAGCAGACACAGTTTTAGGTGGATTGAGTACCACAACAACAATCTTCAGCTGGAAGAGAGATGATAGTAAAGACACTGAGGAGAGTAGATTTACAAAAAGAGGGTGATTTCTGATTTGAACTCCAACCAGACAACGCAGCTTGTTCTCTGCCCCAGAGAGTGTTGGTTACTGAGACATCAACATGGCCCACACAGGGGAGTCCTGGTCCCTAGAGGGCAAGACTGGCCCCATCACTATGTGGCAAGGAGACTAGATCTAAATCATACGAAGTAAAACACTCCTCATATAACCTTTGCTTACTTGATTTTTTTCTTCTTAAAATATATTCATCCTCTCATATTCTTAATTAAGACCTAGTATGTACCCAGCAAATATAATACAGAACAAAAACTAAGTAATAAAGCATGTCAATGAGCTTTTCCAAGGTTAACTTTCTGTTCTGAGATTTAAATATGTTAAGTTTTGCCCTAGCCAGGTGGCTCGGTTGCTTAAAGCTTTGTCCCATATGCTAAAAAAGTTGCAAGTTTGATCTCTGCTCAGAATACATACAGAAGGCAGCCTATCAATGTTTCTCTTTCACATAGATGTTTCCTTCTTTCTCCCTTCTTCTCTCTTAAAAAAAAAAAATCAGTTAAAAAACATATCCTTACCCTTAGGTGGTTTGGTTCAGTGAATAGAGCATCAGCCTGCGGACTGAAGGGTCACCGGTTCGATTCCAGTCTAGGGCATGTACCTCGGTTGCAGGTTCCATCCATAGTCCCATGTGGGGGAAGCATGTGGGAGACAACCAATGTGTCTCTTTCACATGGATGTTTCTCTCTCTGTCTCTCCCCATCTTTTCCACTCTCTAAAAATCAATGATTTCAAAATATCCTTAGATTAGGATTAACATAATAACCAAAAAAATCCTCTAGTGAGGATTTTTAAAAGTTAAATATTTTAAGGTTTTATTTGTTTTTAATTTTTATTGTTGAAAGTATTATATATATCCTTTTCTCTCCCATTCATAAAAACGTTAAGTTTTAAGTTACTAGTACTAATTTTGCTAACCCTGGTAGTAGAAAAAGAATAGTCTTGGATGATAGCTTTTTAATTTTAATTTTTTAATTTACTAAGATCTCTGGGCATGGTATGAGTTATGATAATAATTTCTTAAATCTTTTAATATTTTTTTAAATCAACCTCATCCAGTTTAAGTTTATTTTTACAAGTTCAGAATCAAGATACACCCTTTCTATTCATTTAAGATTTGTTTAATAGTTGTTACACAGAATTTTCATGCAGAGGTAATAGATTTCAACATTTTATTTTCTACTACAGAATGTTCAGGAGAATCATAATATGGGAAGTGAACCAAACTACAAGGATGGAACTGATGGCAGGAAAAAGATTATGAAGAACTGCCTTTTGATATTCAAGAAAAGGTTCAGATTACTACTCAGTTAAAACAATTACTGAGCCAGTGCTCATTATATTCCAGGCTCTATGGACAAGAAACTTGCACCTTCCTATTTCTGTGCCCACATGGCTCTCACAGAGATCACATAACATCTGAATAACGAGGGGTAGTGAGAGTCCTCTTGAAGCACACAGCCTAGTGTAATGAATGAAGAGTCTCATAAAAGGACCCAATCAGGAGACAAGCTATTTAAATTTTTTAACAAAAGGTTCTCCTTATACCTCACCAATATGCCAAATACATGGTAAGGAACATTTTAATCTTGGGTTCCTGAACATGTAAGGACTATAGCCAATACACAGTGTTGCTGTTGACATAAGCTAATGTTATTGTTAACCTGAGGTTGACACAGTTTACTGACTGAAAGAAGCAGCAATAATTCTTTCCTGGCTGAAAAAATTTTGAAGCTCAGAATTCACTTTACTGATCAAAATAAGGGCTTGAACTCAGTTCTCTTAAATGGTCTCTCTGTACAGGAAAGGCACTTTGAAAATCTTTTGATTTAAAAAAGGAAAGCAGGTGGCACAAGACCAAAAATTTAGTTCTCCCAAGGAAGGCAACATGACACTCCTCAACCTAATTTTCCTGAAGCACTTTGCACACAGTAACTTGAGAAGAGGAAGTCAGTTATAAGATATCCTGAGATTCCTCACTTTCAGCCAAAGAGGTACAACCAGTTCTGCATATTTACGTTAACTCAACTTAAATTTGAATGAGTTGTAAAGATTCAGACTCTGCTATTGAGAAAAGAGCTGTGTACACTCTTAAGTCTTAGATACTTAAGAATTCAGTATATTTGCTTTTTCTATAAGTTAGATAATAGTAAGAAAATTAACTGAAGTTGTAAATTTAATACGTTCTGTTTTAAAAATACATTATTTTGAAATTTTTGGCTTAAAAGTCTTACAAACATATCTAAAAGTTCAATTTATTTGGGCACCAATAGCATTAAGAAACACTAGGTTTTCAGTCCTGGCTGGATGACTCAGTGGGTTGGAGGGTCATCCTGTGCACCAAAAGGGTGTGGGTTTGATACCTGCTCAGGGCACATACCTAGATTTCGGGTTCAATCCCTGGTCAGGGAGCACATGGGAGGCAACCAATTGATGTTTTTCTCTCACATCAATGTTTCTCTCTCTCTCTCTTTCTCTCTCTCTCTCTTTCTCTCTCCTTCCCCTTTCCCTAAAAACCAGTAAAAACGTATCTTCAGATCACGAGAAGATGGCTGCCAACAGGAAGACAGACTCCAAGATAGTGTGTGAGTGAGAGAACAAAGGGAGAGTGTGTGGTCACCTGGGGAGTGTTTGTTAGTGAGTTAAGGAACAGCTATACTCCAGGAGACTGTGAGGGACTGCCAGACAGGGTTCCCTGATCGGGCAACCCCCACTGCTACTGGGCTCCCTGGGTTCCCTCCCAGAGCAAAAGGCTATGATGCAGAAATCGTGCCATCTTGAAGGGGAGAGTGGATGTTCTTAGAAGCCTGAAAAGCCCAGAAATCTACAACTATGGCACCCAGGGAACAGCTGCGAACCCAAAAACACCAGTCCCCAGGTGGTGAGAGCACGTGGATTCAGAGGAGCTCTGCATCCCCTCACAGAAAGGTCAGTTTTCGCCTGGGATAAAGTGAGGTTTGCGGTCCAGGCAGGAGAGAGAAATGCACACGCAGGAGCTGGAGGACCTGGGGAAGTCAGCGCCCAGAAAAATCCGTGGCCGTTGGGGCTGGCATGATCTGCGAATGTGAAAGGGAACTCTAAAAAGCAACCCATAGCTAAACGGGGCACAAAAGGGAAGCCTAAAAATTTTAAACGTGTGAGGTTCTTAGACCCAAGGGGAAAAAAGACTGCACAGACTTGCTAGTTTGCACACTAACTCTGGCTCTTTTTTCTCTTTTTTTCCTCTTCAGATCCTTGCTTCTGACTACTAAGCCCAATACATAGGACCACTCAATTGGGGAAACTCTAAGAGACTGCAGGGAAAAGTTGTTTTTCTGAAACTTGGGGATCAGAGTGGGGAATAACCATCAGAGAGCCAGTTCTGGGACAGTCCACTCCCACAAACCGGTATTGAGTGCCTCAGGGAAATCAAAATCTAAACACCAGCTAGAGAGGAACTGTAGACCCAGAGGTCAATCCAGAAACACTGCTATCCAGGGGTTGAATCACAAATTGACACTTGTGTAAACACAAATAAAGGAGTATCCTTTCTAATAAAGAGGGAATATGCAAATTAACGATCACTCCATCACAAAGATGGCTGCACCCACAGCTGAGGCCAAGTTCCCATAAGGAGCCTTAACAAGCAATCAGCATAGACCTGAGGCTACAGCCTCCCCTGCCCTGGTGGGACTGGACAGGGGACCTCATGTCCCATCCCCAACCGGCAGTGCTTGACAGGGGACCTCAGGCCATGCCTCCCACCTGGCAGGGCTTGAAAGAAGATGACAGGCCACACCGCCCACCCACCGTGGCATCAGGCTGGGGGACCTCAGGCCACACTCCCCTCCCCAGTGCCAGGCCAAGGGACCTGAGGCCACGGCCCCCACCCGGCGAGGCTTGAGGTCGTGATGCTGTGCTAGAGGACCTCAGAATGCTCCCCCAACCCTGGCACCAGACCAGAGGACCTCAAGTTTTGCCCCCCTACCCCCATGAGTTAAGGACTGACAAGGGAACTCAGGCCACGCACCCTAACTCGGCACCAGGCCAAGGGACCTCAGATCACACCCCCGATCCAGCAGAGCTTGACAGGAGACTTCAATCCACATCCATCACCCAAGCACTGGGCCAGGGGACCTGAGGCTGGCATACCTAACTGGTGGGGCTTGACAGGGGACATAAGGCTGTGCTCCCCTCCTGGTGCTGGGCTGGGGAACCTCAGGTTATGCCCCCCACTCAACAGGGCTTGACAGCGGATCTCAGACCATGTCCCCCAATGGCAGGGCTCAAGGAGGACCTCAGGATATGTCCCCTGCCTAGCAGGGCTAGACAATGGTGGGACTGGCTGGGTCTGGATCTAGCCCAATGGGAGAGGGTTGGCTGAAACTTGGTCTCACATCATTTTGAGCTGCATGTGGGTGGGCGGGGATTTGACACTGGGTCCCATAGTGTGCCCCAGAATCTGAAAGAAGGAAGGTTTTCATATATATTTTACAAATTATCTTTCATTTCTGATACTTCTATTATAGAGAAAAGGCAAATAGCAATATTAAATTATTTACCCTAATTAATCCTTTTTTATTTATTTATTTTTATTAATTTTTTACAGAGAAGAAGGGAGAGGGACAGAGAATTAGAATCATCAATGAGAGAGAAACATTGATCAGCTACCCCCAGCAAACACCCCAACTGGGGATGTGCCCACAACCAAGACACATGCCCTTGACTGGAATCGAACCTGAGACCTTTCAGTCCACAGGCTGACACTCTATCCACTGAGCCAAACCGGTTAGGGCTAATGCCCTTTCAATGTGCACGAATTTCGTGCACCAGGTCACTAGTAAGAAATAAAGACATACTGCATGCTTGAAAATCAAGACTGTGGCCTACAACAATGAGGAGAAGAGGAACTCAGGGAACTTCAATACTGTCCTGCTTAGTAAACAGGCAAGCCAAACAGAACACTAGAGGAAGTGAATGACCTTCACTATTGTACATTTGTATTTTCATTTCAATTTCATCTTTTACTTAAGAAACTACATTTTTTTCACTTGATTTTACCTTTTTAATTATTGCATTTTTATTTTCAATAAGCATTATTACTACTCCTGTTTTACCTTTTTTTAAAAAAAGTGTCATTTTATTTTCTCTTTATTTTACTTTGGGATTAGTGTTCCACATTCTATTTTCATCTTTTTTTAGCATCATTTTACTCTATCTCAAATTTACTTTTATGCCAGCACTCACTTCCTCACTTTTCCCCTTCTGTTATTCTGTTTCTCTTACCCTATTCCTGTTTTAGATTTTGCCTATTCCTTCTTTTTACCCTGTTAAAATTTCACCCTACTTATATATCTAATTTCCAATCCCCTGCTCCAAGTCCATACACACCTCTCTCTTTTTCTTCATTATCAAAAAAAAATTTTTTTCTCTCTCCTTTTATTGTTGTTTGCTTGATTGTTGATAATATCAATTTTTATGCTTGTTTTGTGACATAGTTTCACTTTTCCTTTTTGTTTTTCTTTTGTTTTATTTTTGTTTGTTTTTTGCTTCTGTTTTCCCTTGCCTCCCTTGATATTAGTTGTTGTTTGAAGTTTGCATTCATATCTAGCTATTTGTTGCTGGCATTTGTTGAGATTAGTGTCTGCTCTATTGGAATTTTCACCCCATATAAATAGTTTTTCCCCATCTTCTTTCTTATTCTCTTTCTTTCCTCTCTTACTTTTTTGTTCTTTTACCAATTTCATTTTGGCACTCCTTTTTTTTCTCTTCTTCTTTCTTTCTTATTCTCTAATTCACCTTTCACTGGTGCTCACCATTATCAGGGGTTATTAATATTGTGAATACATTTATGTTCAGTGCCTTGTGCATTGTGGCTGTTGTGTTGTACTTTATATCTTTAATTCAATACAGGAGAGAGAAAACTACATAACCAAACAGCCAAAGAGGAGAGATCATGGGAAGAAAAAGAAACAGCCCTCATATGAAAGAAAAACAGGCATCACAAGAAAAGGAAGTAAATGAAATGGAGGCAAGCAACCTGTCAGAGAAAGAATTCACAAAAATGGTTATAAGGTGGATGAAAAGAATGGAACACAAATTTGACAATATGTGTAAGAACTAAAAAGAAATGAAGAAGAATCAAGAAGAAATGAAAATTGACATTGCTGCTATAAAGAACTCAATAGAAAGCATCTAAAGTAGACAAAAAGAATCAGAGGATTGCATCAGTGAGCTAGAAGACAAGGTAGGGAAAAATACACAAGTTGAGCAGCTTCTAGAAAAAAAAATTAAAAAGCAGAAGGACAGCCTAAGGGAACTTAGGGACAACACAAAACAAAACAACCTGCATAATAGGGGTACCAGAAGGAGAGGAAACTGAGCAAGGAACAGAAAACCTGTTTGAAAAAATAATGACAGATAACTTTCCTGATATGGGGAAGAAAAAACCCACACAAATCCAAGAAGTTCACAAAGTCCCAAACAAAATGCCTCAAAACACAGACACCAAGGAACATTATATAAATTGGCAAACACCAATAACAAAGTAAGAATCTTAAAAGCGGTCATAGAGAGACAGAAAGTTACCTACAAAGGGTCCCCATCAGACTAGTGACATATTTCCCAACAGAAACACATCAGGCCAGAAGGGAATGAAATATACAAAGTCATGCAAAGGAAGGGTCTGAATACAAGAATACTGTACCCAGCAAGGCTATCAATCAAAATTCAGGGGGAAATCAGGAGATTCACAGACAAAAAAAGACTAAGGGAGTTTATCACTAAAAAAACAGCAATGCAAGAAATACTAAAGGGTCTGCTGCAAAAAGAAGGAATAGGAAAAAGAGAAGGAACACAGAGGTAAAGAATAAGAATGGGGACAAACAAGTACTACCAATAATAACTTAATATGTATATGGATTAAATGCTCCAATCAAAAAACTATAGGGTAATTGATTGGATAAGAAAACATGACCCATACATCTGCTGTATATAGGAAACCCACCTCAGAAAAAACGAGGCACACAGACTAATAGTGAAGGGATGAAAAAGATTTTTCAGGCAAATGGAAATGAAAAAAAGGCTTGAGTATCAATTTGACAAATTAATCTCAAAGTGAAGGACATAAAAAGAGATTAGGAAGGCAACTTCCTAATATTAAAAGGAGCAATACAACAACAAGAAATAACTCTGGTAAGCATATATGCACCCAATATAGGAGCAACCAAATACATTAAAAAAAAAACTCTTAGGGGAATCCAAGATGGCGGCATAGGTAAACACCTACACTGCTGCCTCGCACAACAATTTCAAAACTACAACTAAAAGACAGAACGGACATCATCCAGAACCACAGGAAAGCTGGCTGAGTGGAAGTTCTACAACTAGAAGGAAAGAGAAGGGCTCACGGAGACCCAGAGGAGCTGCAAAAAGCTGAGGTACGGAGACGCGTGCGTGGTGCCAGAGTACCTGGCTGGCTTTCTCTGGCGGGAGGGAAACGGAGACTCTCAAAGGCATTGAACCCCTAATCCTACGACACTAAACCCCAGATCCAGCCGAAACTCATACGGGGGGAGTTTGGACTGTGAAAAGGGAGAAGTGCATGGAAACTTAGGGGAGTTGCAAAAGATCAAAGGCCTGGTGCCGCGCACGGCACTGCGCGCAGGACAGATTGCTGATTGTGCTGCTATCTGTCAACAAGTGAATCTAAAAATTAAGTGAATTAAAAATTTGATCAACAGAATAAACTGATGAATATAATAGAATCAGGAGCACAGAAAGGGAGTAGACTGATAATTCTCAGGAGGACAAAAATCATAAAGCATCAAACACTGTGAAATTACAGCAGAAAGATTAAAGTTAGGTGAGGTAGATAAGTGATCAATCAAAGGAGTTGTATGCATGCATATAAGCATAACCAATGATCACAGACACTGGGGGGTTGGGGTATGCCTGGGAGGGAGGTGGGCAATGGGGAGATATGTATAAAAAATTAATAAAAATTAATTTAAAAAAAACTCTTAGAGGATAACAACAGAGGGACTTTAATAACCCACTATGACCATTGGACAAATCCTCTAAACAAAAAATCAGCAAACAAAATTCAATCCTAAATAACTCACTAAACGAGATGGAATTAATTGACATCTTCTGAACATTTCACCTCAAAGCCACAGAATATACATTCTTCCCAAGTACACATGGTCTTATTCAAAGATTGACCATATATTGGGTCACAGGCAGTTTCTTCAAATTAAAAAAAAAATGGAAATCATACCAAGCATCTTCTCAGATCACAATGGCATAAAACTATAAATCAACTACAATAAAAACAATACAAAAATATCAAACACATGGAGACAAAATAGCAGGCTATTAAACAATGACTGGGTTATCAGAGAGAACAAAGAAGAAATAAAAAACATCATGGCAATGACACAATAATGAAAACACAACAAATGAAAATGAAAACAAAACAATACAAAATCTATGGGACACAGCGAAAGCAGTCTGGAGAGGGAAGTTCATAGCTCTACAAGCCTACTACAAAAGCAGGAAAAAAGTAATAAAATATCTAACCCTACAACTCAAAGAGTTAGAAAGAGATTAACAAGAAAAGTGCACTGTATGCAGAAAGAAGGAAAGAATAAGCATCAGAGCAGAGATAAATGACACAGAGACCCCAAAAAAAATTTTTTTAAGATACAAAAGGTTAACAAAACCAAGAGCTGGTTCTTTGAAAGATAAACAAGATTGATGAACCTCTAGCCAGCCACACAAAGAAGCACAGAAAGGACCCAAATAAACAAAATCAGAAATGAAAGGGGAGAAATAACAGAACTCACAGAAATACAAAGGATTATTTTAAAAAAAAATAATACTCTATTCCAACAAACTGGACAACCTGGAGGAAATGGACATATTCCTAGAAAAATATAACTTTCCAGCACTCAATAAGGAAGAATCTAAACATCTCAATAGGCCAATAATTATGGAAGAAATTGAAGCAGTCATCAAAAAGCTTCCAGCAAACAAAAGCCCAGGGCCACGCGGCTATACAAGGGAGGTTTACCAAACATTCAAGGAAGAACTAAAACCTATCCTCATCAGACTATTCGAAAAAATTCAAGAGGAAGGAACACTTCCAAACACCTTTTATGAAGCCAGCATTGCCCTAATACCAAAAACAGATAAAGACAACACAATGACAGAGAATTACAGGCCAATATCCCTCATGAACATAAATGCCGAAATCCTCAACAAAATTCTAGCAAATCGGGTCCAGCAATACATCAGAAAGATCATACACCATGACGAAGTAGGATTTATCCCAGGAATGCAAGGATGATACAATACCCACAAATCAATAAATGTGATACATCACATAAACAAATTGAGAGATAAAAATTATATAGCCATATGAATTGATGCAGATAAAGCATTGGACAAAATCCAACACCCTTTCTTGATAAAAATTCTCAGCATGGTGGGAACAGAAGGTTCATACATCAACATTATAAAAGCCATATATGATAAACCCACAACTAACATCATACTCAATGGGCAAAAACTAAAACCATTTCACATGAGAACAGGAACAAGTCAGGGATGCCCACTCTCACCACTCCTGTTCGACATAGTACTGGAATTATTAGCCACTGCAATTAGAAAAGAAGAAGAAATAAAAGGCATCCAAATTGGAAAAGAAGAAGTAAAGCTGTCCTTATTTACAGATGAAATGATACTGTACATAAAAATCCCAAAAGACTCCATCAAAAAACTAATAGACTTAATAAATGAATTCAGCAATGTAGCAGGATACAAAATTAATGCTCAGAAATCTATGGAATTTCTATACACTAATAGTGAACTTGCAGAAAGAGAGACTAAAAAGGCAATCCCATTTACTATTGCACCAAATAAATTAAGACACCTAAGAATAAACTTAACTAAGAGGGTAAAAGACCTATACGCAGAAAACCACATGACACTGAAAAAAGATATAGAGGAAGATGTAAACAGATGGAAGAGCATACCATGCTCCTGGATTGGGAGAATCAACATCATTAAAATGTTCATACTACCCAAAGCAATCTATAGATTCAATGCACTACCCATTAAAATGCTAATGGCATATTTCACAGACCTAGAAAGAACTCTCCAAAGATCCGTCTGGAAAAAAAACAAAAACTCGAATAGCCACAGCAATCCTGAGAAAGAAGAATAAAGTAGGTGGGATCTCAATACAAGATTTCAAGCTATATTACAAAGCAACTATTCTCAAAACAGCCTGATACTGGCACAAGAACAGACACATTGACCAAGGGAATAGAATAGAGAATCCAGATATTGACCCAAACCACTATGCTCAATTAATATTTGATAAAGGAGGCATGAACATACAATGGATTCAATAAATGGTGTTGGGAAAACTGAAGAGATACATGAAAAAAAATGAAACTAGACCACCAATTTACACCATACACAAAAATAAACTCCAAATGGATACAGGATTTAAACATAAGATGGGAAACCATAAAAATACTAGAGGAATCCACAGGCAGCACGATCTCAGACATGCCAAAAGAAGTTCTTAACTGATACTGCTTCAAGGACAATGGAAGCTAAAGAGAAAATAAACAAATGGACTACATCACAGTAAAAAGCTTTTGTACAGCAAAAGAAACCATCAACAAAACAACAAGAAAGCCCCAATGTATGGGAGAACATATTTGCAAATGTTATCACTGATCAAGGTTTAATCTCTAACATCTACAGCCAATTTATACAACTTAATAAAAGGAAGATAAATGATCCAATAAAAAAATGGACAACAGGCCTAAATAGATCCTTTTCGAAAGAAGGCCAAGAGACACATGAAAACATGCTCAAAGTCACTAATTATTCGAGAGATGCAAATCAAAACCGATACCATCTCACATCTGTCAGAATGGCAATCATCAACAAATCAATAAACGACAAGTGGTGACGAGGGTGCGGAGAAAAAGGAACCCTCATGCACTGCTGGTGGGAATGCAGACTGATGCAGCCACTGTGGAGAACAGTATGGAGTTTCCTCAAAAAAACAAAAATGGAAATCCCATTTGACACAGCAATCCCACTTTTAGGAATATATCCTAAGAAACTAGAAACACCAATCAGAAAGGATTTATGCACTCCTATGCTCATAGCAGCACAATTTACAATAGCTACAATTTAGAAACAGCCTAGGTGCCCATCAGCAGATGAGTGGATCAGAAAACTATGGTACATCTACACAATGGAATTCTATGCTGCCATAAAAAAACAAGGAATTCTTACCATTTGCAGCAACCTGGATGGAATGGAGAGCATTATGTTAAGTGAAATAAGCCAGTCAATGAAAGAAAAATACCACATGATCTCACTCATTTATGGATAATAAAGAACATTATAAACTGATGAACAAAAAGATAGATACAGAGGCAGTAAAGCATCAAACAAACTGTCAAATTACAGCAGGAAGGTTAGGGAGAGGTGGGGTAGGTAAGAAGAGATCAACCAAAGGACTTGTATGCATGCATATAAGCATAACCAATGAACACAAGACCTGGGGGTTAGGGTATGCATGAGAGTGGGGGGGGGGGATAGGAGGATAATGGGAAGATATGTATAGATGTAATACATTAATAAATATTTTTTAAGTGGGGAGACAAAAAAATAAAATAAAAACAATCCCCAAAGGAAAGAAAAAAAAGAAATTGCCAGAAAATGAACTAAACTAAATGCACGCAAGCAATATTACAGAAAAAGAATTCTGTAATGGTTATAAAGATGCTCAACCATACAGATAGAAATTCACCAACATATGTAAGAATCAAGAGGAAATGAAGAATAATGTAGATGTAATAAGAACACAATAGAAGGTTTCAATAGTAGACTAGAAGAAGCAGAGGATCAAATCAGTGAGTTAGAAGACAGGGTAGAAAAAACACCCAACTTGAACAGCAATTGGGAAAAAAATTAAAAAGCAGGAGGAGACTTTAAGGGAGCTTTGGGACACCATGAAACAAAGCAATATATGCATAATAGGGAGTGCCAAAAGGACAAGAAGAACAAAGAATAGAAAACCTATGTGAAGAAATAATGACAGAAAACTTCCCTGACCTGGGGAAGAAAAGGTCACACAAGCAGAGTCCCAAACACGATGAACCCAAAAAGACCCACACCAAGACATGTCATAATTACCTTGGCAAACATTAACAACAAAGAAAGAATCTTAAGGGCTGCAAAAGAGAGTTATCTACAAGTGACTTCCCATTAGAATATCAAATGATTTATCAACAGAAACACATGAGGACAGAAGGGAATGGAATGAAATATACAAAGTGATACAAAGCAAGGGACTGAATCCAAGAATACTCTACCCAGCAAGGCTATCATTCAAAATTGATGGTGAAATCAGAAGCCTCACAGACAAAAAATAGGCTAAGGGTATTTATTACCACCAAACCAGCAATTCAATAAATGCTAAAAGGACTGTTGTAAAAAGAAGAGAGAGAAAGGAAAGAAGGAACACAGGCATAAAGAATTAAAATGGCAACAAACAAGTACCTATCAATAATAACCATAAATGGATTAAAATGCTCTAATCAAAAGACACAGAGTAGCTTAATGGATAAGAAAACATGACCCAAGTACTGGAAGTACTAGCCATAGTGATCAAAAAAGTAGAAGAAATAAAAGGCATTCAAAATGGAAAAGAAGAAGTAAAACTGTCATTATTCACAGATGACATGATATTGTATGTACATAGAAAACCTCAAAGATGCCATCATAAAACTACTAGACTTAATAAATGAATTTGGCAATGTAGCAGGATAAAAAATTAAGACCTAGAAGTCTATAGATTTTCTATACACTGATAATGAACCTACAGAAAGAGAAATTAAAAAAACAATCCCATTTACCATTTCAACAAAAAAATTAAGATACCTAGGAATAAATTTAACCAAGGAGATAAAGGACCTGAACTCAGAAAATTTCAGGATGCTGAAAAAAGAAATAGAGTAAGACATAAACAAATGGAAGAATATACCATGTCCATGGATTGGTGAACTCTACATCATTAAAATGTCCATACTACCCAAAACAATCTATAAATTCAATGCAATACATATTAAAATACCAACAGCATACTTCAAAAACCTAGAACATAGTCTCCAAAAATTAATCTGGAATGAAAAAAACAACAACATCCCAAATAGCTGCAGCAATCTTGTGAAAAGAAGAACAATGTTGGAGGGATCACAATACCAGATATCAAGCTCTACTACAAAGCCACTACTCTCAAAACTGCCTGAACCTGGCACAAGAACAGACATATAGACCAGTAGAACAGACCAGAGAACCCAGAAATAGATACAAGCCATTATGCTCAATTAATATTTGACAAAGGAGGCATGCGCATACAATCGAGTCAACACAGACTCTTCAATAAATGGTATTGGGAAAATTGGACAGATACTTGCAAAAAAATGAAACGAGATACCAACTTATACCATACACAAAAATAAACTCAAACTGGATAAAGGACTTAAACATAAGATGGGAAACCATAAAAATCTTAGAAGAAGCCATAGGCAGCAAAATAGCGAATATTTGTTGTAGCAATATCTTTACCAATATAGCTCTTAGGGCAATTGAAACTAAGGAGAAAATAAACAAATGGGACTACATCAAAATAAAAACTTCTGTACAGCAAAAGAAACCAACAAAACAACAAGAAAGCCCACTAGATGGGAGAACATATTTGCCAATGTTATCTCCAATAAGGGTTTAATCTCCAAAATTTACAGGGAACTCGTACAACTTAATAAAAGGAAGATAACAATCCAATCAAAAAATGAGCAAAGGATCTCAATACACTTTTCGAAATAGGACCTACAGAAGTCTAAAAGACATATGAAAACATGCCAATTCAAAACAGCCAGAGTTGCAATTAGAAACAGCTTGGCATATTGCAAAGCGCTTCTCTGGCAGTGGCTTGAATATTAGGCCCCTTGTCTTCCCACCAGTCCCTTTTGTGGCAGAGCAGCGACCAGGCCTCTCCCAAGGGAGTGCACTGGAAAGGAATCTCAGCCCCTCCTCTTCCAGCAGCAACAGGTACTGAACCCTTTCAGTACATTTGTAAACAGGGAGCTTTCGCTAGCTCTATCTGCTGCTTTTACAGATCCTATGCTCGCTGCTCTATTCCTGGGGCTGACAGAAGGCCAGTAGCAGTCACTGGCCTCTGGTTTAACCGCTGTAGCCAGCAAGCCAAAGGCCTAAGTCTTAAATTGCTTGTTGTAAAATGCCCATTATACACTTGGCAGCAGTGGGGTAGCTCTACTATCAGGAAAATGTCTGCTGTCTCCCGCTTTTTTTTCACTGCTGCGACTTCTTCCAGGGTCCCTGCAGGCAGCTCAGACATCTAGCCCCACTTCTTTCACTTGGATCTCGGGGGCTGAGTCTGCCTAGCCACCAGTTTTAAATCACCAGGGCAGCTAGATTAATTATGATTGCAGAAAACTTGCAACCTTGAATTTAGTGAAGTTCTGATAAGACACCTGAACCAGACCCCTCTGCAGCCAGTAAAAATCAACAAAAACCTATCTCTCCCTGCTTCATGATTAACTGCTAACACACTCCCTCCCTTCTTCTCTGCATTAACCATTTACTCTGTCCTGAAACAAGGCAAATGGTCTGAGATCCAGTATATTTAGGCTTTTTACATTTGAGGATACTTCTTTCTTTCTGTAACCGTTGTTTTCCCTCATAGATTTTTCCTGTTTATTCTAAGCCCCTAGAGTATCTTAAACCTTCCTTCTTTACTACTTTTGATTTCTCTGACCATTCCCGTTCCCCAGTCCAGTTGCTTGTCTCCCTTTCCTATTGTGAGTCAGAGGAAGACAATTTCTACAGAGGGGAGAAATAGAAACCGTGGGAGTTTCACAGAAAACTACAGACTACAGCTATAGTAGTCCTCCCTTTCGAAGCCTGAGGTTCAACCTGTGGAGAAAAATTACTCTTAGTCAGCCTGGAAAGATAAGGGTGTGTAGGGAGATTTCTTTCGAACTGAAAGCCTGGATAGCCTCCTGAAAGAAAAGATCTTTAATCCAATTACAGATGCTATTGGAATCAGGATGAGGGCGGAAGAGAAAGACCAGGTTATGTCCAACCACAAAGACACAGACCACAAAAAACACACATAAATAAAAATTAAAATTAAAATTAAAATTAAATTAAATTAATAAAATAAAATAAACATGCTAATAATAACTCTGGCTGTTTTGGACTGGCAGCTTAAAATTAAAGAGCAAAGGAAAGGCACTCTCCCTGGAACAGGGAGCCTTCAGAACTTTGAGATTCTCCAAGAGAGGAGTCTGACTGAGGGATGGCAGAGACCCTGTTAGTTGGAAGTATCAAAGGCCACATGTTAAACTTATAAATTACGGCTTTCTAGGTAGATTTCCAAGACCAGTTATGTAGGGGTTAACCTGCCTGTTACAGCAAAACAACTTTCTCCCGTGCCAGAATAAATTTTAAGAAATTAGACAGGCCATGTTTGTGGCTAGAAAGAACTGGCCACCATGCACAGCCCTGACAGTGGCCTACAGAAAACTGTATAATAAACTTAGATAATGTCTGTGTCTTCATGGACATGACTCCAGAAAAACAATTTTGCTTTAGTTAGAAGGTCAAGAAAAGACCTAAGTCACTTCCTAAGATATTTGTATAGCCCTACCATGTGTCATATATTGTAGCAGAAGATTTGGCTACCGAAGGTAGCCACAGTGCCAATATTATACTTCATTGTCTTAATAATATTTAATTAACCTTACAGATTTTAATGCAGTTGCCAAAAGGGCAAGTGCCCAAATGGACAAGGAAAATACCCATCTGGTTTTGGTCTCTATTGAGACAGTTGGCAGCCTGTACACTGTCTTGCAGGCCTGTGTGGCCATACCCATGTCAGGTGTGGCACAAACCTCAACTTTAGGAAACTGAGGAAGGCCTGTTTGGAACAGAGGGAAGTGGTGAGTACCAGCCCTTTGTTATAGGAATTACAGAACCTGTGAGGTCCTGTGACATGTGAAACCCTGTAAAGCAATAAAGCTCCCTTAGTCCTTTCTCAGAGGGCATGTAACCCCTCCCAGCGACCATATGAAATTTTAAGGACAAGTCAAGTAGGAAGATCCCTACTACTAGGACAGTTATAATTGTCTATTTAAATATAGACACATTTTTAATTTCTCCTTGTCAATTGAAGACAGTTATATTACTCTGAAGAATCTATAGAAAGGACTGACAAGGAAAATCAGAAGATGTTAAAGCACGTCAGAATATTTTTCTCCTGTGGATAATAAAGAACATTATAAACTGATGAACAAAAGGATAGATACAGAGGCAGTAAAGCTTCAAACAGACTGTGAAATTACAGCAGAAAGATTAAAATAGGTGAGGTAGATAAGAGATCAATCAAAGGACTTGTATGCATGCATATAAGCATAACCAATGAACATAGACACTGAGGGGTTAGGTTAAGCCTGGGAGGGAGGGGGGGCAATGGGGAGATGTGTATAAAAAATTAATTAAAAAAAGAATATTTTTCTCCTTACATAATTCCTCTGAAATTTGGCAATGCTTAATAAATTATGGCAATACATTTCTTTGCATAAATTCACTAAGACCAGTTTCCAATAGTGGTTTTATTGACCGGAAACTTTGACTGGAGTATCATGTTTTAAAGAGCCCTGTCTGAACTCTGAAGACTTGAAGCCAATAAGAGTGCCAAGGAAAAGCGTGGTATCCTGCTTGGGAGCCCTGAAAATGGCTGGCACTAGAGCATCAGGACCATGCCCTATCATCACTGGTGGTTGGTCAGAGTAGAAGGGGAGCAATAAGAATGCCCCCGGGGATCTGCAGGGAATACTGAGAGACACTTGAGACCCAGGGGTTGCTTAGGGCGGAGCTGACTGGGCTACAATGACTAGGAGGGTTGCTGAGATGAGCCTTAAAACCTAGGGTGGGAAGAAACCAAGATGGTAGCATAGGTGAACACCTAAACTGCTGCCTCACACAACAATTTCAAAACTACAACTAAAAGACAGAACGGACATCATCCAGAACCACAGGAAAGCTGGCTGAGTGGAAATTCTACAACTAGAAGGGCTCACGGAGACTCAGAGGAGCTGCAAAAAGCTGAGATACGGAGACGAGCACATGAAGAGAGCAGGTGCCAGAGTGCCTGGCTGGCTTCCTCTGGAGGGAGGGAGACAGAAACTCCCAATTACACAGAACCCCTTATCCTACGGCATTGAACCCCAGTTCCAGGCAAGACTCATACAGGGGGAGTCTGGACTGTGAAAAGGGAGAAGTGCACGGAAATTTAGGGGATCCGCGAAAGGGCAGGAGTCTAGAGCGTGCACACTAATGCGTGCAGAGAGGATGGACTGCTGATTGTGCTGCTGGCTTTCTCTAGTGGGCGGGAGACAGAGCCTCTCAACTGCGCCAATTCTAACTGCACTGAACCCCAGTTTTGGGCGAGACCCTGGGGACCCAGACTCATACAGGGCCCGGAGCGCAAGGGAACCGGAAAGGCAGACATCTAGAGGCATGCACACACGTGCACAAAGACGGCTGCAAGGATTACCGAGAGACACTTGAGACCCAGGGGGTTGCCTAGGGTGGGGCTGACTGGATGTCAAGGCCATCTGCTAAGCCCTGAGACTCCACCCCATCCAAGCTCAACAGAGAGTCCACCCCATCCAAGCTCAACAGAGAGGCTTTTACAGTTTTGCAAGTCTTTTATCATAAGGATGATTCCAATACAGAAGTTCTCCCGACATAGTAAAAATGCAGAGGCAAAGGAACAGATCACAAATGAAAGAAATAGAGCAGTGGTTCTCAACCTTTTTTAATGCTGTGACCTTTTAATACAGTTCCTCATGTTGTGGTGACCCCCAATCTTAAAATTATTTTCGTTGCTACTTCATAACTGTAATTTTGCTACTGTTAATGAATCGTAATGTAAATATCTGTTTTCCAATGGTCTTAGGCGACCTTGCTAGCAGTTTTCAACCTATGGGTCGCGACCCACAAGTTGAGAACCGCTGCTATAGAGCCTAAGACCATCAGAAAACACAGATATTTACATTACGATTCATAACAGTAGCAAAATTACAGTTATGAAGTAGCAACGAAAATAATTTTATGATTGGGGGTCACCACAACATGAGGAACTGTATTAAAAGGTCACAGCATTAAACAAGGTTGAGAACCACTGAAATAGAGGGAAACAAACGACTGGATAAACACTCAACTGGAAAAGCAAGAAGGAAAAAAAATCCAAAAATGGGAAGACAGTGTAAGGAGCCTCTGGGACAACTTCAAGCGTACCAACATCAGAATTATGGAGGTGCCAGAAGAAGAGAGTCACTGCTAGTAGATAGGAGAAGCTTTGGAGGAAAAAAAGAGACAGGAACGCTTGAGGGACAGAAGGAAAACGAAGCAGGGTGTGTGTGAAGAATGAGTTCTGTGAAAATGTAAAGGTGGATTTTGCATTGTGGGAATGGGTTCAGATCTTATTCTAAGTGAAATGAAAAAATGAATATTTTTAAGTTGAAGATAGGTTAGGTGAAGTGCTTGTGGGGAGAAATGACTGAGATGGGTGGAGGGAGCTATAGGAGCAAAAATGAGAAACAAATATAATAATCTGAAAAAAACAAAAACAAAAAACCTAGAGTGTGGATCCAAGTGGAGTCGCTGCAAGTGTGGGATTCACCTAACTCAGCAGATACTGCAGGCAAGGCCAGAGGGCAGCTGGATGGCTTGGCTTCCTAGCCCTACAGAATCAATCATGAAATTCTGGCAAAGGTAGTTGGTTACCATTCTTGTTGTATTTATGCAAATAATCATGCCAAATTAAATACAATAGGTAAATTTGTCTTGATTTGGCTCTTTTAATAAACATAGAGGTAATTTTAAGGAGAAAAATTCTATTTCAATACAGGTTACTAAAACTGAAATGTTTTCTTCCCCTTCCACCAGACCATTTGTTACAGTATGTCTCTGCCAGGTCACAAGCCCACCTCCTTCTGTGCCCAGGCCTCATCATCCCACTCACAGACAGCAAGAATCTCTTGGCTCTGAGGAATGCTCTGTCCTTTCTCTGCAGGAAGCAACAACAGAAGAAATTCAACGTCCATTTTCCCTAAAAGAATTCAGAGCCAGGATCCTTGAGGTAATATATTAGGCAGTTAGACAGACATAAGCAGAGCAAGGACGATGGGCCAATTAGTGCTACCAGGTGTAACTAAGTCTTTCCACCTCTATGTATGTGAGACAAGGGGCATAGCTAAAGAGGTATTCACCCCAAGTCTCAGCCCTTAGAGAAGGCCAGTATCCTATTTATCCAAAAGACTTGACCCCTTTGCATTTGAATGACATACTTGCCTCCAGGTGGTAGCAGCCATAGCTATGCTTATCAAAAAAGCAAATAAATTAATCCTAGGGCAGTAACTAATCCTAACTGCCCCACATGAGGTCGAGGCTTTACTCCAGAACAGACTAGAGCACTGGATGTCAAACACTTGAATCACCCAATTTCAGGCTCTCTGGTAGACAAAAGAAAAATCGGTAACAATTTATACTGATAGCAGGTACGCATTTCCAATAGCTCACATACATAGTGCTATTTACAAGGTAAGGGGTCTCCACAGAAGCAAGAGGGAACCGGGCCACAGATGAAGCTGCCCAGGAGGCTGCCTTAAAACTAGTGGGGCCTCTACAGATTCTAGTGACTCTTCCGGACACTCTACCCAATCTAGAAAAACTGAAATCCGTAACCAGTCTTTATTCAAGTTCTTACAGACTTTACAGTCTACCCAGGAAGCAATCCAGAAGCACTTCTGAGACGATCCGCCTGAACCAACTTCTGATCCAATTCATCCCTTCCACTCTGGTGACTCTATTTGGGTAAAGAAATTTGCCACCTAAGGACTGACTCCTACCTGGAGAGGACCACCGCCACGGCAGTCAAGGTCAACAAAATCCCAATGTGGCTTCTTCACACCCGGCTTAAGACAGCTAAGGAAAAATAGAGAGTCTAAGACTTTTTGGACTCTAAAGATTACTCCTGGCCCTCAATCCAGGCCCTTATGTTATAAGTAGGCCCACTACTTTTATTAGACAGAAAATTAAAATTATAGTCCTCAGGGATAAATATAACTCCCTTCTTGACAATAACCAAGAGTCAATGATTTGACTCATGTACATAAAACCAGCGGGAAAGAAGCATCCATCTTATAGAAAAACTGCTGTTTGAAATTTTAACCTTGCTATTGGCTTCTGTAAATGCTTGCTTGCTTAAATAATAAGGAAAATGATACTATTCTCACTTCAGAGAGGCCATTAAACCTTCCCTGGACAAAATTATCAGTGCTGGCACCAGGCCAGGCCTTTCGTTGAGATCTCAAGGCTTCAGCACATAGGGGCCCTTTAAGAACTTGCAAAGGGGCAGGAAACATTCCATATTTGGGAGACAAAGAAGGTAAAAACATATAAATACGGAAAACTTCTGCATGTTGGGGCCCAGAATTTGAGAAACATTTTCCTCTGTACCTGCGCGAAATAAATGTAACTCCAAACTCTCCGAGCATGGTTTGATTATTCTGATTTTCTGTAACAATATCCAAGTAATAAAAATTAAAATGGCAACATGTGAGTTAATAATAATAATCTTAATAATCAAAATATTTTATTTTATTTTATTTTATTTTATAAAATCTTAAATGTAAATGTCTTAAATGCTCCAATCAAAAGATATAGGGTAGCTGAATGGATAAGAAAACATGACCCATATATATGCTGTCTACAACAGTGGTTCTCAACCTTTCTAATGCCACAACCCTTTAATACAGTTCCTCAAGTTGTGATAACCCCCAACCATAAAATTATTTTCATTGCTACTTCATAACTGTAATTTTGTAATGTAAATATCTGTATTTCCCAATGGTTTTAGTCAACCCTGCTAGTGGTTCTCAACCTGTGGGTCGTGACTCACATGTGGAGATCCGCTGTTGTAGAGTCTAAGACTATCACAAAACACAGATATTTACATTATGATTCATAACAGTAGCAAAATTACAGTTATGAAGTAGAAACAAAAATAATTTTATGGTTGGGGGTCACCACAACATGAAGAACTGTATTAAAAGGTTGCGGCATTAGAAAGGTTGAGAACTACTGGTCTACAAAAAACCTACCTCAAAAAAACAAAACAAACAAAAAGCACACCTCAGAACAAAGGACTCATGCCGAATGAAAGTGAAGGGATGAAAAAAAATTTTTCAGACAAATAGAAATGAAAAGAAAGCGAGGGCAGCAATACTCATATATGACAAAATAGATTTCAAAGTGAATGCCATTTAATAATGCTAAAGGGATCAATACAACAACAGGGTATAACTCTGGTGAACATATACGCATCCAATACAGGAGCATCCAAATATATAAAAAAGTTATGGAAAATATCATGGGAAAGACCAATAGTGATACAATCACATTAGGGAAATTTAGTACTCTACTGGATAGATCTTCTATACACAAAATCAACAAAGAGTCAGAGATCCTAAATGACTCACTAGATCAGCAGAATTAATTGACATCTTAAGAACATTTCACCCCAAAGTTACAGAATATACATTCTTCTCAAGTACACATGGGACATTTTCAAAGGTAGACCACATCTTAGGACACAGGCTAAGTCTCTACAAATTCAAAAAGATTGAAATCAGATCAAACATATTCTCAGATCACAAAGGCATGAAATTAGAATCAACTACAATAAAAAAAAAAAATCCCCAAAAAATATCCAAACACATGAAGGCTAAATAGCATGCTATTAAATAATGAGTGGGTTACCAAAGACATCAAAGAAGAAATCAAAAACATCCTAGAAACAAATTACAATAAACACACAACAATCCAAAATCTATGGGACATAGTGAAAGCAATTCTGAAAGAGAAGTTCATAGTACTGCAAACCTACCTCAAAAAACAAAAACTTTTAACAAGGTATCTAACCCTACAATTTAAAGAATTGGAAAGAGTACAAGAAAAGTTCAGAGTAAGTATTAAGAACAATAGAAAGACCAATAAAACCAAGAGCTGGTTCTTTAAAGGATAAACAAGACTGATAATTCTCCAGCCCAACTCATCAAGAAACAAAGAGAAAGGACCCAAATAAATGAAATCAGAAATAAAAAAGGTGAAGTAACATCTGACCCAACAGAAATACAAAGGATTGTAAAAAAAAAAAAAAAATACTATGAATGAATAGAGTCCAATAAAACTGGACAACCTGGACAAAATGGACATATTCCAAAAAAAATACAATCTTCCAAAACTCAATCAGTAAGAATCAGAAAACCTAAATAAGATGATTACTACTGATGAAACTGAATCAATAATAAGGAAAAAACTTCCAGCAAACAAAAGCACTGGTCTGGATGGCTTCATAGGGAAGTTTTACCAAACATTCAAAATAAAACTAACACCCATTTTCCTCAAACTATTCCAAAATAATTCAAGAGGAAGGAACACTTCCAAGTTCTTTATCTATGAGGCCAGCATTGTACTCATCTGAAAACCAGATAAAGACAGTACAAAGGAATAGAATTACAAGCCAATGTCCCTGATGAACAGAGATCCTAAATCCTCAACATTTTTGCAAATCGGAGCCAGTAATACATTGAAAAGATCATACACCATGACCAAGTGGAATTTATTCCAGACAAAAAGAAATAAAACTGTCATTATTCACAGATGATATGGTATTGAACATAGAAAACCCTAAAGACTCAATCAGAAAACTACTAGATTTAATCAATGAATTTGGCAATGTAGCAAAATACAAAATTAACACCCAGAAATTGATGGCATATTTATACACCAACTAGTAGCCCATGGCACAATATCGTGTGCAATAGGCTGCCTGCCACTTCCGCAGGAGCTGGTGGGAACCACAGCATGCCACTGGAAGCCTGCAGCTTCCATGGGAGGCGGAAGTGAGTGACCAGCGCCCACAGGAGCCGGGAGGGAGCTGCATCACTTCCGCAGGAGCCAGGAGGAACTTGTGCTGATTCTAGCGGGAGGCCGAAAGGAGCCGCACTACTTACTCTACGGGCCTGCGCACGGCTGAAGGCCGGCCCCCCTGTCTCTATCTCCAACTCAGCTCAGGGCCTCACCTGCATGTGCAACCTCCTCTTGTCCGGTTGTGACCAGTTACAGTATCTCAGCCTAATTTGCATATTTCCTTTATATATACATATATATGTATATATATACACACACATATATATATTTATATATATGTATATAGATAGATGGATAGATAGATAATGAACTTACAGAGAGAGAAACTAAAAAAAACAATCCCATTTACCATTGCAACAAAAAAATTAATATACAGTAATACTTCGAGATACGAGTTTAATTCGTTCCATAACCTTGCTCATATATCAAGTTGTTCGTATCTCAAAGCAAATATCCCCATTGAAATCAATTGAAATGCCATTAATCCGTTCCAGCCCCCAAAATGCCACCCCAGTTGTTCTTGTTACGTGTTTTTGAATAAGAAAAATGTATTTATAAATGACAAATAGTGTATAAAAACATAATAAAAGAGAATGTAAAGGAATAAACTGGTTTTATAAAGTGTATTTACCTACTCGTTACACTCTTAATGCTACACTTTATCCCTAAACTGAATGTAACTTAACTAATCTTCACTAAACTTAATTGCTACTGGTCTTTGCATTTTTGGCCGATTTCAAAAAAAACGTGTCCAACGAGGTTTGCCTTTTCCTCCCTTTCAGAATGTTTCTGAAATGGGTGAGGCAAGTTTCATTGAACAGCTCCGATGCACAACCAGTATCAACTTTTTCGGGGCGTTTCTTTTCCACAAAGTGTGACACCCTCTCCCACATTCCTAAGATCTCCTTTATCTCACTTGTAGAGATCTCCTCTACCTCTGGCTCCTCCTGGAAACCAATTTCTTGGAGAATCTCCACATGTTGCTGAGACTGCAACTCTTGTAACTCCTCCGTGGTGAGTTCCAGAGAGTGCTCCTCGACGAGCTCATTCACGTCTCTCTTATCCACCTCCAGGCCCATGGATTTTCCCAGAGACACTATCTCCTCCTCCACTGGCACCTCGGGTTCGAATCCTTCGAAGGTCCTTTTGGCTACGGCCTCAGGCCACAGCTTCTTCCATGCAGAGGTCAAAGTCCTCATTGTAACACCCAGCCAGGCCTGATCAATAATTCTGAGGCACATCACGATGTTAAACTGGTTCTTCCAGAACTCGAAGGGTGAGGTTTGTGTTCTCCGTCACCTCAAAGCAGCGCCGGAACAGGTGCTTGATGTACAGCTTTTTAAAATTAGAAATCACCTCCTGATCCATGGGCTGCAGGATAGGAGTGGTTTTGGGAGGTAGGTAGACAACCTTTATAAACTTGAACTCTTCGAGGAGTTCATCTTCGAGGTTCGGTGGGTGAGCAGGAGCATTGTCGAGGATGAGGAGGGCTTGCATGGTTAGGTTGTTTTCCTGTAGATATTTCTTAACAGAAGGACCGAAAACCAGGTTTACCCACTCCACAAAGAACTGCCTGGTGACCCATGCCTTCGGGTTTGCCCTCCACATAACTTGCAGTTTATCTTTACAATCTTATGTGACTTAAAAGACTCTGGGGTTTTCCAAATGGTATATGAGCAGAGGCTTGATCTTGCAGTCGCCACTCGCGTTGGCGCACAGTGCGAAAGTTAGCCTATCCTTCATGGGTTTGTGGCCTGGCATCGCCTTCTCCTCTGTCGTTATATAAGTCCTATTCGGCATCTTCTTCCAGAAAAGCCCTGTCTCCTCACAGTTGAAGACTTGCTGGGGGATCTATCCTTTGGCTTCTATCAGTTTGGAAAAAGTTTTGAGGTAATCCTCAGCTGCCTTCACATCCGAACTTGCTGCCTCACCATGCCTGATGATGGAGTGAATGCCGGACCTTTTCCTGAAGTTTATCAAACCAGCCTCTACTGGCTTTAAATGAGTCTTTCGAAGCTTCGTCCGTGGAAGTGCGCAGGGTCTGCTCCAGCAAATCACCATAAATCACTCGTGCCTTCTCGAATATGATGCCCTTTGTTAATGTATCTCCTTTAAGCTGCTTCTCCATCACCCACACCATCAGTAGATTCTCCATCTTTTCATGGAGAGAGCTACGGAGCTTAGAAATTATTGTAATGCCCTTAGCTGGCATTATATCCTTTATGGACTCCTTCTGTTTAAGCACAGTGCATATCGTTGAAGTACTACGCCCGTATTGCCTCGCCAAGTCAGCCACTCGCACACCTGGCTCATATTTTTCTATGATTTCACACTTTAATTCAATAGACATCATCCTCTTCTGAGCACTGACCTTTCCACTCGCTTTCTTCGGACCCATGGTTATAAAAAGAAATGTGATAAAGTATGTAAATGCACAAAAGATGCTTCAACAACGAGGTAAACAAGCACACTGACTGAGGCGTGGGAAACTATGAGACGCTCGAGTTGTGGTAAACTGGTGGGTCGTGTGCAGCCGGCCGATCAGCGTGATTACTCATATCTCAAATGTTGCTTGTATTTCAAAGCAAAAAATCGGTCGCTCGACGGCTCGTATCTCAAAAATCTCGTATGTTAGGGCACTCGTATCTCGAGGTACCACTGTACTTAGGAACAAACTTAACCAAAGAGTTAAGACTACTATTCCAAAAACTGTTGGACATTATAAAAAGAGAGAGAGGAAGATATAATCAAGTGGAAGAATATAGCACATTCATGGTTTGGTAGAATCAACATCATTAAAATGTCCATACTACCCAAGATAATCTATAGATTCAATGCACTCCCCATTAAAATACCAACAGCGTTTTTCAAAGCTCTAGAACAAACACTCCAAAAATTTATATGGAACCAAAAAAAGACTCCAAATAGCTGCAGCAATTCTGAAAAAGAAGAACAAAGTTGGAGGAATCAATTATACAAGAGTTCAAATTATACTACAAAGCCACTATATTCAAAACAGCCCGGTACTGGCACAAGAACAGGCATATAGATCAATGGAATTGAACGAAGAACCCAGAAATCGCTCCAAGCCATTATGCTCAGTTAACATTTGACAAAGGAGGTAAGAGCATACAATGAAGTCAAGAGAGTCTCTTTGATAAATGGGGTTGGGAAAATTGGACAGATATATATAAAAAAGTGAAACTAGACCACCATACCCAAGAATAGAGGGAACACACCTTAACTTACACCATACAAAACTCAAAATGGATAATACTTAAGCCATGAAAGTCCTAGAAGAAACCTTAGGCAGCAAACTCTCAGATACTTCTCATAGCAATATGTTATACATACATCTCCTCAGGCAAAGGAAATAAGGAGAAAATAAACCAAAGGGATTACATCAAAATGAAAAGTTTCTACACAGCAAAAGAAACCAGTAGCAAAATGACAAGAGAACTCACTGCATGGGAGAATATGCCAATGGTACATCTAATAAGGGGTTAATTTCCAAAATTTATAGGGAACTCATTCCACTTAACAAAAGGAAGACAAACAACCAAATTAAAAAATGGGCAAAGGACCTAAATAGACACTTCTCCAAAGTGGCTATATAGAAGGCCAAGAGACATATGAAAACATGCTCAAAGTCACTAAACTTCCAAGAGATGCAAATCAAAATGACAATGAAGTATCACTTCATACCTGTCAGAATAGCTATCATAAAAAATAAACAAGAAAAGACAAGTTTTGGCAACTATGTGGAAAAAAGTGAACCCTCGTACACTGCTGATAAGAATGCAGATTGGTTCAGCCACTGTGGAAAACAGTATGGAGTTTCCTCAAAAAAACTAAAAATGTAACTCCCATTTGACCCAGTGATCCCACTTCTAGGAATATATCCTGAGAAATCCAAAACACCAATCAGAAAAAAATATATCACCCCTAATGTTCATAGCAGTTCAATTTACAATAGCTAAGATTTGGAAACAGCCCAAGTGCCCATCAACAGAAGAGTGAATAAAAAAGCTATAATACATTTATACAATGGAATACTACACAACTATAAAAAAGAAAAGGAACTCTTACCATTTGCAACAGCATGGAGGGACCTGCAGAGTATTCTGATAAGCTAAATAAGCCAGTCAGAGAAAGATAAGTATCACATGATCTCACTCATATGCAGATCTAATGATCAAAATAAATTGATGAAGAAAATAGATCCAGAGACATAGAAGCATGGACCAGACTGATAAATTTCAGAGGAAAGGTGGGGGAGGATGGATTGGTGGGAAGAGATCAACCAAAGAACTTGTATGCATATATGCATAATCCATGGACACAGACAATAGAGTGATAAAGCCCTGGGCAAGGTAGGGGGGGTAGGCTGAAGAGGCAATTGGGGAGAAAGGGAACATATGTAATTATTTCAACAATAAAGATTTTTTAAAATAAAAAGTAGGAATAGGTCAATCGGGAAAAAATTATTTTATTTAAAGTTCCTCCCTGATGGTTTAAAAAAAATGTTTTATTAATTTTTGGAAAGAGTGGAAAGGAGAGGAGAAAGAGAGAAAAACATCAACATGAGAGCGAACATCTATTGGCTACCTCCTGCAGGCCCCCTGCCAGGGATGGAGCCCACAATCTCAGCATGTGCCTTGACCAGAATTAAACCAGCAACCTTTCAGTAGACTGGACCCAGACCAGAGAAGTGAAAGTGCCTGGGAATTCACACCAACCAAGGACAGCAGCTAGATAATGAATGATAAAAGGAATATGAAAGCTAAGCTCTGCCTTAAGGGGAGGCCAGACTTTAGAGAATACTTCATGCTCCAGAACTTCCTGGAATCTTAATGAATCTGCACTTCTGAAATCATGCCCTCAGTTGGTTTCTTTGTCTTCCTCATTATGTCCCCTCACTACCAAACTGGCTTCTTCTAAGAGCATTGCCTAAATTAACCCCTGGCCCCAGAACTCTCATCTCAGGACCTGATTCTGAAGATTATGATATAAGATAACACATATAAAGCAATGTATATTAAATACCCAAAGATTTAAAAGTGGTACCATGCCCAGATAGCTCAGTGGTTGAGCATCAACCTAAACCAGGAGGTCTGGTCAAGGCACATGCCTGGGTTGCAGACTCCATCCCCAGTAAGGGGCATGCAAGAGGCAGCCGATCAATGATTCTCTCACATCATTGAGTTTCCATCTCTCTCTCTCCCTTCCTCTCTGAAATCAATTTAAAAATAATAAGTAAATAAATAAAATGTGGTACCATTAAGAATGAACAAACAATGAGAAACTATTAAAAATGAATAAGTATATTTGGAAAAGAAATAGAACTTTTAAAATGAAAATTTAATTATTGAAATAAACTCAATTGATGGTTTAAATAGCAGATTAGACACAGCGAAAATTAAAATTAGTAAACTAGAAGATCTAAAAATTGTAATAGCCAGTCTAGCTCAGTAGATAGAGCATCAGCCTGCAGACTGAAGGGTCCTAGGTTTGATTCTGGTCAAGGGCACATTACCTCGATTGCAGGCTCGATACCTAGCAGCCCTGGTCAAGGCATGTGTGGGAATCAACCAATTAATATATCTCTCTCACATCAATATTTATCTCTCTGTCCCTACCCCTCATTTCCATTCTCTCTAAAAATCAATGGAAAAATATCCTCAGTTAAGGATTAACAGAAAAATAAAAAGTGTAACCAGATATATTCCAGAGATAGGGAGAAAGAATATATAAAAGGGAGATTAAAACAGTGTACAAATGATGTGTTGTGGAATTGTGCACCTATATAATATTGCAACTAATGTCAACCCAATAAATTCAATAAAAAGATGGGGGAGCCCTAACAGGTTTCGCTCAGTGGCCTGTGGACTGAAGGGTCCCAGGTTCGATTCCAGTCAAAGGCATGTACCTTGGTTGTGGGCACATCCCTAGTAGGAGGTGTGAAGGAGGCAGCTGATCAATGTTTCTCTCTCAACGATGTTTCTCTCTATTCCTTTCCCTTCCTCCCTTCCTCTCTTTAAAAAAATGAATAAAATATATTTTTTTAAAAAGAGGGGGAAGCCAAGTCAGGACAAATCAAAGACCAAAAAAAAGAGAGAGGTTAAAAGATATGATTGAGTTGATTCAATATACATCCTATTTAATAAGACCTTAATATGCAAATCAACTGAACGGCAGAATGTCCAGTCACTATGATGCACACTGACAACCAGGGAGGAGGAAGGGGGGCAGACACTCAGCCAGAAGCCAGGCTCAAGGCTGGCAAGCACAGTGGTGGCGGCAGGAACCTCTCCTGCCTCCACTGCAGGTGTGTGATAAGGAACAAGAGGTCCCAGACTTCGAGAGCCCGAGGGGATTGGGCCTAAACTGGCAGGCAGACATCCCCCGAGAGGTTCCGGAGTGCAAGAAGAGCAGGCCAGGCTGAGGGACACCCTCCCCTTCCTGTGCACGAATGTCATGCATCTGCCTCTAGTATAATCATAATACCAGAAGGGAAAAAAAACAACAACAGCAATCTCACTCTTCAATATGTATCCTGTAGACATTCAAGCACTTATGCACTGGGCATATGCTCCAAACTGAAAACAACCCTAATGTTCATCAAAAGGAAAAAGATAAATAAATTGTAGCAAAGTCACAGAGTATTATATAGCAACTAGAGGCCCAATGCACGTAATTGAAATTCCCGCATAGGGGAGAAGGGAGAAAGGGAGGTCCCTCAGCCTGGCCTGCATTCTCTTGCAATCCAGAAACCCTTGGGAGATGTCCGACTGCCAGTTTAATTGGCCATCCCTCTCACAGTTCGGGACCACTGGCTTTTAACCACTCACCTGACTGTCTGCCTGATCACCCCTAACCACTCTGCCTACTTGCCTCATTACCCCTAACCATTTGCCTGCCTGCTCATCACCCCTAACCATTCTGCCTGCCTGCCTCATCACACCTAACTGCCTCTGCCTCAGCCCCCACCACCACGGCTTCATCTGGAAGGATGTCCAGAATGATGTCTGGAAGGTCGTTTGACTATCCGGTCTAATTAGCATATTATACTTTTATTATTATAGAAGATGAAAACAGATGTACTATAGCTATAAGCAATAACATGGATAGATCTCAAAAATATTTTTATAAAGCACAAAAAATGAGCAAAACTAAACCATATATTGTTTGGAGGTATGTATATATAACTATTTTTAAGGAAAGTTAATATAAATACAAAATAAAGGACATTTGTTGCTTCTGGTGGAAAGGCAGGAGAGTCAAACCCATGAGATGTACACAGAGTATTGATAATATTCTAGATCCCAAGTTGGATAATTTATTATATTCTTCATAAACTAGCATAAATGATCTATTTGGTTGCATATGTCAGATATTATATTAAAAGTAATATTTGCCAGATTTCTATAAAGCAAATAGTATAAATGGAAGCTGAAGAGCTCAGACCTGCTCTTAACATGTACATAGACCAGGGCTAGAATCTTATGTCTTACTAGGTCTGTGAGGAGGTTACTGACCATTTATAGACCTAACTTTTCTCATTAAAGAATGGCAAAAATATCCAATTCATAGGGTTTACTATGAGAATTAATATGGTAAGATTACTAGACTATAAGCTCCATGGTAGAAAGGACTATATCTGTTTTGTTACTCTGTGTAGCCTTAGTGAATAGCACATGCCTGGAATATAGTAGGTATTTATGTCAATTTATCTTCCTTTCATAGCAGTACAGAATAAAGCACTGGTGCCGGGGGTAGCTATATAGTGGTTGTTTCATTTTGAGGTTTTCATTTGTTTTTTAGATTGACATTTTATCTTGACATTGGCTACATGTCACTATATGTAACAAGCAACCTGACTTCTATGGATTTCAGGTTCTTAATCTGATACACAACAGAATTGGGCTCAAATATACATATTTGATATCTATATTTTTCTTTTTTTTAACATTTTGTTGATTTTTACAGAGAGGAAAAGAGAGTTAGAAACATGGATGAGAGAAAAACATTGATCAGCTGCCTCCTGCACACCCCCTATTGGAGATGTGCCCGCAACCAAGGTACATGCCCTTGACTAGAATTGGGAACCCTGATTATCTTATCTTTATTTTTTTGTTAATCCTTAACCCTTCAGTCTGCAGATAGATGCTTTATTCACTGAGCCAAACCAATTAGGGCCCTATATTTTTCTTTTTTTTCTTTTCTAATTTTATTTTATTTTATTTTTTTTATTTTTTTAAATTAAATCTTTATTATTCAGATTATTACATTTGTTTTTCTTTTTTCCCCTCCATAGCACCCCTCCACCCAGCTCCCACCCTTCCCTCCCTCCCGTTGACCTCATCCATAGGTGTATGATTTTTGTCCAGTCTCTCCCTGTATACCCCACACCCCTTTCCCCCTGAGAATTATCAGTCACGGGTGGGTCTGGAGCAGCAAGGCCTCCGCGGGCTCCGCCGTGAGTGACTCTTCAGTCCCCCGGCCGACGCTCTACCCACTGAGCACACCTTCTCCTGCTGCCACAGCGGCAGCACACACACGTGGGGGGGGGGGGCCGCGGGGTCGCAAGGGTTAAGGGAACCAGCACCGGCGCTCGCTCCTGCAGGTCCGGCCAGGCCCAAGCCGCACCGGAAGCCCAGAGGGCAGGTACCCTGGCGGCTCGAGAGCCGAGGACGCACCGCTCAGCCTCAGCCTCAGCGCGAGGGTCTCAGCGCCTCAGCCTCAGCACGAGAGCCTCAGCCTCAGCCTCAGCACGAGGGTCTCAGCGCCTCAGCCTCAGCACGAGGGTCTCAGCCTCAGCCTCAGCCTCAGCACGAGGGTCTCAGCGCCTCAGCCTCAGCCTCAGCACCAGGGTCTCAGCCTCAGCCTCAGCACGAGGGTCTCAGCGCCTCAGCCTCAGCCTCAGCACAAGGGTCTCAGCGCCTCAGCCTCAGCCTCAGCACGAGGGTCCCAGCCTCAGCCCCAGCCTCAGCACGAGGGCCTCAGCCCCAGCCTCAGCACGAGGGTCCCAGCCTCAGCCCCAGCCTCAGCACGAGGGTCTCAGCCTCAGCCTCAGCACGAGGGTCTCAGCGCCTCAGCCTCAGCACGAGGGCCTATATTTTTTTTTCTTTATACTTATAGCCTATATATTAGTCTTTTCAGAAAGTAAATGATAAAGAATATTTCTCTTACAAAAAAAATGCAAATTCAAGTTACACATTCATGGATAATAATCACCTGAATATAACAACATCTGAGATGTCAAATTGTGTTCAGTGACCATCATCTCAGGTAGGGCCTTACCATCTGGCACCCTACATTAGCTTGATTCTTCTATTTCTGACCTCCTAATTCTCATCCTTTCTCGTTTGGCTCCTATTTTTCTGCCCCCTATGATTATTCCTAAAATTCACCCCTTAGCATCTGGTAAGCTCATTTACCTCACAACTTTAACTACTAGAGTTATCAGAGTTAAACTGGGTCCTGTGGGCACTAGATCAATAGGTCAAAACAAACCTTGGGACCTCTGTTTCTAAGACATAAGACCCATGCAGCTGTGACTCTCACATGATATAAACCAGCTCGCTGACCCAGAGAGAAGCAAGGATACCAGGCCTGCAGCCCTGTGGGACACAGCAAGAGTTTACAAATTTATTCAGGCTGGAAATCTGAGATCCACATTGAGTTCCCTTACTCCCATTAGACATCTTTACATCCCTCAGGGTCCTTTCCTCACAATATGAAACTCTTCTTACTTGACAAGTCTACCATTATAGGCCTGGCTTTAGCAGCTCAAAGGCACTATAACTGAAGTGAAACAGTGAAGTCACAGATGACGATTGCCTTGAGAGTATGATAAATAAGACCCACTGAGAGCATCAGAGTCAATATTCCTACCAACGTACCAGCTGACTTACCTGATGTTTTCCAGGGCATTTGTTATCTGCTGTTGCTCAACATCAAACAATTTCACCCTGAAACCTCCACTGGCAAACAACATAGCCCAGCTTCGCCCAATGAGGCCACTAAAGGGATAGAAAGTCAGGAGAGGCTCCAAGTTAATTTAGTAATTGAACCATTTTTTATTCCTAACCCAGAATAATTATTTTTCAAATTATACAGCTTTCTATTCTTAAAATATTTAACATCTTGAAATTACACATCTTGAGATAGGTAAACACCAGTATTCACATCCTCCCACAACTACAACTAAAATACAGAACAACTATCATTCAGAACTTCCTGAAATCTGGCTGAATGTAAGCCCTACAACTAGAGAATTAAAGAAGTAAGAGCACTGATTGATAGGAGGGGTGGAAGCATAGAATGGGCTGGTCCAACACCCACATGTGACCTGTTTTTATTTTATTTTTAATATATTTTTATTGATTTCAAAGAAGAAGGGAGAGAGAGATACAAACATCAATAATGAGAATCATTGTTTGGCTGCCTCCTCCATGCTTCTTTCTGGGTGGGGATCGAGCCCACAACCCAGGCATGTGCCCTTAATTGTAATCAAACCTGGGACTCTTCATTCCACAGGCTGACGCTCTACCCACTGAGCCAAACCGGCTAGGGCAGTGGTCAGCAAACTCATTAGTCAACAGAGCGGCAAACCTCGGCTCATGAGCCACATGTGGCTCGCAAGCCGCAGTTTGCTGACTATGGGGCTAGGGCATGTGGCCTGTTTTTAATTGGTAGGGATATCTTGGCTAAGGAGTTCTCCTATGAGGAGCAAGGGGTCCCAATCTTACACCAGAACCCCACCTCAGGGTTCCAGTGCCAAAAAGAAAAGAGCCCATAACTTCGGGTGGAGGAGGGCAATGGGGAGGAATAATGGGGGGGGGAGAGGACATTGTAATACTCTCAGCAATAAAGTTATTTTTAAAAATACATATTTTGATAGCTGCATTGATTCTAAATGTTGTCTTTTTCCACATAGGAGCTCCTGAATCTTCAATTCCAGCCCAGCATTAATAATGAGCATGGAGCCGAAACCGGTTTGGCTCAGTGGATAGAGCGTCGGCTTGCGGACGGAAAGGTCCCGGGTTCGATTCCGGCTGGGGGCATATACCTTGCTTGCGGGCACATCTCCACTGTGGGACGTGCAGGAGGCGGCTGATCGATGTCTCTCTCTCATCAATGTTTCTGACTTTCTATCTCTCTCCCTTCCTCTCTGTAAAAAATCAATAAAATATATTTTAAAAATAAATAAATAAAATAATGAGCATGGAGAACCACCGGACAGGTGGTTAACATGCATTCACACACTGAAGCAAAAAGTTAAGAGTAGGGAAGTGACAGGATGTCGTGGATATCACAGGGATCCTCCATCTGACCATTTCACTTATTCTGAAGAACAGGTAGGAATTCCCCCTATCTCTTAAATAAATAACTGCTATCACCACTGGCAGTAGACCATGTATTAGGTGCCAGACAACATTAAAAATGTTATGTGTCCCACCTCTGTTTATCTTTATAACAATCCTACAAGGTCATTACTACTATTATTTCCATTTTATACAAAGAAAAACTAAGGCAAAGTGGGTTAAGGTGATACATGCTATAAGTGCTAGAGCTGAGATAAACTCCAGCAGTCTGACTCTGGAATCCTTACCACTACATTCTGCCCACTGTTTCAGATTTATTGAAAATAAAGGGACAGAGGAATGTGTTAAATGACATTACAGAGTTACATTCAGCAAATTCCAGAATGGAAAATTTTACAAATGATCCATGTTCTTCAATAAGTAACTGCCAGGACCCAGATCATTTCTCAGAGTTATGTTTGCAGGGAAGAGGAAATATATTCCTCAAGGACAAAGAGTAAGCTTGCTTATCTCTTACTATAAAACCAGTGGCTTCCCCAAGTTCAATGTTCCTCTCCTGAAACATACTGAATCTGCAAGTGTCCACCAGCCCCTCCACTTCACCTCCATGGAACTCGGGGAGAAGGGAACTATCCCAAGTATAAATGTTCATGTGGCCTGCTCTGCTGAAATTAAGTCTTCTGTCTCTGACCTTGCAGTTTCACTGCCTCTGCCAACTTTCAACAAACAGTAACCAGCTAACTTACTAGCATGCAGGTAGCCTGAATGTACCTTAGGGCAAGCTTGTCTCAGTCGTGGTGTTATTTCACTGTAGTAATTATAAGAGCCACTTTGGGGAAGGGAGGCTAAAATAACAGTCACAGGGCGGGCTCCAAGAAGCATTCTTCCCACTCCGGCTCCTCCCACTTCCTCTTTATTCAGCTAATCTGTAATTCAGGTTCTATCATTCTGGCTTCACACCGGAGATAGTTACAATCCCTATATCTTCTGTCATAGCTTTCATGCTCAAGTGATTGAAGCAAAAGAGCTTAGCACACCTTCCATTAACAAAAAATCCTTCAATTGCCACAGAAGTGCTTTTCAAATTTCAAGCTCTCATAGGATGCTCACTTGAGCTAAGCCTTTAATGCATACAAAGGGTCACTGAGAGGAGCTACTGTCTTCTTATAAGGTATCTTGAGTGAAACTGTTTAGGGGGGAAAAAAGTGAAAGCAACTGAAATAATCTTTACACAACTTCAGGAGAAGGGAGTGGGATTATACAGTGGATTTTATTCCATATTCTTCTGCAATATTTAAATCTTTTGCAATTAAAATTTATATATCAGTTCCTATAAATTTTTTATGAAATGCTCTGTGCTCTAGACCTGCATTGTCCAATATGGTAGGCTCTAGCCACATGCAGGCATTTACATTAATTAAAATTAAGTGCATTTCAAAACTCAGTTTATCCAAAATACTAAGCACATTTTTTTAAAATATATTTTATTGATTTTTTACAGAGAGGAAGGGAGAAGGATAGAGTTAGAAACATCCATGAGAGAGCAACATCGATCAGCCGCCTCCTGCACGCCCCCCACTGGGGATGTGCCCGCAACCAAGATACATGCCCCCAACCGGAATCGAACCTGGGACCCTTCAGTCCGAAGGCCGATGCTCTATCCAATGAGCCAAACTGGTTTCGGCACTAAGCACATTTAAAGTACTCAACAGCCACAGGTGACAATGCCTACCACCTTGGACAGCAGAATGATTATCAGCTCTAGCACTTAGAGCATGTATCGCCTTAACCGACCTTGCCTCCGATTTTCTTTGTATAAAACGGAAATAAAGTCCATAAATGAAGCCATCTTTTCCTTTTCAAAAACAAACACTCACTCACTCACTATAGAGCTGCAAGGTGGTTAGTTAGAAGGCCAATTAACATTCATGCTGGTCATCCCAACTGACCAGCCATTGACCTTAAATATTCCTATTGCCCTTTTCATAATGTTTGAACATATAGTGACTTATTTAATTGTAAAAGAAGCCCTTACTGCAGCCGAAATCTATAATGAAGAATTATTTCACAGTGTTTACAGTGGTGTGTTTATTCTGTGATAATCATCGAGCTGTATGCATATGATTTCTGCACTTCACTGTATTAAGACATGTCATATTTCATTAAAAAATAATTCTTTCTTTGCCACTTTGTGGCTTAAGAAAATACCATACCCTTACAAAATGATTCATCCATACACGTAAAAGCCTTAGCCACATGGTGATCAGGCACCTGATACTCACTCCCTCAGGGATGAGATCTCCACTTAACTTCGAACGCAACCTTAGCATTAGACCCTTAATCTATTGGGCCCTCTGACATACTGTGTCCACGACACAGTGAAACTGAGAGAACTGGTGCAGAGGAAAAGAGAACTGCAAATGCCAGGCATGGGGAACAGGAAGAGCTAGCAGGCTGAACAATGGTAGAAGGGAGAGGTGCTTCAATGGTACTTTTATAAAAGCCCAAAGTGCTATTGCTGCTTTTACAGAAAAGACTTTCCATAAAGCATAACAGATTCAAGGTGAACCTCCTCCCACTACTTGACTTGCTTTTTCAAAATAAGTCTAAGCACCTCTCAAATGAGTCTGCATTACAGTGAGAGCCATTAAAAGTGAAAGAAGGCAGCTTTCTCAAAATCTGCTTTCTTGATTATCAGAGGTTTCATCATTACTTACACCCGAATATCCAGAACAGTAGCCACCAGCAAAATGGGGCTATTAAGCACATGGAAAGTGGCTAATAAAATAATTCATAAACAGAAACCCCATTTAAAATGAAGTTAGGCCCTAGCCAGTTTGGCTCAGTAGATAGCATGTCGGCCTGCAGACCAAAGGTCCTGGGTTCAATTCTGGCTCCTCCCCAGCCCAGGCCCTGGTTGGGGCTCATGCAGGAGGAAATCTATCAATGTGTTTCTCTCACATCAATGTCTCTCTCACATTAATGTTTCTCTCTCTTCCTTTTCTCTTCCACACGCTCCCTGAAAATCAATGGGAAAATATCCTCAGGTGAGGATTAATCAAAATAACAAATAAATAAATAAATTTACACTAATAAAAGAAAAACATGGAAAATGACCATCCCTCTGCTAAGCCCACAGGCCAATCAGGAGTGAGTAAGCAAATTAACCCAAAAAAGATGGTAGTCAATTTGCATACGCAGGCACAGAGCAAAGACTGAAGACAGAATAGAAGGAAGCCAAGCACTACAGAAGGGAGCAAAGCAATGGAGAAGAGAGCAAGGCAGTGGAGAAGGAAGGAAGTGAGACAGCAGAGAAGGGAGTGGAGCAAAGCCCATCTCTCCCTTCTCTGCTTCATTCAGGCCCAAGAAAGCCCTATTCTTGCAGGAATCTTCCTGCAACAGGCCTCGAGTAAGTAGGTAGATAGATAGATAGATAGATAGATAGATAGATAGATAGATAGATAAATAGATAGATCGATCCAGTATGATAAAAGGGTAATATGCAAATTCACCATCACTCAGTCATACACCCTGGCCACGTGGAGGAAAGGAGGGTCCTCTGGCCAGAGGTTGGGGCATGGGATGCTAACATTGTTGCAGGCCGGGCTGAGGGATCTCCTGCACACACCCCCATTCTCGAATTTTGTGCATTGGGCATCTAGTAAGTAAGTAAGTAAATAAATAAATAAATAGATAAATAAATAAATAAAATGAAGTCAAGAGGCCAGATGGGATGCTCTCTTGCCCTGAGATGGTGGAATCCAACAGGAAGAACTCTTTTTCATAGCTCTCCAAACTTCTCTTCCCCTATAAAACAGCGTTCTTCTCCTTTGTTCTGAGGTTTGCCAGAAAACCACATGTCCCAAATTGCAAGCCTTTGTTATTCCTGAATAAACCCATTTTGCTGGAGAAATATTTAGCTATCTATCTGTTTAAAGTGAATACCAGTCTGAAGTTATATGCACTGTAAGTATAAAATACACACTAGCCAAAACCGGTTTGGCTCAGTGGATAGAGCGTCGGCTTGCGGACTGAAGGGTCCCAGGTTCGATTTCGGTCAAGGGCATGTACATTGGTTGCGGGCACATCCCCAGTAGGGGGCGTGTAGGAGGCAGCTGATCGATGTCTTTCTCTCATCCATCTTTCTAACTTTCTATTCCTCTCCCTTCCTCTCTGTGAAAAAAAATCAATAAAATATATTAAAAAATAAAAAATAAAAAAATAAAAAAAATACACACTAGATTTTGAAGAAAATACCAAAGAAAGTAAATTATTTCATTAATATTATTTTATATAAATTACATGTTGAAATAATACTTTGGAAATATTATGCTAATAAAATATATTATTAAAATTATTTTGATCTTTTTTTACTTTTTTTAAGATAACAAGAGAAAATTTAATTATGTATGTAGCTTACATATGTGACTCACATTTTTCTTTTTCTTTTTTTTTAATATATTTTATTGATTTTTATAGAGAGGAAGGGAGAGGGACAGAAAGTCAGAAACATCGATGAGAGAGAGACATCGATCAGCCGCCTCCTGCATGCCCCACACTGGAGTTGTGCCCGCAAGCAAGGTATATGCCCCCGACCGGAATCGAGCCTGGGACCCTTCAGTCTGCAGGCCGACGCTCTATCCACTGAGCCAAACCGGTCTCGGCATGACTCACATTTTTCTAAAGGACAGTGGTCACTTAAACAATTATCTAGTGTTATCATTCAATCACTTACAATTCAATCAATAGTTAATTTATGTCAGGAAGCCTAGCTCCACCCCCAGCTATTCTACTATGCTAAAAATCATACAGAAGTCAGTCATGTCTCCAAAGGGGCTATAGTCATCTACAAATGCAGTGGGAGGAGGGGGAAAACTAGTTTCCAACCTTTCCATCAAAGATCTTTTACAATACTCCAAGACACGAAGGTCCTCATGTTTGAATAGTGTTTGTCAAATAAACTAACTAATCTTAATAATTTTGTTTATGACAAAAAAAATCAACATGACACAAATATCCAAGAGGAAATAATATTTATAATACATCTATAATAATAAAAGCATATTATGCTAATTAGCTGAACAACCTTCCAGATGTCCTTCCAGATGAAGCCTTGGCAGCAGGAGCTGAAACAGAGGCAGTGAGGGGCAATCAGGCAGGCAGGCGAGCAGTTAGGGGTGATCAGGAAGGTAGGCAGAATGATTAGGAGTGATCAGGCAGGTAGGTGAGTGGTTAGGGATGATCAGGCAAGCAGGCAGAGGGGTTAGGGGCAATCAGGAAGGCAGGGGAGTGGTTAGAGGTGATCAGGTAGGCAGATGAGTGGTTAGGGTGATGAGGTAGGCAGGCAGAGTGGTTAGGGGCAATTAGGCAGGCAGGCAAGTGATTAGGGGTGATCAGGCTGGCAGGTTAGCTGTTAGGGGCATCAAGCAGGCAGGCAAAGTGGTTAGAGGCCATTAGGCAGGCAGGCAAGTGGTTAGGAGTGATCAGGCAGGCAAACAAGTGGTTAGGAGCCAGTGGTCCTGGATTTCGAGAGGGATGTCTGACTGCCAGTTTAGGCCTGATCCCTAAACCAGCAGTTGAACATTCCCCAAGGGGTCCTGGATTGTTGTGAGAGGGTGCAGGCTGGACTGAGGGACCAAACCTCCCCCACCCCCATGTACAAATTTCATGAATGGGGCCTCTAGTAAGTATATATAAAAAAACCCAGAAGTAAAAAATGAATGTAACAAACATGAGAGGGGTAAAAGCCTGAAAAAATTATATGATAGGCGAAAACTAACTTGAAAACAGATTCTACTGCTTTAGTCTAATAACAGCAAATAAGATATAGATCAGAATGGCAGAGATTAAAAATAATGACAATGCTTCATGTTGGTGACATTGTGGGAAAATGGATACACACAAACTATTAGAGGTATATAAACTGATGTGAAGTATCTGGAGGCAATCTAATACCCTATATCAAAACTGTGTTTGTAGTATTTGACCTAAAAATTTTACTTTTAAAATATATTTTAAGTTCATATGGGTACTGCACAAAGAAATTCATAGTAGAATTTATAAAAGCAAAAAATTAAAAACTACCATCTAATATTCAGAATTGGTTAGGAAATTGAGCACAGATAAAGCAAATATAACAATTTTTAACAATTATTGAAAACAGGTGGGTGTGTGAGTATTCTTTTTTCCATACTTTCAACTTTTCTGTGTGTTTGAGAATTTTCATAATAAAAATTTGGGGAAAAATTAGTTATGGTCCATATAACAGGCATTACAGACAAAGTTCATTTATTTTTACTGCAATAGGTTTTATGGCCTGTATTGCCCACATTCCCCTATAGGGCTCATCCATCAATAACAGAAGGCCAACTCCTGGGAACCCACAAGCAACCCTTACTCCCTACTGCCTCCCCCACCCTAGACACACACATACTCAGTTGTTGTTGACTGGACATAAAGTGAACACATGACCTGAAGCAGCAAATAAACTGGCTTACTAGCACTCAGTGATATATGTAGCCTGGCCCACATGGAGGAACTGAACCAATCAGATTTCCTCTCCTGAAAATCGGGCTGAAACTGAGAGTCAGTAACAGGAACTAGAGCTGAAATTTTATGATGTTGGGGTTCCTGGAATGTGTAAGATAAAGAAGTGAGAGAGGGGGCAGAAAAGTGAGCATGCACAGGCAAGAGGAATGTACAAAGCTTATTAATATAGAGAGATTGCAGACTGCACAGGCCCGGAAGGAAAGTTCACTGCCTTGGTTTCTGTTGGGCTTTCTAGTCCTCAGTACTAATTTATATCAGGCCCAAATACCATTGGCTTCCTCTCTTTAGAGCCTGTGACATCTTTTTTTTTTCTTCAGATTGGCTTTTTTTTCCCATCTTAATCATTTTTTTTTTAAATTTTTATTAATGTGTTACATGTATACATATCTTCCCATTGCCCCCTCCTCCCAAGAATAACCTAACCCCCCAGTGTCTTGTGTTCATTGGTTATGCTTATATGCATGCATACAAGTCCTTTCTTTGGTTGATCTCTTATCTACCCCACCTCTCCTTAACCTTCCTGCTGTAATTTGACAGTCTGTTTGATGCTTTACTGCCTCTGTATCTATCTTTTTGTTCATCAGTTTATAATGTTCTTTATTATCCACAAATGAGTGAGATCATGTGGTGTTTCTCCTTCATTGACTGGCTTATTTCACTTAGCATAACGCTCTCGAGCCTGTGACATCTTAGAGCCCTATATACCTGGAGATCATATAATTGACCCTTACCATTCTGACTATTCTAATATGCTTTAAAGCTTCTAAATTCATAAAAATTTATTGTTACACAGTCACAAAGCAGCAGGAGAGAAAAGATGGTTCAATTCTAATTTTATCATTAATGGCATTTACAAGTAGCTTTGAATAAATCTACCCTACATACTTTTTAAAGTATCTTTCCATTCTACTGTCACCAAAAGTTGAGGTAAAACTGTTCCCATACTCTTGACCTAAGTAGGTTATGGGTTATTTGCCAATGAGAACTATTAAGAATTTCCTAGGAAGAACAAATTTAGTGTTTGATCTGACTCAAGTAACTAGAACATCCTACTGTTTGCTCTGTGTGTCTCCATATATACATCTATTTGTATGTTTAAATGCAAAATTAGCAAGAAAATACCTACAGTAGCACTCTGAAAAAAAATTCATGCCTCTAAAAATTTCATACAAAAAATGTACATAGTCACCTCAAGTAAAATTTTGGAATAGAAAAAATAATGGAGGCTAGTTCGAGATGCATTACTTGATATAAAACAACATCCTAGTTAAGCTCTTCACACTGCACCAGTTTTGTTTTTGTTTTTTAATGCAATCTATTATAAACACTCAAACATCTGTCTACTATGGTAAATATACAACCAGTGACGATACAGTTTCTACACTAATGGGAAATCTCAGAAGTAGAGTATTCTGGAGGAGATGGCTTCTAAGCTCAGTCTTGAAGGAGTATGCCCACTGAAAAGGAGAACCAGGAATATGACAAGGTTGGTCTTCTCTACCACACAGATTTCAATTTTAAACCAAGCTCAAGATCTAAAATTTGGGTAAACACATTGCCATATCATTGACCTTAAACAAAGAGTCAGATAGTTCTCCAGCAAAAGGGTTTATGAACAACAAAGAATTGCAATTCTGGACAAGGAGTCTAATGATAAAGTTCATGCAAGTCCAAATGATAAAGGAGAGGAACATTCTCTTAGAGAGAAAAGGCGGAGTTCAGAGGGACTGCTGGAAACAGAGTCCATTGGTAGAAATTGGGAGTTGTAGTGGCTTTTCATTGGCTGAGTGGTTTGAGGACAGTGGTTCTCAACCTTCCTGATGCTGCGACCCTTTAATACAGTTCCGCATGTTGTGGTGACCCCAACCATAAAATAATTTTTGTTGCTACTTTATAACTGTAATTTTGCTACTGTATGAATCGTAATGTTAAATATCTGTGTTTTCCGATGGTTTTAGGCAACCCACAGGTTATGAAGTATGAATGAAAATAATTTTATGGTTGGGGGTCACCACAACATGACGTATTGTAGTAAAAGGTCTCGGCATTAGGAAGGTTGAGAACCACTGCCCTAGGAGAAGATCTTCCTTCTTCCTGTTGGAGTAGCAGAATACCCTGTTTCCCCGAAAGTAAGACATCCCCCGAAAATAAGACCTCCCCGATAATACGGCCTCCCCGGAATATAAGGACCCCGAAGCTACCATAGGCATCTGACTCCTGATTTAAAGAGACCTCACAATGCCTGAACAGCTCCGGCTGGTTTGTGATGACAACTACTACCATACCGTATACAGGTAATAAATTTCCTTTTTTTTGTTGTTTTTTTTTGTTGTTGTTGTTCAACAATAAATGTGTACCGTATTCTTCTTCATGGAAAAATAAGAAATCCCCTGAAAATAAGACCTAGCGTATCTTTGGAAGCAAAAATTAATATAAGACACTGTCTTATTTTCAGGGAAACAGGGTAGAAAAACTTCTTTTTGGAAAGGGAAAGTATGCTTTTTCCTGTTTGGGGTAATTGGCATTGAGAGCTCCCCCTACAGACCTTCCAAAGCTAATCTACATGAGGTTTCTGTTTAATAAACTTCATAGTTATTCAGTTATATACAAGAATAAGTTTCTCTGTAGATGTGTCAGGCCAACAGAAATGAATGCCTGAGGACTGCCCCCAAATGCAAATTTGTCTTTAGGATACCCATTTCTACTTCAATTTTTTTTTAACTTATCATTATCAGATTTTGCCTCTCTATGTTCCCACAGCCCTACACTTATTTTTTCAAAAGCACACTCTTACTCTCTCAACCCCACCATTCCAATGAAATTTGCCGTGGGGGTCACAGGAAAGCTAAGTGGTCCTAAGGAAGAGTGGCCTTTATGAAAAGATCACTGGAGAAGAATTAAAGAGAACAAGTACTTTTAAGAGGAAGTCTGGTATTGATGGAAAAACAATGGTCCAACAGGTTCCTGAAACTGAAATATGTTAGTTTTCCTCTGTTGAAATCCAAGAATGAAACTCAACCAAGTTTTAGGAAATTTAAATGGATTTTTTTTGGAATTACCTATGGGACTGGGAGAGAAAGAGAAAGGGGGAGTGAGGAAAGGGAGGAGAGAGAAAAGGATGAAGGGCAGGTAAGCAATGCTACCCCAGGAACAGAGATGAGTGTCTGTGAGGTGCTGAGAGTGTATCAATAGATAGGAATTTCTATCCTGTGCTATGTCCTGTGGTCATAGTTTGCCATGGCCCACTCCCGCCCCTAATTCGGACTTCCCAAGCGCAGCTCCTACTCTACTCCAAACTGTACTCCTTCCCCCTTGATTAGGTGCAAACAGAATAATACTTCAAGGCACAGTGGAAAACATACAACACTCCAGCCCTGGACATCAAAAATGCAAAACAAGCAGAGTCACTTTGCCTGGTGCAAAGTGCACTTATTTGCTTTTTTTTTTTTTTTAATAATTCCTTTACTAGGCAGCCACACATACCCACGTGCCTGGAAAGGATAGGGGCACAGTTAATGCGACTGCTCTGTGAGCAAACGGAAGTTGACCAAAGGCATCCGGACTCCTTCCTTTAATAGACTGTAAAATTGTTGGGGGGTGAGGGTATAGGTCAGATAGGCGAACTCCTTAGTGGCATAAAGGTTCACAAGGCCACCCCAAAAAAGGTGCTTCTAACTATCAATAGCAGGTATCAACATTTGGATAGTATGAACTTATGGGCAGAGTACTATGAGAGCTTACTGATGGTAAGGTACACATAAATGCCTTTTTAAATAAAAGTAGCAGGAAATATAAAAGGGATGAGAACACTAACCGTAACAATTTGGACGGAATTTAGGCTGTTAGATTGACACAGCTTAGCAAATTGAAAAGGGCACATTTCCCCAAGAATTAGGCATGCCAGGAGTGTTCGGCAAGCACAAGTTCGGCCCACCCAGCCACTGGGTGGAACCAGAACCCGCTCCCACGCTCCGCGAGCATCAGATACTCCCGGCTGGGCTCGTCCCATCGGTCCCTAAACTGCTCAATCTCTGTTTTCTCTCCATAAATAGGAATGGTTAACAACTCAGTTTGCAGCCAGATCTCATGTTCCCACCACAGAACGACTGGCACATTCACTTGAGCTCGCTCGCTGGCAGGTCCCCCACTGCGTTTGCAGTCTGCTCCGTCAGCTTTCCGACCCGCCACTGCGTCTGCAGTGTGCTCCGCCGCGCTTTCCCCGCGGGCGCCGCTTACCTGCCAACGATGAGCACGAGACTGGTCTCTGAGGTCGCCATGCCGAAATCGGGCTGGCCCGCAAGCACCGAACAGTGCGAGCAGCCGGCTCGGACTTGGGGCTCTCTGCAACGCCCCGCCCCGCCCCGTGCCAGACGAGCGATGACCCGCACCTATTGGCTGCGCTCAGAATCGCGCATCCCTGATTGGTTCCGGATTGGCTGCGGATTGGCTGGGGCGGTGCCAGAGTTGACGCGCGCCTTGGTGGGGGGGCGCCCCACCTCCCCCCGCAAAGAGCGAGGAAGGGCGAGGCATGGCGAAGGAAGGGACGGTGGCCGGGCGAGGCATGGGACGGAGCCTTGCCTCCTCTTCCCCTTTTCTTCTCTCCTCCGTTGCCCCCCACACCAGAGGCGTAGGGGCGTGGGCAGAGCTGTCCCTGCGATGCTAGTGGGAGGCACGGGGACCACACACGCGGAGTTCAGTAATTCATTGTTTATTTTTCAGTTTTCCACCCCGCACCCTAAAGTCAGTGTGCCTAGCCCTTTTTGGAACCAGGAGCAAACAGACCAAAAATAAAGGTCATCCATCACACATCATATGACAGTAGTTTATGTCTATACAACACACACAGTTCCGCCGGCATTCCATTCAAGATGATTACTCAAGTGGAAAACACATCCAATACCAGTAGACTCTTGACAAATAGAGCTTTTCCTTTGTTTTCCCCAGTAGGAAACATGGAAAGAGGGATGTCAAAGGGAAGGCTAAGCTTTGAAGTTCCCCTTCACAAACTATAAACATTTGAAAAGGTGCTCAACTCGAGAAAAGATAAATGAAAAGTACACAACAAACATAACTTATCCTTCACCCATCAAACTGGTTAAAATTTCAAAGACTGATGATATTCCCATATTGACAACCAAGACTCTTTCCTACACAATTGAAAGCAGGCCTAAACTGCAATCGGCTTTCTGGAGAGAAACATTTCAGTATATTGTTGGGAGAGCCTGAATTATCCCTGCAGTTCCTGCTTAATGTCAGATGCCAAGATTTACCCATCTAATAATATTGAGCAGTTTCTGTAGCTGTTCACACAGGCATCTAAAGGGGTCAAGGCACCCGCAGAGTGATTATGACTATTCTTGGGGTAGAAAGAGACTGGCTTTTTTTGCTGCTCACTACAGTGTTGGCATATATATATATATATATATATGAGATATATATATATATATATGAGATTATCAGCGATAATCTCTATTGTTGTTATTTTAATATATTTTTATTGATTTCAGAGGGGAAGGGAGGAGAGAGTGAGAGAAACATCAATGATGAGAATGACTCGTTGATAAACTGCCTCCTGCACTCCTCACACTGGGGATTGAGCCTACAACCAGGGCATGTGCCCTGACCTGAATCGAATTGTGACCTCCTGGTTCATAGGTCAATGCTTAACTGAGCCATTCTGGCCCAGTGGCTCTTTGCTTTAAACATGCTAACCCTTGGCCCATGCATATGGCCCTCTATGTAACCCTGTGGGAACTGGAAGCTCCAAAATCAAGTGTATATACATATGCAGACACCCTGGCTATTACTATTGCTGTGAGTAATAAGGTTGTTTACCTCTAACCCATGAGTCTCATGTTTTCTGTCAATTTCCACAAAACTATGACCCATTAACTTGTTAGTCTGCAATAAGGTGAAAAATCTCAAACTCCCTACCATCCTTCCCCCTACCCTCCCCGGTCCCCACAGTACTTGAAACATCAAAATTTTAAATATATGTACCCTTTGGCTTTCTGATTCCAGTTCTACAGAAATACTTACAAGTAGACACAAAGATAGGCTAAGCTGTTCATTTCAGCATAATTTTAATAGAAAAATATTGAAAACATGATGAATATCTATCAATAAGAAATAGTTTTGAGGATTATAGTACAAAGAATTTCTGCATGTGCTCAATATACTCTTCAAAAGACAATGTTAAGAAAAATAAAAATACCAACCACACACTGGGAGAAAATATTGGCGAAACACATAGTATGTAGTTAAAAGCTTGTGTTCAGGACATACAAAGAAGTCTTGCAACTCAATAAAGGGAGAAACAACCGATTAAAAAGTGGGCAAAAGATTTGAAGAGACAGTTTACCAAAGACAATATATTAACGGTCATTAAGCAATGAAAAGATGGTAAACATAAGTAGTAATCAGAAAATGTGAATTAAAATCACAATGAGGTACCACTACACACTGGGTAGGATTGATATTAAAATCACCTTTTGTGGGTAAGATTGTGGAACAACTGAATTCTCATATTTCTGGTAAGAATGCAAAGGAAAAGAATTTGGCAGTTTCTTCTAAAGTGAAACATGTACTTAACATACTGGTATGACTCAGCAACTCTACTCCTAGGTATTACACAAGGGAAATAAAAACAAGTGTCCACACAAAGATGTGTATATGAAGATTCTTAGCAGCTTTACTCATAATAGCCAAAACCCAAAAACAACTCAAATAGGGAATAGAATAACAAATTATGTATATTCATCCGATGGAATACTACTCAGGGATAAGAAAAAACAAACTACTGATGCCTGGGACAACTAGGGAAAATACATATACACAAAACCTTGATCAGCTGAGATTCTGGACTTGTAACCAGAAATACGAACTAGTAAATATTATGTTCTTCTGACTAGTAACAGAAATGAAGACTGTCGCAGCCCACATTTATTTCTTATTTTTTTTCTGTGTATGTATGTGTGTTTGTCAGCTCATTCCTTTTTCTTCCTCCTCCTCCTTTTTCCTTATTATTTTCTGTAAGGGATTGTTGGTAGCACTTAAGTTTATAATTTAATCTGTAGGTGGCAGAATACTCAGGTGTGGTATAGACTAAATTAGACACAAATGTCCTGAGGTGGATGTAACTGAAAAACACAAGTTCAGCTGCCCGCCAAAATAGGTACAAAAGGAAAAAAGTTTTATTCAGGTGCCATGCAACCTGGGAGAATGGTTGATTCCCATCTCAAAAACATCTCCCCTTTCTGCTCAAGCCCCCAGTTCTTACAGGGATAGGGGAAGGAGAGCTTTTTTTTTCTAACCAATTACCTTGCTAACTTTTGAAGTGCTCAGGTTCTATCCGTTCATCATTCAAGTTGATGAATGATGGGGTCCTGCCGTTCATCTTTCTAACTGTTGGCACACTTGGGCTCTATCCATCTTTCTAGCTTTGGGCTCACTCAGTATAAGAACCTTTCTCTGGGTTATCTTGGCCAATGAGGCAGACTTCCCTGCACTCTGAATGACTTTCTATGGCAAGCATGTCAAACTCGCAGCCCACCGCAAGTTTGATATGCTTGTTCTAAATGGTAACATGGGCACAACAATTGTCAATGTTTGTTCCATCTCCCCTTTTAGGGACAGTGAGAGCATCTCTGTGGGAGAAAAACTGCATTGTCTTGGGATGAAGCATTGTTCTTACTATTATGGCACAGAAGTTCAACCACATGCAGAGGGGTGTGTGCTGAAGGGTCTGTGCCAAGATTTGGGGGCAGTTGTCTCCCTACTCTAGTCCACCCTTCTATAGTTTGGTATGTGATGCTAAAGCAGGTTTCCTGTTAAATTCCACTAGAGAAAAATGGGAAGGCAGAGGGAGAGAGATGTTAGCTTGCTGATCCTGTTAATGGCACCCTAGCCATCACACTAGATCCTTCCACGCATTCTGTGTCCAGCTCTGTTGGCCTTGGCATACCTTCAGGCATGCCCAGCTCCCGCAGGCCCCTCCTCTGAGCCTCTAGTCTTAATAAGTCCAAACATTCCTGCCTTCTCCAAATCCAGTGGAAAGTAATACCTCCTAATGTTACTTTGTCACTTCAGTGTCCTCTCTTTGCTTTCCAGTCCTTTTGAACTACTTCACCATATTAAATTCTCTGTTGTACAATTGAGTGTGGTTTCTGTTTTCCAGACTGGACTTTGAATTCTATGAGTGTTAAAAGCTGGTAGTTATGAAAGGATTCTAATGGAACCAGATAGTTTAAAATCCATATGAATATAGTATATAGAGATTAATTTTCTGCCAACAGTTTAAAAGTATAATCTCTGACATGTTTTCCTTTCTTTTAATTACTTAATTGAACCTGAATTGATATACTTTGGTTACATGTTTCTGAAATTCCAATTAGTCTTTGGAAGTTGCATTTGTGTAGCATGAAACTCAGGTCTAAGAGAAAAGCTCATGGTTCAAAAAAGGAAGGTTTTAACTTGACAAAGTTAAAATTAAAATTAGCACATGAAAACATGTAGGTGCTGATGTAATTAAAAATTGAAACTTACTAAGCAGAATGAGTTTCTACAGCCAAAATTTCCTTATTACAAATCTTTTATGTATAACCAAATAGTCAGCTGTTGAAAATAAGCTAGATGATGGCCAAATTAAACTTAGGGCATACTTCAGAGGTAAGTCCCTTATGTTTGTCCACTTATTTCATAAAGTCAGGATTAATTTCTGTATAAATTTTAATAATTCACAGCTACTGAAATGCAAAGACTTCAAAATGAAATTTTCTTATATAATCATACAAAATAGGAATTTCAGATGACTCTAGGAACCATACTTATTCCTGGGACATATTTTAAGAACAAAAAGAACCTTGAATTTCATTTTGTAGTATTATTTTCCATACCACCATCATATTGCTATTTTTTAAATCAATGAGAAAATATCATTGGATGAGGATTACAAAAAAAAAAATACCATTAAGAATTCACATCTTGGAGAACAGTATGGAGTTTCCTCAAAAAACTAAAAATGGATCTCCCATTTGACCCTGTAATACCACTCTTAGGAATTTATCCTAAGAAATCACAAACACCAATCAGAAAGGATTTATGCACCCCTATGTTCATAGCAGCACAATTTACAATAGCTACAATTTGGAAACAGCCTAGGTGCCCGTCAGCAGATGAGTGGATCAGAAAACTGTGGTACATCTACACAATGGAATTCTATGCTGCCATTAAAAAGAAGGAATTCTTACCATTTGCAGCAACCTGGTTGGAACTGGAGAGCCTTATGCTTAGTGAAATAAGCCAGTCAATGAAGGAGAAGCATCACATGATCGCACTCATTGGGAGATAATAAAGAACATTATAAACTGATGAACAAAAGGATAGATACAGAGACAGTAAAGCTTCAAACAGACTGTGAAATTACAGCAGGAAGATTAAAGTTAGGTGAGGTAGATAAGAGATCAATCAAAGGACTTGTATCTATGCATATAATCATAACCAATGAACATAGACACTGGGGGATTGGGGTATGCCTGGGAGGGAGAGGGGGCAATGGGGAGATATGTACAAAAAATTAATTAAAAAAAAGAATTCACATCTATTAAAAAAAAGTATTTTCTAGCTCTGCTCCCTGAAATAGCCCAGGATTAGCACCACCAATTGAACCTGGGTCCAATACTCTATCCACTGAGCCAAACTGGCTAGGATTGATTTAAACAATTTTTAAGATGACTTCTTCCTACTTTTTGCATGGTCTTAGAACATCTGAGAGAACATTACAATGACTTTAGGATAATTTGGCATTTGTGAAATTTTTAAGTCCAACAGTTGAAATACCCAAAAAGAAAATCAAATACAGTAATTCCTCAGTTAACATAATCGATAGAGTGTTGGAAACTGCGACTTTAAGTAAAAAGATGTGTAACAAAACCAATGTTACCCTAGGATAATTGATATAAACAAGAATTAAGTCCTTACAACATTTTTCTGGTCACAAAAGCACCATCAAACTTCTGAATAAAGACTCAAAATACTAAATATTGACATCATTATAAGCTTCACATACATTTAAGAGAGATTAATTAAAATAAGGAAGATCATTCTTTTCCAACCCATTTATTCCAGTTCAAAATCACTGGTGGCTAGAGCCTCTCCAGGCAGCTCAGGGTACCAGGATCCCCTTCCAAGGAAAGATCACTCACACCCACATATACTCAGATGGGAACAGTGCACACCTTTGAAATATGGGAGGAAACCTGTCCCTGAGGAAATGCATGCATACATGAGGGGTATGCGTATACTCCACACAGACAGTAACCATGGCTGGGAATCAATTATTTTTCTGATTAACATTATAACAAAACTAGAGGCCTCGTGCATGAAACTCGTGTATGGGGGACTGTGTCCCTCAGCCCAGCCTGCACCCTCTCCAATTTGGGACCCCTCGAGAAATGTCCAACTGCCTGTTTAGGCTCAATCCCGAGAGATGCTTGCCTGGTTCCTCCCACCAACTGCACTTATGTCCACATGGGGGCAAGATCTTTGAAGAACATGGGGGCAGCCATCTTGTGTGTTGGAATGATGGTGAATTTGCATATTACTCTTTTATTAGATAGGATAGAGGCCTGGTGCTGGCTAGTTTGCCCTAAAAGGTGTCCCAGATCAGGGTGGGGGTTCTGTTGGGGTGTGGGGTGGCTTGGGTGAGGAGCCTATGGTAGTTTGCAGACTGGCCATGCCCCCCGGCGACCCAAGCAGAGGCCTTGGTATCTGGGATTTATTTAATTTCTACAACTGAAACTTTGTAGCCTGGAGCAGAGCCAAGCCTCCTGCTTGCTCCATGGCAGCAGCCATTTTTGTTGGAATTTATTTATCTTCGATAATTGAAACTTTGTAGCTTTAAGTGGAGGCCTGGGCTGGCCAGGGTGTGCAGAAAGCTTGGATTCCTCCATGGCTAGAAACAACCCTAGCCTCCTGCTCTCTCCAGCTCCATGACTGCCATCATTTTTGTTGGGATTTATTTATCTTATATAATTGAAACTTTGTAGCCTTGAATGGAGGCCTGGGCCCGCCAGGGTGTGTGGAAAGCTTGGCTTCCTCCATCAGCGGGGAAACCCAAGCCTCCCTCCTGTTCGCTCTGTGGCTGGTGGGAGCTGCTTGTGGGTATTGCTTGTTGGTGTAACAGAGTGATGTTAATTTGCATATTATTCTTTTATTAGATAGGATGATATTGAACCAAATAACATTATTTGTTGTTGTAATCCTCACTTTAGAATATTTTTCCCATTGATTTTTGAGAGAGTGGAGGGGGGATAAAAGAAAGAGAAGCATCAATATGAGAAAGACACATGGATTGTTTGACTGCAGTTTGCCCCCTGACCAGTGCTCTTGACTGAGAATTGAACCTGCGACTCTTCAGTAGGTCAGCTGATGCAATAACCACCTCAACACACTGGCCAGCACCAATCAATATTATTCCAAGACCATTTTACAGTAAATGTATAAATGCAGGGAAGGTATTTAAGTAACTTAGTAAATTAAAAGGTCTCTTAAAAATGAGTACTAAAATTTGTGAAAGAAAATAAAAAGCAATTTTTAAAAGAAAAGCAATCTGATCTTCAAAATCGAAGGAAGAATTCTAATATTGTACTTTTATTTCTTTATATACTTTTAAAGACTTGTTAATTGAATTGTAGAGAGTGTTGGAAGCTGCCCATTGTCCTCACTAGCAGAGAGGTGTGGACAAGGAACCCTGAAGACTGGTCAACCTTGAAGCTCTGACAGGTCAGAACCAAACCACCCACTCTCTAGTTGAGACAATGGTAGTTAAAGCAAGTTCCATCTTTTAGTTTTATGTAAATCCTTGCTGATTGGCTATTACTGAATTGCCTGCCTAGAGCTATGGGTGGATCCCATAGTTCAAATAAAAGGGATCATTAGGCTGCAAAGTGGAGTCCTTCCCCTTGAGTTGGGTTTCTGCCTGACCCCCAATATTTCCAAATTAATATTTTCTAATCTCTTCCATTTGCGTGCAGCCTCCTCCAGATTCTGAACCCCGAACCTGAACCCTGAACCATGTGGGTTGTGAAAGGGGTTCACTACAAACTGGAGCACAAACATGGGACACTACAAACTGGTGCTTTCAACATGGGACCTCTGAAGGGGATAATATTTTCACCTAGAGTGAAGAAAGGAAGAATATAACAAAAAGGTGGGGAAAAAATACACCGAAAAGGTGGGGAAAAGATCGCCATATAGGTGACGAAATTCATTGCACGCAAAGCCCGTGATCAGCTGCAGAAGTCAAAATCTGTAAATAAGGTAGAAACATCTTTTTTAGCCAGGCTAATGGGGAAGAATTAGGTTATAAAGTAAACTTTATTATAGACTTTTGGTTTGCGTGCTTAAGGAATGTGGTTTCTTATTCAAATTAAAATCTTAATTTGTATTTGTAATCTAAAATCTGTAATAAGAGAGAGAACCAAGATGGTAACATAAGGTATACACTTGTACGTCTTGCCTCTCACAACCACACCAAAACTACAACTAAAAGGCAAAACGACTATCCCCCAGAACCATGGAAAGCTGGAAGAATAGAAGTTCTACAACTAGAAGGAGAGAAAAAAGAGCATTGAGATCTGGTAGGACATGCAGAGGTTCACAAAGGGAAAAGGTACGGAGATAAGCGCAAATTGGGCTGGCATACACTGTGTGTTTTTTGTTGTTGTTGTTTGTTTGTTTTTTCAGTTGGGAGGAAATTACAAGTTCCCAACTGCTCTGAACTCCAGTTTCTGGAGAAATTCTGGGGACCCAAACTCATACAAGGAGAAACTGGACTGTCTGCCATCGGGTCAGAAAGGGAGGGTGGCCTTCTCGCACAGGTGTGCACAGGAATCATTGTTTACTGTTCTGGGGCAAGGTCGCGGGATACAAAAAGAGAACATGGAAACATGGAGATGAAGAGAGGGCTAACTGGCAGCCATCACTGTTTGCCATGCCCTAGTGATTCCCTGAGACCCTGCCCCACCCAATTAACAAACCTACCAAGCTGTGGGCAATGGCTTTTGCATATGAATGGCCTGCCCTCTCGCAGCTTAACCTAAAAATTACAGCTGTGTCAGACAATTCCAAAACTTCCAAACTCCAAGCAAAGAGGAGAAATCTGCAGATCTCCCTGTAGCTCCTGCTGGGTGGCTTCAGACACTAACTGACTTGCACCTCCTTGGAGATCCAGGAACCAGTGTACTTAGATGTCACACCAGATTTCAACTCCTCACATACATAAATGACACACTCAAGAGGCAGACTCAATGAGCATCAAAGCCCCATTGTAGCAAGTCCGGCCCCATAGGGGTGTCTCCAGCACAGCAATTCTTCCATTATAGACGCTAATCCTCACAGTCAATTGGCCTGGAGGTCAGTTCCTCCCAGTGTACCAATAGCAATCAAGGCTTACCTACAACAAGACTGTGTACCCAGCTGACAAAGGGGTGCACCAAGAGTGTCTACCTCAGGTAACTGGGAAGGCAGAGCTACTGGGTCATAAAGGACAACTAGCACACAAAGCTACTCCATCAATACAGGGAAGCAGCCAAAATGTGGAGACAAAGAAACATGTCACAAATGAAAGAAATGGAGGAAAGAAAACTACTGGACATAGAGTTCAAAACCACATTTATAAGATTCTCAAGAATCTTCTACAAACTGCTGAGAAATGTAGTGAGACCTCTGAGAAATTTAGTGAGACCTTCAAGGATCTTAATGAGAATGCCAACAAAATGGAATGCGTGCTTAAGGAATGTGGTCATAAATTAAGCATACGCTGTCTGAAATTAAGAATAATATACAGAAATCCAACAGCAAACTAGAGGACCCCAAGCATCAAACCAAAAACTTGAAATATGAGGAAGCAAAAAACACCCAACCAGAAAAACAAAAAGAAAAAAGAGTCCAAAAATTTGAACATAGTGTAAGGAACATCTGGGACAAATTCAAGTGTACCAACATCAGAATTATGGGGGTACCAGAAGAAGACAGAGAGCAAGATACTAAAAACTTGTTTGAAGAAATAATGACTGAAAACTTTCCCTACTTGGTGAAAGAAATAGACTTACATGTCCAGGAAGTGCAGAGAATCCCAAACAAAAGGAATCCAAAAAGGACCCCACCAAGACACATCACAATGAAAATGCCAAGGGCAAAAGACAAGGAGAGAATTTTGAAAGCAGCAATATAAAAACAGTTAGTTACCTACAAGAGAGCACCCATACAACTGTCAGCTGATTTCTCAACAGAAATTATGCAGGCCAGAAGGGAGTGGCAAGAAATATTCAACGTGATGAATAGCAAGAACCTACAACCAAGCTTATTCTACCCAGCAAGCTATCATTTAGAATTGAAGGGCAGATAAAGAGCTTCACAGATAAGAAAAAGCTAAAGGAGTTCATCATCACCAAACAAGGATTATATGAAATGCTGAAGGGTATTCTTTAAGAAGAGGAGGAAGAAGAAAAAAGGAAAGATAAAAATTATGAACAACCAAGTAATAACAAATACATACTTATCAACAAGTGAATCTAAAAATCAAGTGAATAAAAAATCTGATGAACAAAATAAATTGGTGAATATAATAGAATCAGGGGCATAGAAACGGAATAGATCAATAATTCTCAGCAGTAAGGGAGTGTTAGGGGTGTCAGAAGAGATTGGACAAAAATCTTACACCTTTGGATGAGGATAGGGGCAGAGGGTAAGGGCATAGGGTAGGGGGTGGGGATTCAGATGGAGGGGAGTTATGAGGGGGGAGAGGAACATCTGTAATAAACTAACAATAAAGATTTATTTAGAATAAAATAAAATCTGTAATAAGAAATGAAATTCTGCTGCCGAAACCACCTCTGGTGCAGAGAAATTCAAAGGTGGCAGGAGAGGAGATTACTTAAAGTTTTGTTTAAAAATTATTGAAGAACTTGCACAGAAATGCAAAATTTGGCCAAATTTGGTGCTAGTTATTACTTCAAAAAGTGAAGAAAGAAAAAATTTAAGATTTGTCTTTATTTATTAACCATAAAAAGATACGCAGCCAGATCTGTTACTGAAAACTTCCCCCAGAGCAAGCAGGATGTGGGGGAAGGGAGACAGGTGGCAATCCAATATGGATGCCCACTGTTGTGCCCAGAGTTCGGGGTCCCCAATAATCCACCACTAAGGAGCCTTTTCCGATGCAAAAGCAAAGAGTCTTTATTCAAACCCGGGTTTGGCTCTCGGCCTCTTTTTGACGCAGCAGCGAGGCGAGAGAGCGGACCAGGTGGGAACAATGAGTTTTATGGGGTAGGATAATTAGGGGGCTTGGGAATGTGATGAAGGTTACAGAGATTGGTCACTTGAATTGGGGTCTTTCTGTGGTTAAGCCTAATTAGGACCTTAGCTGTGTCCCTGGAGCTTCATTGGTCCATTTGGGTGGGGGTCGGGGAAGTTAAGACATTGCTGGCACACCTGTGGCCACTCCCAGAAAAGGGAGGGGTTTTAGGCAGGGGTCCCAGCCCTATAGAACAAGATGGAGGGGAGTTCATTTCCTTTCACCCACTATCCCAGTATGCTAATTAAAGTCTTCTTTCTGCCCATGAAAAAGTCTTCTCGCCTTAAAAATTTAGAAATGTGACCCTGGCCTGTTTGGCTTAGTGGATAGAGCATTGGCCTCGGACTCGGGGGGCCAAAAGAGGGGAGGCGGGTTTCCCAGGTTTGGTTCTGGTCGGGGGCATGTACCTTGGTTGTGGGCATATTCCCAGTGGGAGGTGTGCAAGAGGCAGCTGGTCGATGTTTCTATCTCTCTATCTCTCTTCCTTCCTCTCTGTAACAAATCACTAAAATATATATATTTTTAAATTTAGTAATGTGCCTGGGATATCTGTGCACACGTAAAGAGAAAAGATAGTATAAGACAAAATGTGAGCGTGGTCCGATTTTGGATATTAGATAAAGTCTTAAGCTGGACTTGATTCTTTACAAGAGCTACAGAAATGAAAAACCCAAGCTGTTTGTTTGTTTGTTTGTTTTCTTTCTAAGAAAAATGGCGGATTGGACCCAAAGGAAAGCAATTCAAGCTAGTACCAACAACAGGATTAGCATTTCCATAATAAAGAGCAGTTTTTAAAATGCTAATGAAGGTTGTTAAAAAGCTAACTTTCAAGGCCTTCAAGAAAATCAGTGAATTGTGTTACAAAAGAATTTATCCGAAGTAATGCCTTAAAATAATTAGAATTGGATTTGAAACTCAAAAAGTATCGAAAAATATATTATAAAAATCTAAATAGCCCAGGTGAAGGCTGGCTATGCCCTTTGTTAATGGAGAAAAGGGTGGTCACTCTTCCCCCAGAAGAACAGGTAACCCAGTTTCCCTCCAGTAGCTATCTTTAAAGAATGTGACAATTTTTGCATTTGAATACCTGCAACTTTGCTACTCAAACTTCCCTCCAGCAGAAAAAATCATGGTGATTTTAAAATCAAATCGTTAAGCCCTTGTGGAACCTATTTTGCCATCCAGAAATGTGGGTTATGGCAGCTTAAAATTTTGGAAGTTTGCTTCCTCATGAGAAAAACCTAGAGGACAGAATTGAAGCTATTGTTTGATTATGTCTTATATTTTTGAAATTTACTCTTAGAAATGTAAAGTGTTATTAATTTAGGAACTGCTAAATATTTGACTTGCCAGCTCTAAAAGTTTAAAATTCAAATCAAATTAGGAGAAATCATATAGTTGTGGTAACTAAATGTCTAATGTATAAAAATTGTTGAAAAAATGTTGTTTTTCTCTGAAAATAATTAGGAATTTAAAATATGCTATTTATTGATCTAATTAAATAAGAAGTATTAATTTTGTAATCCCAAACAAATCTTGAATATAACAAGTTTAAAATTTAATTGATATCTTAAGATAATTATAAAAATATTATAATCTTTAGATAACATATAGATATTTGTTTGATTTTTTTTCCATATTAAAATGTCAAGGCTTTACTCAAGAGATGATTCTTGGAGAGCTCCAAGGGTGCCGGTGTTGTGCCCAGAGTTTGGGGTCCCCAATAATCCACCACTAAGGAGCCTTTTCCGATGCAAAAGCAAAGTCTTTATTCAAACCCGGGTTTGGCTCTCAGCCTCCTTCTGACGCAGCAGCGAGAGAGAGCTGGGCGGGAACAATGAGTTTTATGGGGTAGGATAATTAGGGGGCTTAGGAAAGTGATGAGGGTTACAGAGATTGGTCACTTGAATTAGGGTCTTTCTGTGGTTTAGCCTTATTAGGACCCTCGCTGTGTTCCTGGAGCTTCATTGGTCCATTTGGGTGGGGGTCGGGGAAGTTAAGACATTGCTGGCACACCTGTGGCCACTCCCAGAAAAGGGAGGGGGGTTTAGACAGGGGTCCCAGCCCTATAGGACAAGATGGAGGGGAGTTCATTTCCTTTCACCTGAAGTAATCCCAAAAGTTATTCTCTCTTTTTAAATGAAATATTTTGAATGTAACTGATTTAATATACTTGAAATTGCACGGAAAGCTTTATAAAATAAAATTAATAATTATATTTTACTTATAAATATTATGAAAGTTTTGGCCTCTAAGGAGGGCAAAATGTTTCTTAAGATACAACAGTCGAAAGTTAAAATGACAAAGAGCCCATAGACACCTGTATTTTTAATTAGGCTGAAGGTGGGTCTGCTTTTGCACCTTGTGAATCAGACGTAAATATTTACTAAATTTGCTTTGCTTTTTAATTAAAGATACCTACTTAAATTATAAACAATAAAATTCTAATAATCAGAAACAGCTAGTAAGATTTCTGTTTGTCTGTAGTATAGTTTTGGCTTTAACAGTTTATATAGTCACCATGATGACTGCCCACCTTTGGCAGCTGCCATGTTGGCCTCATGTCTTGCCACTCCCCTAGGGCCTGCCATCTTGAAACCGTAAAGGCCAACCCTCCCTTTGAATAAACCAATGTCTTTGTAAGCAATTTAATTAAGTTTTCTAAGATAATTACTGAGGCCTCCCATGGTCCCTCTGTATATGTTAATTAGCCAAAGGAAATACTCTTTAAAAATAAAATTCTAGCTTAATAAAAAGGAGAAATTTTAAAATTTTGAAATCTCTTCCATTAATATTTATAGTGAAAACTAAGATTGTTGTTAAAGTATTAAATCTGACAGTAAAATAGTAGTCTTAAGGAAAGACAAAGAGTTTTGAATGAAACTCTCTGTAGCCTGAAAACTATTTTGGAAGGAAATAGAGAGGATTCCTTCAAACATCTGAAGAACTGTAATTGAAAGTCAATAAATTTGGCCTCCTAGACTGAAGCAAGTAATTTGTGTTTTTGCTTCCTTGAATATAGCTAATGTAAAGTTATTCAAAGACTAAATGAAATTAATGTCATTTTCTGTCCATAACGTAGGACAAATAAAGTTAAATTTATAAATTGACCTTATTTTAGGTTAGTTTAAATTGGCTAATTGAAATAAGTGACTATTCATAAGAAAACTTAATAGTACTGGACAAAAAAACTGTTTCTGAAGTATTAACTAAAATTGTTATTGATAGTTCATCTCATAGTAAAATTGCTTAACATGCAATTAATCCCAAACAGTCATATTTTTGTGCCAAAAAATTAAAATTATGTTATCAAGACTGCCTTGTAAAAATTTCCAAAAGCCTCCTAATATTGAAATAAAAAAAGAAGGGATAGTGGAAATATATGATATGTGGAGAAATATCCTGTAAGTAAATTACATCAAGAAAATTTTTATCTTGAAAATTAATTTTTCATTTGTAATACTGATAGCAAGACACCCATGAATAATCACATGATGTCAAAATAAGCCAAAGGAAAATCATTTGGGCAATAAATGAAAAAGGATCCCAAGTCAAATTTATAGAAAATAATTCTTTTATTAATCTTTGGTCAAGAATATATTTGTTTATTTCCAGAAAACAACTCCAAGACTATGTGGATTCCTGCAACAACAGGTCCTGGAGAGGCGCTGACAGGACTGTTCCATCCATAAAAACAAGAGGAGAAACAGTCCAGAAATGAAGACGCTGAAGACACCTTGCCATGCTAGCAGTCAGTAGCTATGCATTGCAGCAGATTGCTCAGGACGAAAACCAGAGAGGGTCAGACCTGCACTGCCATCATTTGTCCACCATCCAGAAATATCATTGCTGACATGTACACATAAGGAACTGTTGGACATTGAAATTGGGACTCAAAAAAACTGTTGGCCCAGAAAGAAACTTACTACATACTGATTCATTTGTCTCTCAGCATAACTACCATTGCTTGTCTCATTTTTGTTCTCATATGTTTTATGTCTAGTCTGCAGATGCGAGAATTTTTAAGAAAAGAAAATGGAGGATATGTTGGAAGCCACCCATTGTCTTCACTAGTAGAGTGGTGTGGACAAGGAACCCTGAAGGCTAGTTAACCTTGAAGCTCTGAAAGGTCAGAACCAACCATCCACTGTCTAGTTGAGACAATGGTAGCTAAAGCACCTTCTACCTTCTAATTTTATGTAAGTCCTTGCTGATTGGCTATTACTGGAATTGCCTGCCTAGAGCTATGGGTGGATCCCATCTTATATAATAAAAGCCTAATATGCAAATTGACAGAATGGTGGAACAACCAGTGGAACGACTGGTCATTATGATGTGCACTGACCACCAGAGGACAGACACTTAACACAAGAGTTGCCCCCAGTCTGCAGGCCCCAGGCCAGCCAAGGTGTGTGCCAACAGGATCCCCCACAAGAGCCCTGCCAGTTGCCCCACAGAGGGAAGCAACCAGCAGCGGTGGCGGGAGGAGGCAGGGCCAGCAAGAGGCGGCACCAGGCCTGCCAAGGCAGGTGCCAGTGGGTGGGGGGGAGGTGGGGCCTGATCGCCCTGCCTGTCATCCCACAGGTCAGCCCTGATCGCAGGCCAGGCCTACGAGCCCAACCTATGCATGAATTTCATGCATAGGGCCTCTAGTAGACTTTTTTTAAAAATATATTTTTTATTGATTTTTTTACAGAAAGGAAGGGAAAGAGACAGAGAGTTAGAAACATCGATGAGAGACATCAATCAGCCACCTCCTGCATGCCCCCTACTGGGGATGTGCCCGCAACCAAGATACATGACCTTGACCGGAATCAAACCTGGGACCCTTCAAACAGCTGGCAGACACTATCCAGTGAGCCAAACTGGTTTCGGCTCTAATAGTCTTAATAAAAGGGATCACTAGGCTGGAGCAAAGTGGAGTCCTTCCCCTTGATTTGGGCTCCCACCTGGCCCCCAATATTTCTAAATTAATATGTTCTAGTCTCTTTCATTTGTATGTGGCCTTCTCCATATCCCAAATCCTGAACGTGAACCCTGAACCATGAGGGATGTGAAAGGGGTTCACTACAAAAGAGAGAAGAAGGGAGAGGGAGAGAAAGAGAGAAAGATCAACTTGAGAGCTAACATTACTCGGCTGCCTCCTGCACACCCCCTACCAGGGATTGAGCTACAATTCGGGCATGTACCCTTGGTGGAGAATCAAACATTTTGGTGCACTGGATGACACAACGGAGCCACACCAGCCAGGACTAGTATAGTAAGTTTAATAAATTGAATACTAATCATTTAAATAAAATGTAAATTCCTGAATCATTTTTTCTATGGAATAAAACAACCTATCAACAAAAATTCCTATAAATGGTGGAAAACTAGAATACCTGCAGAAGATAAGACCTCAAGTTCCAAGGCTTGCTTTTGACACAGGTGGCCACAAACCTCCTTGTTCATCAGTACTTTAAGGAAAAGGGAGTGCCAGCCTAAAGGAAGCAGAAGAGTTGAAATCAAAGTGAAGACTTTGAACCAGCAGCCAGCCTGCTTTCCCCCCTCGATAAATCAATATACTTGGGATTGAAATCCAAGACAAGAATCTGACTACAAGACAGCTGTCCACTTCTATCCTTCCAATATGTTGTTTGTGGGTGAGGATGGGCTCCTTAGCCAATGCACTAGCCAATCAGTGCAGAGGAGGTCCAGGTGAAATTAACTATTAGTGAAGTCTACTGGTCTGGTTGTGTCTGATGAACTGGCTGGGTCTGTAATCTGTAAATATCTATTTCTGTGAATAACTTGCAGAGGTAAAAGAGGACATCAAGGAAGTTAGTATGAGAGTCCTTTCAGTAGGGACTGAGGCACAAGGAACTCAGCATGGTGACCAGTCTCCTTCCATGATCACACCTTGCCCCAGCCCCATCTGGCTAGATCTTGGCAAGAAAAGCTATAGGCAGAAGTTGACAGGGTGCCCTTAAGGACTTCACAGGGCACAGAGATACCTGCTACTGATTTTTGGTGCCTACATGGCAAAGCTGAAAAAAGTAGGGCTCCAGAAAAGAGATTAGACTTCCAGTTGGTTTGGAAGATACAAGTCTCCATGAAGAGTGGATAATCAGCCCTAGTAGGTTTGGCTCATTGGGTAGAGTGTCAATCTGTAGACTAAGGGTCCCAGATTCAATTCCAGTTAAGGGCATATGCCTGGGTTGCAGCTTGTCCCCAGTGTGGGGCATGCAGAAGGCAACCAATCAATGATTCTCTCTCATCATTGACATTTCTATCTCTCAGTCTCACTTCCTCTCTGAACTCAATAAAAATATTTTTTTTAAAAAGACTGGATAATCAACCATTGACTTAGATCTTTGTAAGCTCCTAGAAAGTCATAAATACTTTGATGTTGGTTAAATTTAGTCCACAAATCTGTTTTGTGTGTGTTTTTTTTTAACTTACAGACTTTTTCTTTTTAATTGTGAATCTTAGTACTTCTGGAGACAGATCCACGGCCCCATTATCCACATTGTCAGGCTAGTCCCTGGCAGAAGTGGCAAAAAGGGACTCCGCTGGCTCAAGAACTTGTGAATTATTTACAGAAGGGCAAGAGCCTATTTTAATAATCACATTTCTGCCCAGGGTTCCAGAAAGCCTGGGTAAGCTTGAATTACCACAATAATCATTCACATTCTTTTAGTATGAGGTTATTTCACTTTGTCATCTCATTGAATTCTCACAATCTTTTAATTGTTGGCCCTTCAAAGGAAAGAAAACAGGAGGCTCAAAGAGGGAAGTCCAACAACTTATACTGATTTAACATCATTAGTTAAATATTTACTAAGCACTTGCTATGCACCAGCCACTATTCTGAGTCAGCATCATCTAGCAGAACTTTCTGTGGTGGTACAGAAAGTACCACCATCTGTACCATCCATACTTGGTAGCCACTAGTACACTGGAAGTACAGTTAAATGTGGCTGAGGAAACCAACTTTCATTGTATTTCATTTTAGTTAATGCTAACTTATATTAAATAGCTACATGTAGCTAGTGGCTATTGTATTAGCTCAGTTCTAGACATTTGGTACAAAGTGGTGAGCAAATCAGATAAAGACTTCTAGTCTTCTGGAATTTATATACTAGTGAAAGACAGAAAATAAAAAGACAATAATGTCACAATATATAAAGAAATGAAAATTCAGGTCATGATAAGTTCTGTGTAGGAAATACCACAGGTTAAGGAGATTGAGGATGACGGTGAGGGAAAATATTTTTTTTTATCTTTTTTTAAATTAAATCTTTATTATTCAGATTATTACATTTGTTTCTCTTTTTTCCCCCCATAACTCCCTTCCAATCGGCTCCCACCGTTCCCTCTACCCTTACCTCCCTCCCATTGACCTCATCCATAGGTATATGATTTTTTTCCAGTCTCTCCCTGTATACCCCTCACCACTTTCCCCCTGAGAATTATCAGTCCACTCCCTTTCTGTGCTCCTGATT
>JAAGEH010000380.1:1194381-1284582 GCA_011751065.1 Lasiurus cinereus
AATCAGGAGCACAGAAAGGGAGTGGACTGATAATTCTCAGGGGGAAAAGGGTGAGGGGTGTACAGGGAGAGACTGGACAAAAATCATACACCTATGAATGAGATTAATGGGAGGGAGGTAATGGGAGGGAGGGTGGGAACTGGGTGGAGGGGAACTTTGGAGGGGAAAAAAGAGAAACAAATGTAATAATCTGAATAATAAAAATTTAATAAAAGAAAAAAAAGAATTTAGGGTAATTGTTATAAGGATGCTCAAACATCTGACCGAATTATAAGCAATTCAATGAGAATTATAAGGAGCTGAATGAGAAATACACTGACATGAATAAGAATGAAGAGGAAATGAAAAATGACATAGATGCAATAAAGAACACCCTGGAAGGTTTCAACAATAGATTAGAAGAAGCTGTGGACCGAATAAGCTAGTTAGAAGACAGGGTAGGAAAAAAAACACTCAATTAGAACTACAAATGGCAAAAAAATTTAAAGCATGAGGAGAGTTTAAGGGAGCTTTGCAACAACATGAAATAAGGCAACATCTGCATAGTAATGATTCCAGAAGGAGAAGAGGTTGGGCAAGGAAAAAAATGTGTTTCAAGAAAACTTCCCTGACTTGGGGAAGAAAAAAGTCACACAAGTTTAGGAAATACAAATAGTCCCAAACAAGATGAGCCCAAAGACCCATACCAACACATTATAATTAAAATGGCAAAAGATAAAGAAAGAATCTTAAAGACTGCAAGAAAAGCAGAAAGTTACCTACAAAGGAACTCCCATTAGACTATGGGCTGATTTCTCATCAGAGGCACATTAGGACAGAAGGGATTGGCATGAAGTATACAAAGCAATAAAAAGCAAGGGATTGAATCTAAAACTACTCTATCCAACAAGGCTATCATTCAAAATTAATGGTGAAACCAGAAGTTTTTAGACAAAATAAGACTAAAGGATTACCACCAAACCAGCAATGCAAGATATTCTAAAGAGACTGTTGTAAGAAGAAATAGAAAAAGTGGAAGACAGGCCTAAAGAATAAAATGGCAACAAATACCTATCAATATAATAAACTTAAACATAAATGGATTAAATGTTCCAATCAATAGACATAAGGTAGCTGAATGAATAAGAAAACATGACCCATATATATGCTGTCTAAAAGAGACCTACCTCAGAAGAAAGGATTCACACAGACTGAAAGTGAAGCAATGGAAAAAAATTCATCAGGCAAATGACAATGAAATAAAAAAAGCTGGGGTAGCAATACTTACATCTGATAAAATAGACCTCAAAGTGAAGTCCATAACAAAAGATACTGAAGGTCACTTCATTAATACTAAAGAGGTCAATAAAACAAGAGGCTATAACTCTGGTAAACATATAGACACCCAACACAGGATCACCCAGATACATAAGAACCTGAAAATTACAATAAATAATAGGAGACTCTCAAACCTCAGTGACATAATTGGATAAATCTTCTTAGACAAAAAAAATCAACAAAGAAACAGCAAGCCTAAATGACTCACTAGATCAGATGGAACTATCTGACATCTTTAGAACATTTCACCCCAAAGCTACAGAATATACATTCTTCTCAAGTGGGACACTTTTAAAGTTAGACCACATGTTAGGACACAGGCTAAATCTCTACAAATTCAAGAAGATTGAAATCATATGAAGCATATTCTCAGATAATAATGGAATAGAATTAGAAATTAACTACAATAAAAACAACCAAATACATGGAGACTAAATAGAAAACTATTAAAGAAAGATTGAGTTACCAAAGACATCAAAGAAGAAATAAAGAACATCCTAGAAACAAATGACAATGAAAACACAACAATCCAAAATATATGGGACATAGTTAAAGCAATCCTGGCAGGGAAGTTCATAGCAATACAGGAATACTTCAAAAAATGAGGAAAAGTTTTCAACTTAAAGAATTAGAAAGATAGCAACAAGAAAAACCCTTAGTAAGTAAAAGAAATGAAATAATAAAAACCAGAGTGAAAATAAGTTACATAGACACCCCCCCCCAAAAAAAAATCAATAAAATTAAGAGCTGATTCTTTAGAAAAATAAAGTAGATTGATGAACCTCTAGCCAGACACACCAAGAAACAAGAGACAGGAAAAAAATAAATGAAATCAGAAATGAAAAAGGAGAAATAACACCTGACCCAACAGAAATACAAAAGATCATAAAAAATACTATGAGCGACTTTATTCTAACAAATAGGACAACATGGACAAAATAGACATATTCCTAGAAAAATACAATCTTTTAAAACTCAACCAGGAAAAATCAGTAAACCTGATTAGGCCAGTTACTACTGATGAAATTGAAGAAATAGTAAAAATTAAAAAAAAAATTCTAACAAATTAAAGCACTGATCTGGATGGCTTCATGGGGAAGTTTTACCAAACATTCAAATAAGAAATAACACGACCCTAACTGATTTGGTTTAGTGGATAGAGCATCAGCTTGCAGACTGAAGGTTCCCAGGTTTGATTCTGGTCAAGAAAACAATGCCCAGGTTACAGGTACAATCCCCAGTAGGTGACATGCAGGAGGCAGCCAATCAATGATTCTCTTTCTCATCATTGATGTTTCTATCTCTCTCTTCCTCACCCTTCCTCTCTGAAATCAATAAAAATATATTTAAAAATAAATAACTAAATAAAGTTTAAAAGAAGAATTAACACCTATTTTCCTCAAACTATAGCGAAAAATACCGAGAGGGAGGAACAGTTTAAAGCTTTTCCATGAAGCCAGCATTACCCTAATCCCCAAACCAGATAAAGACACTAAAAAGAAAGAGAATTACAGGCCAATATCCCTGATAAACATAGATGCTAAAATCCTGAACAAAATTCTAGCAAATGGGATCCAGCATTACATTAGAAAGATTATACACCATAATGAAGTGTGATTTATTGCAGGGATACAAGGCTGGTACTATATCTGCAAATCAATAAATGTGACACAGCACATTAATAGATTGCAAGATAAAAATCACATGATCATATCAATTGATACAGAAAAAGCATTTGACAAAATCCAACATCCATTTTTGATAAAAACTCTCAGCAAAGTGAGAATAGAGGAATCATGCCTCAACATAATAAAAGTATTATATGACAAACCTGCAGCCAACATCATACTCAAGGGGCAAAAACTAAAACCATTTCCCCTAAGAACAGGAACAAGATAGGAATGTCCACTTCCACCACTCTTGTCCCACATAGAACTGGAAGTGCTAGCCACAGCAATCAGACAAGAAGAAGAAATAAAAGGCATCCAAATTGGAAAGGAGGGCGTAAAACTGTCATTATTTGCAAATGGTATTGTACATAGAAAACCTTAAAGACTCCATTTAAAAAAAACCTACTAGATTTAATAAATGAATTCAGCAACATAGCAGGATATAAAATTAAAACCCAAAAATTGTAGCTTTTTTATGTACCAATAATGAACTCACAAGAAAAGAAACTAAAAAAAAAAAATCCATTTACCATTGCATCAATAATAAAATAAAATAAAAGATACTTAGGAATAAAATAAAAGATATTAAGGAGGCAAAAGGCCTGTACTCAGAAACTATGGGACATTGAAAAAAGAGATACAGGAAGATATACACAAGTGAGAAAACATACTGTGTTCATGGATTAGTAGAATCAACATCATTAAAATGTCCATACTACAATATGAAAACATGCTAAAAGTCACTAATCTGAGAGATGCAAATCAAAACAAAAATATGGTACCATCTCACACTTGTCAGAATGGCTATCATCAACAAATCAACAAACAAGTGCTGGCAAGGATGCGGAGAAAAAGGAACCCTCATGCACTGCTTGTGGGAATGCAGACTGGTGCAGTCACTGTGGAGAATAGTATTGAGTTTCCTCAAAAAACTAAAAATTGAACTCCCATTCAACCCAGTAAATCCACTCCTAGGAATATATCCCAAGAAACTAGATACTCCTATCAGAAAGGATATATGTATCCCTATGTTCATAGCAGCACAATTTACTATAAGTAAGATTTGGAAACAGCCTAAGTACCCATTAACAGACGAGTGGATTAAAAAACTGTGGTACATCCACACAATGGAATACTATACTGCAGTAAAAAAAAAGAAGGGAATTCTTACCATTTGCAACAGCATGAATGGACCTGGAGAGGATTGTGCTAAACAAAATAAGCCAGCCAGAGAAAGTTAAATATCACATGATCTCATTTATTTGTGGAATATAATGAACAACATAAACTGATGAACAAAAACAGAATCAGAGACAGAGAAGCATCGATCAAACTATCAAAACTCAGAAGGAAGGTAGGGGAGGGTGGAGGTAAGGGGGAGAGATCAACCAAAGGACTTGTATGCATGAAGATAAGCCTCACTAATGGACACAGACACCAGGGGTGTGAGGGCATGAGTGGGGGGATGGGGAGCAATGGGGAAATAAGGACACATATGTAATACCTTAATCAATAAAGAAAAAATGTCCATTCTACTCAAAGCAATCCATAAATTCAATGCAATCCCTATTAAAATAGCAACAACATATTTCAAATACTTAGAAAAACTCTCCAAAAATTTATAAGGAACCAAAAAAGATCCTAAATAGTTGCACCACTGTTGAGAAAGAATAACAAAGTAGGAGGGATCTCAATACCAAATATCAAGTTATACTACAAAGCCACTGTTCTCAAAACAGCCTGGTACTGGCACAAGAACAGGCATATAGACCAATGGAACAGAATAGAGAACCCAGAAATTGACCCAAACCATTATACTAAATTAATTTTGACAAAGGGGGCAAGAACATACAAAGGAGTCAAGACAGTCTTTTCAATAAATGGTGTTGGTAAAATTGGACAGATACATGCAAAAAAAATAAATAACTAGACAACCAATTTATACCATACACAAAAATAAACTCAAAAGGATAAAAAGACTTAAATGAAAGACATGAATCCATAAAAATATTAGAAGAAATAATAGGCAGGAAAATCTCAGACATGTCTCATAGTAATATGTTTACCGATCTAGCTCCTAGGACAGTGGTCGGCAAATTGCGGCTCGTGAATCGCCGTTTGCCGCTCTGTTGACTAATGAGTTTGCCAACCACTGGGATAGGGGCTTATTCACAAGGAACAAGGGCCTTAATCACAAGCCTGTAATTATTGGAATAAAGAGTCTAGGTCAGTGGTCAGCAAATTCATTAGTCAACAGAGCGGCAAACCACAGCTCACGAGCCGCAGTTTGCCAACCACTGTACCTAGGACAAAGAAAATTAAGAAGAAAATTGGACTATATCGGGGAAATCCAAGATGGCGGCATAGGTAAACACCTACACTGCTGCCTCGCACAACAATTTCAAAACTACAACTAAAAGACAGAACGGACATCATCCAGAACCACAGGAAAGCTGGCTGAGTGGAAGTTCTACAACTAGAGGGAAAGAGAGGGGCTCACAGAGGCCCAGAGGAGCTGCAAAAAGCTGAGGTACGGAGACGCGCGCTGAGAGAGTGGGTGCCGGAGTGCCTGGCTGGCTTTCTCTGGTGGGAGGGAAACGGAGACTCCCAACGGCATTGAACCCCTTATCTTACGACACTAAACCCCAGATCCAGCCGAAACTCATACGGGGGGAGTTTGGACTGTGAAAAGGGAGAAGTGCACGGAAATTTAGGGGAGTCGCAAAGGATTGGAGGTCCGGTCGCACACGGCACCACGCGGAGGACGGATTGCTGATTGTGCCGCTGGCTTTCGCGAGTGGGCGGGAGACAGACCCTCCGAACTGTGCCACTTCTGAGTCCACTGGGCCCCTGTTTTGGGCGAAACCCTGGGGACCTAGACTCGTGTGGTCCTGGTTCGCAGGGGAGCCGGAAAGGCAGCGGTTAGAGGCGCTGCGGGTGCGCGAGCGCACCAGGACCGCTCCAGCCATTACCCAGTCACGTGACACTCAGGGGCTGTGGAGGGCGGGGCCGACTGGAAGGCAAGGCGGTCCCTTAAGCCCTGAGACTCCACCCCTCCCAAGCTCAGCAGAGGCTTCTTGGGCTGAATCCAGCACAGAAGTTTCCCCGGCACAGTGAAAATGCCGAGACAAGGGAAGGGATTACAAGCAAAAGAAATGGAGGAAAAAAAACGACTGGATATAGAGTTCAAAACCACGCTTATAAGGTTTTTCAAGAATATGCTAGAAAAGATGGATAAATTTAGTGATACACTGACTGAAATAAAAACTATTATGCAGAGTACTAACAGCAGACTAGAGAAAGGCAAGGATCAAGTCAAAAATTTGAAATATAAAGAAGCAGAAAACATTCAACTGGAAAAGCAAGAAGAGAAAAGAATCCAAAAATGTGAAGATAATGTAAGGAGCCTCTGGGACAGCTTCAAGTGTACCAACATCAGAATTGTGGGGGTGCCAGAAGAAGAGAGAGAGCAAGATACTGAAAACCTGTTTAAAGAAATAATGACTGAAAACTTCCCACATCTGGTAAAAGAAATAGACTTACAAGTCCAGGAAGCACACAGAACCCCAAAGAAAAGGAACCCAAAGAGGACTACACCAAGACACATCATAATTAAAATGCCAAGAGCAAAAGGGAAAGAGAGAATATTAAAAGCAGCAAGAGAAAAACAGTTTATTACCTACAAGGGAGCACCCATACAACTGTCAGCTGATTTCTCAACAGAAACGATGCAGGCCAGATGGGAGTGGCAAGAAATATTCAACGTGATGAACAACAAGAACCTACAACCAAGAATAATCTATCCAGCAAAGCTATCATTCAGAATTGAAGGGCAGATAAAGACCTTCACAGAGAAGAAAAAGCTAAAGGAGTTCATCAACTCCAAACCAGTATTATACGAAATGCTGAAAGGTACCCTTTTAGAAGAGGAAGAAGAAAAAGGTAAAAGACAAAAAATTATGAACAACAAATACACATCTGTCAACAAGTGAATCTAAAAATTAAGTGAATTAAAAGTCTGATCAGCAGAATAAACTGGTGAATATGATAGAATCAGGAGCACAGAAAGGGAGTAGACTGATTGATAATTCTCAGGAGGACAAAAATCATAAAGCATCAAACAGACTGTGAAATTATAGCAGAAAGATTAAAGTTAGGTGAGGTAAATAAGTGATCAATCAAAGGACTTGTATGCATGCTTATAAACATAACCAATGATCACAGACACTGGGGGGTCGGGGTATGCCTGGGAGGGAGGGGGGACAATGGGAAGATATGTATAAAAAATTAATAAAAATTAATAAAAATAAAACAAAAACAAAAACAAAAAAAAAGAAAATTGGACTATATCAGAATAAAGTTTCTGCACAGCAAAAGAACCATCAACAAAATATAAGAGTCCACTGCATGAGAGAACATATTTTCCAATGATATATCTGATAAGGGGTTAATCTCCCAAATGTATAGGAAACTCAACGAAGGAATATAAATAATCAACTTAATAAAGGAATATAAATAATGAAATTAAAAAATGGGTAAAGGACCTAAGTAGACCCTTCTCCAAAGTGGACATACAGAAGTCCAAAAGGCATATGAAAAAATGTTTTAAGTCACTAATCGTCCAAGAGATGCAAATCAAAATGACAACGAGCTATCTATGACATCACACCTGTCAGAATGGCTATCCTCGACAAATCAACAATGGTAAGTGTTGGCAAGGATGTGGAGGAAAGGGAACACCAGTTGGTGGGAATCCAGACTGGTTTAGTCACTGTGGGAAATAGTATGGAGTTTCCTCAAACGATTAAAAATGGAACTCCCATATGACCTAGTGATTCTACTTCTAGGCATATATCCTAAGAAACTAGAAACACCAATTAGAAAGGATATATGCACCCTATGTTCATAACAGCATAGTTTACAATATCTAAAATTTGGCAACAACCTAAATGCCCATCAACAAATGAGTGGATTGAAAAACAGTGGTACATCTACACAATGGAATATTATGCAGCTGTAAAAAGAAAGAACTCTTACCATGTGCAACAGCATGAATGGACCCAAAGAGTATTATGCTAAGTGAAATAAAGCCCATCACTGAAAGATAAGTATCACATGATCTCATTCATTTGTTGAATCTAATGAACAAAATAAACTGATGAACAAGAATAGATCCAGAGACATGGAAGCATCGAACAGACTGTCAAACTTCAGAGGGAAGGTGAAGGAAGGTGGATGGGAAGTTATCAACCAATGATTTGTATGCATATATGCATAACCCATGGATACAGACAATAGGATGGTGAAGGCCTGCAGTGGAGTATGGGGGTGGAATGGAAAAGGTCAGTGGGGGAAAAAAGAGACATATGTAATATTTTCAACAATTTAACATTTTAATTATATGATAATTATATATATATATATATATATATATATATATATGCCTAAGCAACTGAACAACCAAATAACTGCACAACCGGCCACTATGACATGCACTGATCATCAGGGGGAAGATGCTCAACCAGGAGCTGCCCCTGGTGGTCAGTGCACTCCCACAGCCAATCCATGGCCAGCCAATTTTCCGTGGCCCATCTCCCTGGCTGACCAGCCTCCCATGGTCCTGATTGGCCCCAATAGCCAGCCAGGCTGAGGACCCAATCAGTGCGCAAATTCGTGAACTGGGCCTCTATTCATATCTAAACTAATAAAAGAAATATGTAAATTGACTGTCACTTTGTGACACCCACCAGTCAAATCAGAAGTGAGTTTGCAAACTAGTGGGACAAAGATGGCTGCAGCCACAGAGCCAACCAAGTGGTTGCCCCTGGCAATGGGAGGAAGCCATGCTTCCCACCTGCCTGGGCCAGCTGCTGAAGGAGGGGACTGTGAGCAGAGGACACAGAGCTGGTCCAGGAGGGTGATGAAGGAGGGGTCTCTAAACGGCCCTCAACCCCTTAGCCAGGCTTGCCATCCCCCCATGGGGTGAAGGTCCCTATTGTGGGGTGTGGCCAGCCTGCAAACAACCATCAGCTCCTCACCTAGGCTGGCCAGGCACCCCAGTGGGGACCTCACCCTGAAGGGGGTGTGGCCAGTCTGCAAACCTCCACAGACCCCTTGCCTAGGCTGCCCCACCCCCCCAAGGGAACCCCACCCTCATTCCAGGACACCCTTCAGGGAAAACCAGCTGGCCCCCACCCATGCACCAGGCCTCTATACTAATAAATGGGTAATATGCTAATTAGACTGGGAAACCTTCTGGATGTTCTTCTGGATAAAGCCATGGTTGCAGGGTCGAAGTAGAAGTGGTGAGGAACCAAGAGAGGAGGTCAGTTGGGGTGAGCAGGCAGTCAATGAGGGTCAGTTGGGGATGAACAGGCCAGCGGGAGGGCAGGTGGGGTGAGCAGGCCAGCAGGCAGAGTGGTTGGGGCAATCAGGCAGGCATGCAGGTTAGTGATTAGGAGCCAGCAGTCCAGGATTGCTAGAGGGATGTCCCAGATTGGAGAGGGTGCAGGCCAGGCTGAGGGATAATCCTTTGCCCCATGCACACATTTTGTGTACCAGGCCACTAGTATAATTAAATTCTTACTAGAGGCCAGGTGCATGGATTCATGTATGGTTGGGTCCTTCAGCCTGGCCTGCACCCTCTCGAAATCTGGGATCCCTTGGGGGATATCAGAGAGCCAGTTTTGGCCTGATCCCCATTCTGAGGGATGCCAGCAGTGCATGAATCCATGCACTGGGCCTATAGTATACATATAAGATCTTTAGTTAATCTTTTTCTGCCCTCCCCCACTCCTCCTTTCCCTCTGAGATTCATCAGTCTGTTCCATGTTTCCATGCCTGTAAATTGAGTGTCTGCTCCCTGGTGGCCAGTGTGCATAATAGCTACCAGACTGCTGGGATGCTTGGATGATCAGATGATCAGACAGTTGGATGTTGGATGGTTGCTTAGGCATATATATAACCTCCTATCTAATAAAAGAGTAATATGCAAATTAACCATTACTCCAACACACAAGATGGCCACCCACATGTGGTCAAAGATGGCTGCCCCCATGTGGACACAAGATGGCTGGCAGGGGAAGGCAGTTGGGAGGGACAAGGACTGCAGGGCAGGGTAATTGGGGGCAACCAAGCCTGCAGGGGAGGGCATTGGGGGGGGGGAACACAGGCCTGCAGGAGCGGGCAGTTGGGGGTGACTAGGCTTGCAGGGGAGGGCAGTTGGGGGTGACCAGGCCTGCAGGGGAGCAGTTAGGAATTAATCAGGCTGGCAGAGGAGTGGTTAGGGGGTGATCAGGCTGGCAGGAAGGCAAGTGGTTGGGAGCCAGCATTCACGGATTGTGAAATGGATGTCCAACTGCCCTGAGGGGTCCCGGATTGGAGAAGGTGCAGGCTGGGCTGAGGGACACTTCCTTCCGCCCCTCCCCCCGACAGTGCATAAATTTTGTGCACCAGGCTTCTAGTTATATAATAATTATTAATCAGTAATGTCATGGTTATTGCTAACAATTATACTCAACATAAGTGAACTTTAATTATTAAATGCAGTTTGCACTCAGATAAGTAAGCTTTATTTGTTGAATAAAAAAAAGTACAGGCCCAAAAATCTTATTGAAGCTGTACACAATTCCCTTACAAGTAAAATTTTTTATTTAAGTATTTTTTAAAACTTCCAATTTCCTGTTTATAGTTGAAGGAGCAAAAACATGAAAAAGATGTATTTTTAATTAATTAATTTTATTTATTTATTTATTTTTAATTAAATCTTTATTATTCAGATTATTACATTTGTTTCTCTTTTTTTCCCCTCCATAGCTCCCTTCCACCCGGCTCCCACCCTTCTCTCTACCCTTACCTCCCTCCCGTTGACCTCATCCATAGGTGTATGATTTTTGTCCAGTCTCTCCTTGTACTCCCCTCACCCCTTTCCCCCTAAGAATTATCAGTCCACTCCCTTTCTGTGCTCCTGATTCTATTATATTCACCAGTTTATTCTGTTGATCAAATTTTTAATTCACTCAATTTTTAGATTCACTTGTTGATAGATATGTATTTGTTGTTCATAATTTTTTATCTTTTACTTTCTTCTTCTTCTTCTTCTAAAAGAGTACCTTTCAGCATTTCATATAATACTGGTTTAGAGTTGATGAACTCCTTTAGCTTTTTCTTATCTGTGAAGCTCTTTATCTGCCCTTCAATTCTGAATGATAGCTTTGCTGGATAAAGTATTCTTGGTTGTAGGTTCTTGCTATTCATCATGTTGAATATTTCTTGCCATTCCCATCTGGCCTGCATCGGTTCTGTTGAGAAATCAGCTGACAGTCGTATGGGTGCTCCCTTGTAGGTAATGAACTGTTTTTCTCTTGCTGCTTTTAATATTCTCTCTTTGTCTTTTGCTCTTGGTGTTTTAATTATGATGTGTCTTGGTGTGGTTCTCTTTGGATTCCTTTTATATGGGGTTCTGTGTGCTTCCTGGACTTGTAAGTCTGTTTCTTTTACCAGATGTGGGAAGTTTTCAGTCACTATTTTTTTAAATAGGTTTTCAGTATCTTGCTCTCTCTCTTCCTCTGACACCCCCACAATTCTGATGTTGGTGCACTTGAAGCTGTCCCAGAGGCTTCTTACATTATCTTCACAATTTTGGATTCTTTTCTCTTCTTGCTTTTCCAGTTGAGTGTTTTCTGATTCTTTATATTTCAAATTTTTGACTTGATTCTTGCCTTCGTCTAGTCTGCTGTTAGGTCTCTGTATAATATTTTTTATTTCAGTCAGTGTATGTTTAATTTCTAGTTGGTCCTTTTCCATCTCTAGTTGGATCTTTTTCATCTCTAATTGGTTCTTTTTCATCTGCTCCTGGCTCTCGCTAACTTTATCCAACTTTTCTAGGATATTCTTGAAAAGCCTTATAAGTGTGGTTTTGAACTCTATATCCAATCGTTTGTTTTCCTCCATTTCTTTTGTTTTTGAACCCTTCCCTGTCTCGGCATTTTCACTATGCTGGGAGAACTTCTGTGTTGGATTCAGTCTTATGATACCAGACTTGCAAAACCGAAAAAGCCTCTCTGTTGAGCTTGGGATGGGTGGAGTCTCAGGGCTTAAGGGACCGCCTTGCCTTCCAGTCGGCCCCGCCCTCCACGGCCCCTGAGTCTCACGTGACTGGGTAATCACTGGAGTGGTCCCTGTGTGCACCCGCTCTCGCAGTTCTGCCTCTAGACTGCTGTTCCTCCAGCTCCCCTGCGCTCTGGAACCATATGAGTCTGGATCCCCAGGGTTTTGCCCGAAACCAGGGTTTAGTGGAGATAGAAGTGATACAGTTGGGAGGGTCTGTCTCCTGCCCATTCATGAAAGCCAGCGGCACAATCAGCAGTCGATCCTCTGCAAGCAGTGCCATGCATGCCACCAGACTTCTGATCTTTTGCGACTCCCCTAAATTTCCATGCACTTCTCTCTTTTCACAGTCCAAACTGCCCTAGTATGAGTTTCGGCTGGATCTGGGGTTTAGTGTCGTAGGATGAGGGGTTCAATGCTGTTGAGAGTCTCTGTCTCCCTCCCGCCAGAGAAAGCCAGCCAGGTTCTCTGGCACCTGCTCTCTCCACGCGCACGGTCTCCATACCTCAGCTTTTTGCAGCTCCTCTGGGTCTCTGTGAGCCCCTCTCTTTCTAGTTGTAGAATTTCCACTCAGCCAGCTTTCCTGTGGTTCTGGATGATGTCTCTTCTGTCTTTTAGTTGTAGTTTTGAAATTGTTGTGCGAAGCAGCAGTGTAGATGTTTACCTATGCCACCATCTTGGATTCTCCCCTAATTAATTTATTTTAAATTTATTGGGGTGATATTGGTGAATATGGTCATATAGGTTTCAGGTGTGGGTTTGTATAAGAGCTATATATTGCTCTGTGTGCCCATCACCCAAAGTCAAATCATCTTCCTTTACCTTATATTAGGTTCCCTTTACCACCACACCCCTGTCCCCTTTCCTCGGCAACCTCCACACTGCTATTTGTGTTCATGAGTTTCAGTTTTATATTCCACATACGAGTGAAATCATATGATTCTTAACTTTTTCTGACTGGCTTATTTCACTTAATATAAAATAAATATAAAACCCAAAACAATAAATTACATAGAAAAAAATACAGGTACCAAACTTATGAACCATGGTTGTAGAAAACATTTTATGCCAAAGGCAAGGGAAGTAAAGGCAAAAATAAATGAATAAGACTATATCAAACTAAAAAGCTTCTACACAATAAAAGAAATTGACAACAAAACAAAGAGGCAGCCAACCAAATGGGAGATAATTTTTTTTTTAAATCTTCACCTGAGGACATTTTTTCTATTGATTTTTAGAGAGAGTGGGAGGGAGAAAAGGGAGAAAAAGAGAAAAAGAGAAATATCGATTGTTTGCCTCCTGCACATGCCCAACAAGGGCTAGGGATTGAACCTGCAACCCAAATACATGCCCTTGACCAGGAATCGAACCCAAGATCCTTCAGTCTACTGGCTGACACTCTAACCACCGAGCAACTGGCCAGGGCTGGAAGATGATATTTGCAAACAATAGCTCTTACAAAGGTTTAATATTCAAAATATATAAAGAATTCATAGAACTCAACACCAAACAAACAACTCAATAAAAAAATGGACAGAGGCCCTGAACAGATACCTCTCCCAAGAAGACATACAAACAGCCAATAAATATATGACAAAATGTTCAACCTCACTAGCAATTAGGGAAATGCAAATCAAAACCATAATGAGATACCACTCACACCTGTTAGAGTGGCTATTATCAATAAGACAATTAATAACAAGTATGTATTGGAGAGATTGTGGAGAAAAGGGAAGCCTCATTCACTGTTGGGACTGTATACTGCTACAGCCACTATGGAAAATAGTCTGGTGATTCCTCAAAAAATTAAGACTAGAGCTACCATTTAACCTAGTGTCAAGAATAACCCAGGACCAAAAAAAAAAAAAATCACATGCCCCTTTGTTCATATGAAATAAACAAAGGGGCATGTGATAGTGTGAGCACAACTTGAAATACTTCATGCCTCCTTACATATTACATATTAATTTCAACTTGTTAATCTTAGTTTTTGTAGTGTGAACAGAAGTAGGACCCTTTCACCTGGATAATCTATGGTCCAATGTCCATTTATTTTAGAACAAATTGGAGTTATTGGCAGGCTAAAGTTAATTTGTAACTTGGAAGTAAAGAATCTTGCCAATCTCACCACAAAGTGTGAGACTTTGGCTAACCTATGAGTACACTGTCTATCCAAAATTTAGGGTCTAATCATTCTTTCCAAAGTCCACGAGGATGATTTCTCTGGACTTGATCTGTGCCAATTGGAAAAACAGTGTTTTTTACATTCGGGAATCTGACTCTCATTCAGGCGGCTCTGAAGGGGAAAAGTCCAGTATATTTGATGTAGAATATGCAAAATTAGGTCTAATTATTCTTTTTTTTTTCCAGCTTAAAATGTTTTACTATCATTTAGATGTTTCCCCTAAAGAAAAATATTTACAGCATAAAAATTCAGGTATCAGAAAGACTCAAAAGGCTGTTTTTCACTTTGTTCAAGTTTTGTTTCCAGGCATTAAGTGTGTCATACAGTTGTTGCCATTGTTGTTTTCCAAATGTCCAATGTGTGCTATTACTGACATCTACTTTTTGCTGGGTTTGATCAATTTTGCAGTAGACCATTTTTGTTTTCACGGCATCAATAACAAATGCTTCAACATAATAGCTCCAATCTGAAGTTCTTGTTGCATTGTATCAAAAGAAATTTCTTTATTTTCCACTACCATTCCCATAAAAGTAAGTAGTCTCATTTTTGCCATATTCTGTTCATGTAATAGTCCAAGTGAATCTATGAAGTCTTTATTATTTTGATAAAATTTGACATATGATGCCAATTTAGCATTCACAAAAATGGTTAAAAGATCATGAATAAGCTCACCTTCCAAAAATTTGACTGGTTTTAAAGTAAGAAGATAGTCATAAAGAAATGCATTTGGATCTTTCAATGCTCGTACAATACACCTGTGGGCATCAACTTGAGCCTGGGAAGTATTGTCTTCCATGTAACTTCCTAGCAATTCTACCATGACTTTTGAAGCGGCATCACTTTTCTTACAATCCATAAGTGCCTCAAAAAGTAACCTTAGTGGTAAGGTTCCAGTCAGAAATCCATTTTCTAACCTGATCCAGCTCAGTTGGAATATATTGGATGGCCCCACAAGATGCTGCCACTTTAATGAGGCTACAATATACTGTATATCTTACCGGAGTGTTCTTATCCATCCCATGGAAAAGGTTGCTTAGCAACTGCAGTCTCAGAAATGGGCGTTCACCTTCCCAAAATTTGACCAGCTTTTCACAGAGGTTTTCAATCAGAGCTTCTTGCTTTTCTGGCTCCAAGATCAACAGGAGGGATACCACGCTGTTCATCACACTTTCCACATCTTTATCATCTTCCTTCAGACATACATCGAAGGCTTCAATAATTTGAGCTAAATCTATGTGAAGTCCACCTTCTGAGTTCTCTTCTGAAATTTCAGCTCCTTTAGATTTCAGATAAGCTCGAAGCTCAGCAGCCTGGTCTTCCTCACTGATGTCGATGAAGGCCAGGACGCTCATGGTGAAGGCCCGGGCAAGGCGGCCGCTGCACTAGTAAACCAAGCCAACCAGAAAAGCTAATTATTCTTTGTCTTTCAACACAAAAGAGAGCTCCTGACAAAACACCCGGGTAAGAGCATGATTTGCTACCATGTCACACTAACAAGAATAGAAAAAGAGGGTCAAGAACTTCAGTGATCCTATTTTCAAGACACTGAGTGGTGATTATCTTCCTAATAAGTATAAAAAGGATTATAAACCAGGCCAGCAATGGTTGAGTGTTAACCTATGAACCAAGAGGTCAGGGCACATGCCGGGATTGCAGGCTTGATCCCCAGTGTGAGGCATTAAGGAGGCAGCCGATCAATGATTCGTTCATCATTCATGTTTCTTTTTCTCTCTCCCTCTTCTTTTCTGCTCTGAAATCAATAAAAATATTTTTTAAAGAATTGTAAGTTTCACCAGTCATTTCATTAGCCCCAGGAAAGAACCAGTCTCAGTTATTTGAAAGACAAGGTAAACACAATTTCACTCTGCATTTTCAGGCTCATTTGCTTTTAATTTTTAGGGTTCAAAAGGACTTGATAGTTTTAAATATTTATATTTACTGCATAGCATGCTATTTTTCTGGGCAGAATAGGTGAAAGTGATAGGAAAAAATACACATAATAGGAACAGAACTATTAGGGCTGGAGAGATAGGGAAATTGAAACAGGAAAGTTGAAACAAGGCCAAAAGTGTGGGCAATTTGCAGCCAGCTTGTAACTAACAAACCATTATCTTCTCCAGCCAAGGACACAGAGCAAATGTTTTAAATAAAAAAAAATAATAATAAAAACAACAACACTGTCTAATGCTAGAATGCAGAAAAGGAGAGAGAATGGGGAAAGAAAAAAGGGCAGTTTTACTCCCCTTGCCTAAGACTTGGCAAGATGAAGTTCCCAGGTGCTTCTCATGATTTCTAGGAAGGCCACAACAAAGTAAGAAAAGGGACCTTGAGAATTAATCTGTACCAAAATATTCAGCAGAGGAAGTTTGAGAACTATAGACAGGAAGGTGTATTAATACCCCCACCCAACTTGCTCTTCAGATTAGCTGAGAGCCCATCTGTGCTTCGTAAGACAGATGTATAGGTCTGCTTGCTTTGTTTTTCAATAAATGTGCATGCTTAAATTGCTTTAATAGGTTGGGTTTTCACAATGCAGTCAAGGTCTCTCATATCAATTCATTTATATGAGAATACAAGCATCAAGGTTGGGGACAGCCCTCTCTTACTGGCTCACAGGATGTCCTGTCCGGTAGCACCTCTCTAGTGTTGGGAAGAGGTGCCTATAACAGAACCATAGTTGTTTAATGATTATTCACCTTACTAACTATACATAAAAGATTTTTCTTACAGACCCTGGGAAACTGGAGGATGAGTTGCAAGAAGAAAAACAGGGCTATAAAAGATAAGGTACCCTTGAAGCACATGGATGTGTTCATTCCTGAGAAAAGAAAATACATTTTGAAAGGACAGGACACATTTTAACTTAGATGCTGTGCCTAGAACCTGACCCTTTTGGGAGTTTACCTCAGGAATGCTGATCATTCTCTGGTCCCAGGAATAGACTGCTGTTTTTAATATCATAGAAGACTAGTGGCCCAGTGCATGAATTTGTGCACATTGAAAGGAAATTAATTAGAAGAAATGTTTTAATATTGCAATTCGCCCTTTCTCTGTAATAGAAGTGTCAACCAAATTCACAACCAACAATGAGACAATGACAGATTAAAACACACTCTTGTGATTGGCTGCAGCGAGAGCTTTATCTGTATCACGCATACGCAAGTCAACTTAGCCTTTTATACAGAGAGAATGAACTTGCTTAGTTGGACCTGCTTTCTGATTAAGCTAAACTTTTTCCAGGCCAGTAAAGCACCCCAACTTCTCTTTCAGGTAATTGTCAGCAACACAACAGTAAATATCAACACGAAACAGATTATCATTGTAGATCACACAGGGAGAACAAAGGGTAAAATATTTAACTATAGCAGTGTTTGACCATATTCTGCTCAGTTAGAAAATCTGAAGTCATTTTCAAGGTCCACCATTTCTTACTTTTTTTCAGTCAGGTCAAGTTTCTAAGCTTTCTAAATCACCATTTTTCTGTATAATCAAAAGAAAATAGGATTCTACTGAGTCTTCTATCAACCTCTCCAGGACTTCTGTGAGGATCAAATGAGATGAGGCATGGGAAAATGCTTCACAAACATTTGGTTAAAGTGTAAAATGTGGAGAAACCAAAATGGTGGCATAGGTAAACACCTGAACTTGCTGCCTCGCACTACCACTTCAAAACTACAACTAAAAGACAAAACGGGTATCATCCAGAACCATGGGAAGGCTGGCTGAGTGGAAATTCTACAACTACAGTGGTACCTCGAGATACGAGTGCCCTAACATACAAGATTTTTGAGATACAAGCCATCAAGTGAGAGATTTTTGCTTTGAAATACAAGTAACAGTTGAGATACGAGTAATCGCGTGGATCGGCCAGCTGCACACGACCCACCAGTTTACCACGACTCGAGCATCTCATAGTTTCCCACGCCTCAAGGTTACGAAACAAATTAAAGGCGTATCTCGAGGTACCACTGTATAAGGAAATAGAAAAGTACATTGAGACTTGGAGGAGAAGCGGAGGTGCAGAAGTGAAGTGCAGAGGTACAGAGGCACACATGCAGAAAGAACAAGCAATTGATTATGCTATTGTCTCTTTCAATCAAGAGGGAAATACAAGCTCCTGAATACTCTGAACACCAGTTTTGGGTGAGACTCTGAGGATCCAGACTCATTCCAAGAGAAACTGGACTGTCCGGAAGCAGGCGGAACTAAGGGTAGCTTTCTCTCAGAGGAGCTTGCACGGTGTCACAGGACACAGAGACACAGGACCTCTTCCCGGGAGGGCTGACGGTCAGCCATAGCTATTAGCTCCAAACTGGTGATTCCCTGAGACTCTGCCTCACCCAATTTCTGATCAGATGCTTTTGCATATGAATGCCTTGGCCCTTCGCAATCTGAAACCTAACATACTGCAACTGGGTCAAAAAGCCCCAGAGTCTCCAAAAGAATACCCATGGCTCCACAAATGGTCTGTGGGAACCTCTTTCCACATCCCGCGTGGTTCAGGGTTCGGGTTCTGAAGGAGGCCGCCCGCAAACGAAATGAGAGATCAGAAAGCATTAATTTGGTGATATTGGGGGGCCAGGCGGGAGCTTTCCTCTAGTGGAAAGGACTACCACTTGTTCTGGCCTTTTTCTCCCGTTTATTAAGGCTTTGGGACACACCCCTAGCCTTTAGGCAGGAAATAACAAAAACAGAAATTAACATGAAACAAACAGATAGAGGTTGCTTCAACCAATAATGTTTCAACTAAACAGTGAGTAATCAGCTCTGACCTTTCAGAGCAATTAAGGTTGACCAGCCTTCTGGCTTCCTGTTTACATCCATTTAGTGAGAACAATATTTGGTTTCTGACACTGGTCCTCATCAGGGCACCTCTAAACCCCAAAGAGAATGAATCTGCAGATCTCTCTATAGCTCCTGCTGGGTGGCCACTCTCCTTGAAGATCCAAGAGCCAGTGTACCCAATGGACAGAGAGAGACCATCCAGACTCCCAACTCTTCAGATCCATAAGAGATACTCAGGGAGCAGAGTCAGGGAGCATCAAAGCCCCACTGAAGCCAGTCTTGCCCCATAAGGGTGTCTCCAGCACAGAATTCTCCCATCATAGACACAACTGATCCTCACAGCCAATTGGACTGGAGCTCAATTCCTCCTAGTGATACCAACAATAATCAAAGCTTAACTACAACAAGACTATGCACACAGCTCACAAAAGGATGCACCAAGAGTGTCAACTTCAGGTAACTGGGGAGGTTGAGCCACTGGGCCCTATAGTACACCTAGCACACAAAGCCACGCTATCAACACAGGGAAGCAGCCAAAATGCAGAGACAAAGGAACAGGTCACAATGAAAGAAATGGAGGAAAGCAAACGACTGGATATAGAGTTCAAAACCATAGTTATAAAGTTACTCAAGAATCTTCTAGAAACTTCTGAGAAATATAGTGAGACCCTCAGGGATATGAAAAAGGACCAATTAGAATATAAGCATACACTGACTGAAATAAAGAATAATATACAGAGATCCAACAGCAGACTAGAGAATCCTAAGAATCAAATCAATGATTTGAAATATAAAGAAGCAAAAAACACTCAGCCAGAAAAGAAAAAAGAATTCAAAAGTATGAAGATAGTGTAAGGAGCCTCTGGGACAACCTCAACCATACCAACATCCAAATTATGGGGGTGCCAGGAGAAGAGAGAGAACAACCTATATTGAAAACCTATTTAAAGAAATAATGACTGAAAACTTCCCACATTTGGTAAAAAATATAGACCTACAAGTCCAGGAAGCACAGAGAACCCCAAACAAAAGGAATCCAAAGAGGACCACACCAAGACACATCATAATTAAAATGCCAAGGGCAGAAGACAAAGAGAGAATCTTAAAAGTAGCAAGAGAAAACAGTTAGTTACCTACAAGGGAGCACCCATACAACTGTTAGCTGATTGCTCAACAGAAACTATGCAGGCCTGAAGGGAGTGGCAAGAAATATTCAAAATGATGAACAAAACCTATAACCAAGATTACTCTACCCCAGCAACGCTATCATTCAGAATTCAAGGGCAGATAAAGAGCTTCACAGATAAGAAAAAGCTAAAGGAGTTCATCAACTCCAAACCAGTATTATATGAAATGCTGAAAGGTACTCTTTTAGAAGAGGAAGAAGAAAAAGGTAAAAGACAAAAAATTATGAACAAGTGAATCTAAAAATTGAGTGAATTAAAAATTTGATCAACAGAATAAACTGGTGAATATAATAGAATCAGGAGCACAGAAAGGGAGTGGGCTGATAATTCTCAGGGGGAAAGGGGTGAGAGGTGTAAAGGAAGAGACTGGACAAAAATCATACACCTATGGGCAGAAGGTGGGGTAGGGACCAGGTGAAGGGGAGTTATGGTGGGGGGGAGGAAGAACAATTGTAATAATCTGAACAATAAAGATTTATTAGTAAAAAATAAAATAAAGTGTAGAATGTTTCCACCTGTGTTCCTGAGATGAAGAAACTGCAAGGAGGCTAGTTGTTAGGGAGAGGAAGCTGGGAGTTGCTATATTACATCATTACTCAGTGCCACAGCCACCACTTCCAAGCTGGATTGAGCTGTGAGCCACATTTTGCCCCAGGCAGTCTTGGCAGCATTGGCTGCTTTTTGGTAGGGTGTTGCTCTGAGGTGGTGGTGGGGCTTGTGTCCCAACTGGGGGAAGCCAAGTGTTGGTTTGTCAGTGCCAGGTTTGTGGTGCCATTTGTTGATAAATAACCACTGCAGGTGATGGCAGCTCCTGCATTGAGCATCTGCCCCCTGGTGGTTAGTGCATGTTATAGTGACCGTTTGGATGGTAGGAGGGACACTTAGCATACTATTCTTTTACATGTATAGATTAGCCACCTTGTTATTAAACTTTGAACTCCTGGAGGCAGACTTACAGATTGAAGACTCTCCACTCCTCCCACCCTTTTACACTCCCAGCTGCACATAATTATTTTCCCACATCCCTGACAGAAAAGGGGTAAGCAGGTATTTTTCCAGGGCATGAAACCTGCTGCTCACTCCATATTACTGGCAATATGAAATAAACGCTAAAAATTAATTCAACCTGGTTTCCACTTGGTTGTTGTCTTTTAATTTAATAAATCTTTATTATAATTGTTCATCTTTTTTTCCTCCATAGCTCGACTCCACCCAGTTCCCACCCCACCCTCTACTGTTTCCCCCTCTCCCCACTGTCCTCATCCATTGGTGTATGATTTTTGTCCAATCTCTTCCTGCACCCCCACATCCCTTTTCCCCAAGAATTGTCAGTCCACTCCCTTTCTATGCTCCTGATTCTATTATATTCACCAGTTTATTCTGTTCATCAGATTTTTTTATTCACTTGATTTTTAGATTCACTTGTTGTTAGATATGTATTTGTTGTTCATAACTTTTATCTTTACCTTTTTCTTTTTCTTCCTCTTCTTAAAGAATACCTTTCAGCATTGCATATAATACTGGTTTGATGGTGATAAACTCCTTTAGCTTTTTCTTATATGTGAAGCTCTTTATCTACCCTTCAATTCTAAATGATAACTTTGCTGGGTAGAGTAATCTTGGTTGTAGGTTCTTGCTATTCATCATTTTGAATATTTTTTGCCACTCCCATCTGGCCTGCATCATTTCTCTTGAGAAATCAGCTGACAATCGTATGGGTGCTCCCTTGTAGGTTACTAATGGTTTTTCTCTTGCTACTTTTAAGATTCTCTCTTTGTTTTTTGCTCTTGGCATTTTAATTATGATGTGCCTTGGTGTGGTCCTCTTTGGATTCCTTTTTCTTTGGGGTTCTCTGAGCTTCCTGGACTTATAGGTCTATTTCTTTCACCAGGTGGGGGAAGTTTTCAGTCATTATTTCTTCAAATAGGTTTTCAACATAGGTTGCTCTCTGATTTCTCAACAGAAAGGATGCAGGCCAGACGGGAGTGGCAAGAAATATTCAACGTGATGAATAGCAAGAACATACAACCAAGAATAATCTATCCAGCAAAGCTAACATTCAGAATTAAAGGTCAGATAATGAGCTTCACAGATAAGAAAAAGCTAAAGGAGTTAATCAACTCCAAACCAGTATTATATGAAATGCTGAAAGGTATAGCAGAATAAAAAAAAAAAAAGTGTAAGCGACTGTTAAAAGTGTAGAGCAACCGGTTGCTATGATGTGCACTGACCACCAGGCGGCAGATGTTCAATGCAGGACATGCCTCCTGGTGATCAGTGTGCTCCCACAGGGAAATCATCACTCAGCCAGAAGCCAGGCTCATGGCTGGCGAGCACAGCAGCAGTGGTGGGAGCCTCTCACACCTCCTCAGCAGTGCTAAGAAGCAGTAAGCCAAATGATAAGAAACAGTCAGCAGGTGGGTGGTAAGGAGTGAGGGGTTCCGGATTGTGAGAGGAATGTCTGACTGCCAGCATAGGCCCACTCTCCATGGGCAGGTGGGCATCCCCTGAGGGTTCCCAGACTGTGAGAGGGCATAGGCCGAGCTGAGGGACAACCCTCTTTGCCCCCCCACACACAGTTGTATGAATTTCGTGCAGTGGGCCTCTAGTGATATTACCAGGTGTACCAGTTAATAATGAGAATTTTTTTCAATAGATGGAGTTACACATATGTTGATACATATGCAATTTGATATGTATGCTATTTTGTTGTATTGACAGCAAGCTTCAAATCTTCGTATGTCAAATTTTGTGAAGGCATTAACATTATAGATATTTTTGTGCTTTAAAATGTCAAATTTCATGCCAAAAAAAAGAGCATTTGGGTGAAGTTTTAATTCATTACTTTATTTTGAATAAAAGTGCTGCTGAATACTTTGGGAAGCTTCATGGTTAACATGCTCCATCTCAAGATACTTGTGAACGCTGGTTTAAATGCTTTACAAGTGATTATTTTGATGTGAGACAAAGAACATCCAGGTCAACCGAAATAGTTTCAAGACCAACAGTTGCAAGTATTATTGGATGAAGATGCATGTCAAACTCAAAAACAACTTGCAGAAAGTTAAATGTTGCTCAGAAAAGAATTTCCAAATGTTTACAAGCAATGGGAAAGATTTCAAAGGAAGGGAAATGGGTGCCACATCAACTGAACGAAAGACAAATGGAAAACTGGAAAGTCATCAGTAAAATGTTTCTTCAATGGCATGAAAGAAAGTCTTTTTTGTATCAAATTCTGACTGGTGATGAGAAGTAGATTTATTTTGAGAATCCCAAACTCACAGAATCATGGGTTGATCCAGGCCAATCATCATTAACTGCAAGGCCAAATCACTTTGGAAAGAAGACAATGAATGCTCTGCGTTGGTGGGATCAGAAAGGTGTGGTGTATTATAAGCTTCTAAAACCAGATGAAAGCGTTAATCCTGATCACTACCAACAACAAATAATCAATCTAGACCATGCTTTGATGGTGAAAGTACCAGAATGTTCCAAAGACAAGACAAATTTTGCTTCATGATAATGCACCATCACACACTTTAAAACCAGTTAAAGACACGTTAAAAGATCTTGCCTGGGAAGTATTAATCCACCCGCTGTATTCACCAGACCTTGCTCCTTCAGATTACCACTTGTTCCGATCCATGGCACATGCACTTTCTGAGCAGCACTTCAATGTGTACAAAAAGTGGAAAATGGGGTCTCTAAATGGTTTGCTTCAAAACAAGAAAAGTTCTATTGGGAGAGTATCCACAACTTAACTGAAAGATGGGGGAAATGTGTAGCTAACGATAGACATTACTTTGAATAAAGCACTTTTGATGTTTCTCTTGAAATTATCATGTTTTCTTTGATTAGAAAATCTGCATTAGTAATCGGCACACTTAGTATAAATATCTAAATGGCCCTTGGCAGAAAGAAGATTCCTCACCCCTGTACTAGGTGGCAGACTAGATTAAACTACTGATGAACAATAAACAATTGAGACCTTTAAGAATACTAAATCCTAAGCCCCAATATAGAAAAGCAGACTGAACATGCCCATCCTCCACCACTGAATGAATGTCAATAAGGTGAGTGCTCACTAGCCTTTGGCCACCAGCCCCTGCAGATAACCTATAGCTGTTGTCAATAGCTGACCATGAATCGAGGGAATATTGCATCTCTTGCCAGAACCACTAAGCCCCTTTTTCAGGCTATAACAGAATTCTATTAGAATCATGTGCCCAAATCCTCCAGAGGCTGTCAGGTCTACATCCACACCCTCTCACAACCATGTTTTCCTTAGTCAGTAACCAGAGCACGTCACTCCAGTCAGCAGTCTGGTCTCACCCTTCCGAAAGCCCCCTGGTTCCTAAGGCTCAGTTCTGGGTTCCCTTTCCTTGTGCTTCTACATCCTGCTCTCCTGCAGTAAGTTCATTCACCCCGCCCCCCCTACCCCCCAGGCTTCGAGGCCATAGATTTTAAGGACCAGTGAATACAAAATGTCTCTCTGCAGATGGAATCAATTCTCAGCTTTACATCCTTCTATGCAATCACCTACCCAACACCTCTATTTGCCTGTTTTATGGGTGTCTGAAACCCAATATGTTTAAAACTAAATGTATTTTCTCTCCCAAACCTGCTTTTCCATGTTAATAAACAGCTCTAGCTTATGCCAAACTGGGTCTCATGTTTCTTCCTTGCTTCCATTCACCTCCACCTCTACATGTGATGAATTACAAGCCCTGACATTTTGTTTAATAAATAATTATTGAAAGCCACCTAGTTTCAGGAAGTTTTCTAGGCATTGGGGAAAGAGTCTAGAATGAAAAAGACAGAAGTCTCTGTTTCCTGTGGAGTATATGGTATGTCTTAGTAATACCACCCATGTGGCCCTAACATTTTGTCTGGCAATTTAGGGTGTGCTCCATAAACAGCACCTGTCTTACAATATGTAAAATGACAGAGCCTTGGCTGGGTGACTCAGTTGACTGGAGTGCCATCTGTACACCAAAAGGTTGTGGATTTGATTCCTGGTTGGGGTGCTTACAAGAGGCAACCAATCAATGTTTCTCTCTCTGTCTCTCTTTCAAATAAATAAAACATATCCTCAAATAAGGATAAAAAAAATACAAATGAAATAAAATGAAAGAGAGATTACCACTTTTTAAGCAAGGAACTGCATCACACTTATAGAGCAATCAAGTTTAAAGAAACTGAATTTGTTTCCAATAAAAATATGTTTGGGGAAAAAAAATGGCAGCGGAATAGACAGATGCGTCTGGAGCTTTGTCGCTGAGCAGAGGAAGAAAGAGCAGCTGAGAGTTGCACGGGGAATGTTTGTTGGCAAGTTAAGAGTCAGTTATCCTCCAGGGGAAGGTGGGGAACTGCTGGACGGGGCTCTCCTGGCCAAGCAGCCCCACTGCCGTGGGGTTTTTGTCAACGGGGTTTTTGTCAACGGAGCCACAAGTGTGAACGCAGAGACCAAGCTATCTTGCAGAGGGAGGTGGATGTCTGTGGTGGTCTGAAAGCTGCGGCTCGCTGAAACACCCACCGAACAGCCAGAGACCCAGAACACTGCTCTCCAATTGGCACAGACACGCAGGCAGCGGATTCAGAGATCCACACGGCACACAGAAAGGTCAGATTTCGCCTGGGATAAGTGCCTTCTGTGCTGTACCTGGTCGTGTTGTAGTTTGTGACTTTGAATCAACGTAGGAGAGAGAACTACATAACCAGACACCCGGAGAAGAAAAACCATGGGCAGAAGAAGAAACAGCCCGCATACGACAGATAGACAGGTATCACCAGAAAAGGAAGTAAACGAAATAGAAGCAGAAATAAGCCTGCCAGAGAAAGAGTTCAGAGAAATGATCATAAGGTGGATGAAAAGAATGGAAGACAAAATCGACAATCTGAGTAAGAGCCAAGAGGAAATGAAGAAAAAGCATGAAGAAATGCACAAAGAAATAAAAAATGACATCACTGCTTTAAAGAACTCAATAGAAAGCATCAAAAGTAGACTAAAAGAAGCAGAGGACTGCATCAGTGAGCTAGAAGACACGGTGGGAAGAAATACCCAAGTACAGCAGCTTCTAGAAAAAAAATTAAAAGGCAAGAGGAGAGCCTAAGGGAACTCTGGGATAACATGAAAAAAAAAAACAAAACACAACATTCGCATAATTGGAGTTCCAGAAAGAGTGGAAACTGAACAAGGATTAGAGAACCTGTTTGAAGAAATAATGACAGAAAATTTCCCCAATATAGGAAAGAAAAAACCCACACATATCCAAGAAGCTCACAGAATCCCAAGCAAAATGAACCCCACAAAACCGACACCAAGGCACATTATAATTAAATTGGCAAACAGCAATGACAAAGCAAGAATCTTAAAAGCAGCCAGAGAGAAAAAGAAAGTTACCTACAAAGAAACCCCCATAAGACTAGCTACTGATTTTTCAACAGAAACTCATCAGGCCAGAAGGGAATGGAATGAAATATACAAAGTCATGCAAAGAAAGGGCCTGAATCCAAGAATACTGTACCCTGCAAGGCTTTCAATCAAAATTGAAGGTGAAATCAGAAGCTTCACAGACAAAAAAGTACTAAGGGAATATATTACCACCAAACCAGCAATGCAAGAAATGTTAAGGGGTCTGCTGTAATAAAAAGAAATAGGAAGCAAAGAAGGACCTCTGGACTAAAGACTAAAAATGGCGATGGATAAATACCTATCAATAATAACTTTAAATGTAAATGGATTAAATGCTCCAATCAAGAGACATAGGGTAATCGATTGGATAAGAAAACATGATCCACATATCTGCTGTCTACAAGAAACCCACCTCAGGAAAAGAGATGCACACAGATTGATGGTGAAGGGATGGAAGATGGTATTTCAGGCTAATGGAAATGAAAAAAAAAGCTGGGGTTGCAATACTTATATCTGACAAATTAGATCTACAACTAAAGGACATAAAAAGAGATAAAGAAGGCCACTTCATAATACTAAAGGGAACAATCCAACAAGAAGATATAATTCTGGTAAACATATACACACCCAATATAGGAACACCTAAATACATAAAAAAACTTCTGGAGGATATCAAGAGAGAGATTGACAGCAATACTATCATAGTAGGAGACTTTAATACCCCACTGTCACCATTGGACAAATCCTCTAAGCAAAAAATCAGCAAAGAAACATCAATCCTAAATGACTCAGTTGACCAGTTGGAATTCATTGACATCTTCTGAACATTTCACCCCAAAGCCACAGAATATACATTCTTTTCCAGTACACGTAGGTCATTTTCAAAGATAGATCATATGTTGGGTCATAAGAAAAGTCTCTTCAAATTCAAGAAGATAGAAATCATATCAAGCATTTTCTCAGACCACAGTGGCATAAAACTGGAAATCAACTATAATAAAAACAATAGAAAGAAATCAAACACATGGAGACTAAACAGCATGCTATTAAACAATGACTGGGTAACCAAAGAAATCAAGGAAGAAATAAAAAACATCATGGCAATAAATAACAATGACAACATAACAATACAAAATTTATGGGACACAGTGAAAGCAGTCTTGAGAGGGAAGTTCATAGCCCTACAAGCCTACTGCAAAAAAACAGGAAACAATGGTAATAAATTACCTAACCCTACAACTCAAAGAGCTAGAACGAGAGCAACAAGATAAGCTCAGTGTACACAGAAGGAAGGAAATAGTGAAGATCAGAGTGGAGATAAACAACTTGGAGACCAAAGAAACAATTCAAAAGATCAACAAAACCAAGAGCTGGTTCTTTGAAAGGATAAACAAGATTGATGGACCTCTAGCCAGGCTCACCAAGAAGCAAAGAGAGAAGACCCAAATAAACAAAATCAGAAATGAAAGAGGGGAAATAACAACAGACCCTGTGGAAATACAAAGGATTGTTAAAAAATACTATGAACACCTCTATTCCAACAAATTGGACAACCTGCAAGAAATGGACATTTTCCTAGAAAAATATAACCTTCCAAAACTCAATGAGGAGGAATCTAAACATCTCAATAGTCCAATAACTATGGAAGAAATTGAAGCAGTCATCAAAAAGCTTCCAGCAAATAAAGGCCCGGGACCAGATAGCTACACAGGAGAGTTTTACCAAACATTCAAGGAAGAATTAAAACTTATCCTTCTCAGACTATTCAAAAACATTCAAGAAGAAGGAACACTTCTAAACACCTTCTATGAAGCCAGCATCACCCTAATACCAAAACCAGATAAAGACAACACAATGAAAGAGAATATCTCTCATGAACATAGATGCCAAAATCCTCAACAAAATTCTAGCAAATCGGATCCAGCAATACATCAGAAAGATCATACACCATGACCAAGTAGGATTCATCACAGGAATGCAGGGATGGTACAGTATCCGCAAATCAATAAACGTGATACATCACATAAACAAATTGAGATATAAAAATCACATAGTCATATCAATTGACACAGAAAAAGCATTTGACAAAATCCAACACCCTTTCTTGATAAAAACTCTCAGCAAAGTGGGAATAGAAGGAGCATACCTCAACATCATAAAAGCCATATATGATAAACCTACAGCTAACATCATACTCAATGGGCAAAAACTAAAACCACTTCCCCTAAGAACAGGAACAAGACAGGGATGCCCACTCTCACCTTTCCTGTTTGACATAGTACTGGAAGTATTAGCCATTGCAATTAGACAAGAAGAAGAAATAAAAGGCATCCAAATTGGAAAAGAAGAAGTAAAGCTCTCCTTATTTGCAGATGACAGGATATTGTACATAAAAAAACCCAAAGGACTCCATTCCAAAACTAATTGACTTAATTAATGAATTCGGCAATGTAGCAGGATAAAAAATTAATGCTAAGAAGTCTGTGGCATTTCTATACACTAATAGTGAAATTACAGAAAGAGAGACTAAAAAAGCAATCCCATTTACCATTGCACCAAAAAAAATTAAGATACCTAGGAATAAACCTAACTAAAGAGGTAAAAGACCTATATGTAGAAAACTACAGGACACTGAAAAAAACAGATAGAGGACGATATTAACAGATGGAAGAGCATACCATGCTCATGGATTGGGAGAATCAACATCATTAAAATGTCCATATTACCGAAAGCAATCTATAGATTCAATGCACTACCATTAAAATACCAATGAAATATTTCACAGACCTAGAAAGAATTCTTCATAGATTCATCTGGAACAAAAAAAGGCCACGAATAGCTACAGCAATTCTGAGAAAGAAGAATAAAGTAGGTGGGATCTCAATACCAGTTTTCAAGCTATATTACAAAGCAACTGTTCTCAAAACAGCCTGGTACTGGCACAAGAACAGGCATATAGACCAATGGAATAGAATAGAGAACCCAGATATCCACCCAAATCACTATGCTCAACTAATATTTGACAAAGGAGGCATGAACATTCAATGGAGCTGAGATAGCCTCTTCAATAAATGGTGTTGGGAAAATTGGACAGATACATGCAAAAAAATGAAACTGGACCACCAACTTACACCAAATACAAAAATAAACTCAAAATGGATACAGGACTTAAACATTAGAAGGGAAATCATAAAAATACTAGGGTAATCCAGAGGTAGCACAATCTCAGATATATGCTGAAAGAACTTCTTCACTGATACTGCTCCAAAGGCAATGGAAGCTAAAGAAAAAATAAACAAATGGGACTACATCAAAATAAAAAGCTTTTGCACAGCAAAAGAAAGTATCAACAAAACAATAAGAAAGCCCACTGTATGGGAGAACATATTTGCAAATGTTATCACTTATGAAGGTTTAATCTCCAAAATCTACAGCCAACTTATACAACTTAATAAAAGGAAGAGAAAAGATCCAATAAAAAAATGGGCAACGGACCTAAATAGAACCTTTTCAAAAGATTACAGAAGGAAGGCCAAGAGATACATGAAAACATGTTCAAAGTCACTAATCATCCGAGAGATGCAAATCAAAACGACAATGTGATACCATCTTACACCGGTCAGAATGGCAATCATCAACAAATCAAGAAACGACAAGTGTTGGCGAGGATGCGGAGAAAAAAGGAACCCTTGTGCACTGTTGGTGGGAATGCAGACTGGTGCAGCCACTGTGGAGAACAGTATGGAGTTTCCTCAAAAAACTAAAAATGGATCTCCCATTTGACCCTGTAATTGCACTCTTAGGAATTTATCCTAAGAAATTACAAACACCAATCAGAAAGGATTTATGCACCCCTATGTTCATAGCAGCACAATTTACAATAGCTACAATTTGGAAACAGCCTAGGTGCCCATCTGCAGATGAGTGGATCAGAAAACTGTGGAATCTACACAATGGAATTCTATGCTGCCATTAAAAAGAAGGAATTCTTACCCTTTGCAGCAATCTGGTTGGAATTGGAGAACCTTATGCTTAGTGAAATAAGCCAGTCAATGAAGGAGAAGCATCACATGATCTCACTCATTTGTGGATAATAAAGATCATTATAAACTGATGAACAAAAGGATAGATACAGAGGCAGTAAAGCATCAGAATGTGAAATTACAGCAGGAAGATTAAAGTTAGGTGAGGTAGATAAGAGATCAATCAAGGGACTTGTATGCATGCATATAAGCATAACCAATGAACATAGTCACTGGGGGGTTGGGGTATGCCTGGGAGGGAGGGGGGGCAATGGGGAGATATGTATAAAAAATTAATAAAAAATAAATAAATAAAGACAGAAAAAAATATTTTTGAGGGAGCTAGGAATGTATAGTCTGGAGACCTAAAGAGATTAACAAAAATTGTTTCTATATATTGAAGTGCAGTGATGTGAAGGACTCAATAGTGTTCATTAATTATTTTAAAAATATCTAGTGAACATCTATATTGAGCGAGGCACTGTAGATAGATGCAATCAAGAACTGCATATGGCCGAAACTGGCTTGGTTCAGTGGATAGAGCATCGGCCTGTGGACTGAAAGGTCCCAGGTTCGATTCTGGTCAAGGGCATGCATCTTGGTTGTGGGCACATCCCTAGTCGGGGGTGTGAAGGAGGCGGCTGATCAATGTCTCTCTCTCATTGATGTTTTTAACTCTCTATCCCTCTCCCTTCGTCTCTGTAAAAAATCAATAAAATATTAAAAGAAAAACAACTGCATATGATTTTATCCTATTTCTAAACTAACACTGTTTCTTGAACTACGGTAGAAAGTACTGGGTCACCCCCAGAGCATGAATATTTTATTCTCTTCAGTTCCCCTTGCCTTCCAAGTCCCATGGGGCCACTACACATACAATGGGTTTATGTCACAACTGAGGAGCCACAAACTTAGAAAACCTCTATCTTTTATAATGAACAAGATGATCTTTAATATACTAGACAGCCACAAACTTGTCTTCTTCTTTGGAAGGAGACAACTACTTCAATTTTCCAAAGGTTGTCCCTATGCAAACAGCCTTGAAAAATATTTGAATGAGAGAGAGGGGGAGTGGAGGTGGGGGGGAGAGAGAGAGAGAGAGAGAGAGAGAGAGAGAGAGAGAGAGAGAGAGAGAGAGAGAAATTTATTTTAAGGAATTGGTTCATGCAATTGTGGGGCCTGACAAGTCCAAAATTGACAGGGTAGACTGGAGAGCCAGGGAAGACCTGATGGTGTCATTCAAATCTGCAGGCAGTATTCCTTTTTCCTTTTGGGACATCAGTCTTCTCTGAAATCCTTTAATTGATTGGATGAGGCACACCTACAGTATGGAAGTAATCTCTTTTACTCAAACTCTACTTTTTTTAACTGCTAATTCATCACACCTAACGAAATATCTTTACAGCATCAGCTAGACAGATGTTTGAAAGAAAAGTAGGTACTATTAACTAGTCCAGCTGACATTAAATTAACCAACACAATAGCCCAGAACAAAAGCAAGAGACACTTATGGAGAACGGTATTTCAACATGTACTTAATGTTTAAAACTCATAAATTACTGTGTCTTTAGACTCCCCCTGCCCGCCCTCCATTTTAACTTTATTAAGCAATTATGAATTTAATGTCATTCATTTTGCACGTCTTAAGCTTTACTCTGAAGTTGGTTCTTGGTGCTTGGGACAACAGACAAGAGTACGTGAAGGGCTCTGATGAAGGTGTGCACAGGGTGGTTGTGGGAACAGGTAATGAAAACAAAAGAAAAGGAAAGAGAAGCTGAGCCCTCCAAGACCCATAGATGTCTCTGTAGAGTAATTTTATAGGGTGACCAAATGATGATCATCCGGAAAACGGTATTCAAAGACTCAACACATGAAGAGTAGTGGCTGGTAGTTCATAGTTACTTAGTGTCATTCTTTACTATTCTGATTTCTGGCTGATTTCAAAAGGATTTACAAGATTTTAGCTTCCTTCCCTTCTCACTAGGGGCAGCCTTCCAGGGACCCCTCCGCGGTGCCTCTCCACTCACGACTCCGCCTGCGTCCTCTCTGACCTCAGCCTCTCAGGCTCCGCCCCTTTCTCCTTTCCGGAACCGCCTAACGCCCGGCTCCTCTCCGGCCGCGGCCCTGGCGCGGAGGACTGTGGGAGCGGCTTCCTGGGATACGCGCTTGGCAACGACTGGCTCAGAGCTCAGCCTGCGCAGGGTCTTAGATTCTCCAAAATTCCGCGTGGCTCGGACTTCACCCACGGTCGCTCTGCTCCCCTCATCACGAGGTAGGAGAAGGGCTTGGGTCAGGGGCGCCTTGGGAGCTGGCGTGGGCTTTCCGCCTTCTCGGGGACTCGGGGGCTGGCTTGTGGGGGCCTCCGGTGGCCTCTGCCTGCTGAGCGGGCCCGCCTGTGCGCCCATTGCCATCAAGTTTGTGTGGCCGCCTGTCCCAAGTCATAGTCACGACTGAATCAAGAAAGCTGGCACCAAGAACACACCCTTTTAATGTCTGTGTCGTGTAAAGCTTGAGAAAAGTGGTCCCAGGAAAAGTGGAATTCGTAAGGTCTACAAGCACACAGCAATATGTTCTCACTCTCCCAAAGGTGAAAACAGCCAAAATTGGAAGTGCTGTTTCCCCCAAATGGTTCTAGGCCGAGAATCCCACTTTCTCTACAGAGTCGATGTCCTGGCTGTGAACTTTAATAGGAACTACAGTGGGCGTGTTGGAAGGAAATTGTCCAGCATAGTCAGCAGAATATCATAAAAACAAATACCTTTTACATTTCAAACAAAGGTTTTGCTGGCATTTGGTTTTACATTGAGGGAGCATCCTCCATCCAGGTCATTTCAACATGCAAGGCTTATGATATACATGAACTTTTTTGGAAATAGCTTAGAGAATCCAGCAAGCCAGAGTTGTTACCTTTGTTCTGCCACCCCTACCTGTGTGACATGAGTGGATACTTCTTTTACTATTTCCGGCTTGACTTTACACATCTTTTAAGTTTGTATGTTCATTAGATATAAACTGTTTTCAATCTGGCTGCAATCCAGCAGAAAGGATGGAGCTCTGGTTCTAAAAATTGCTGTTTTTATGCTGTACGTATAAGCCAAACTAACTTAAACAGGGCTTATAATCAGGCAGTTCCTGTTCAGCACAGTAGTTCTCAAAGTGTGGTCCTCAGTTAGTAGTGTCAGAAGCATTGAGAACTGGTTAGAAATGTACATTCTCAGGGGCTGATGACTCCCTCCCAGAATTACTGAACCAGAAACTCTGGTAAGGGGTAATAGCAATCTGTATTTGATCTGAAGTTGTAGAACGTCCATATTGCTGTATATATAATCCCAATGAATTATTATTTTGTTAATCCTCACCTGAGGATATTTTCATCATTGATTTTTAAATATATTTTAATTGATTTAAAAAATATTGATTTTTTTAGAGAGAGGGAGAGGGATAAAGAGTTAGAAACATTGATGAGAGAAAAACATTGATCAGCTGCCTCCTGTGCACCCCCTACTGGGGATGTGCCTGCAACCAAGTACATGCCCTTGACTAAAATCGAACCTGGGACCCTTCAGTCTGCAGACCAACGCTCTATCCACTGAGCCAAACTGGCCAGGGACTCCATTGATTTTTAGAGAGAGTGGAAGGGACGGGGAGAGACACATGGATTGGTTGCTTCCCCCACATGCCCTGACCTGGACTGGGGATAGAACTTGCAACTGAGGCACATGTCCTTGACCAAAATTGAACCCGAGACTCTTTAGTTATAGATGACACTCTCACCACTGAGCCAAACTGGCTAGGGCTCAATGAATTATTTTTTAATGCTGACTAGTTTTTCACCACATAAATATACCACATTTTGCTTCTCCATTGTATTGATGGGTACCTGACCTAGTTCTAATTTGGGGCTACTGTCAGGAAACATTATTATATAAATCTCTTTGTAGACATGTTTTCATTTTCTCCTGGGTAAAAACTTTGGAATGAAATTGCTGGGTCAAAAGAGATAAATGTTACTTTTATGAAACTACCAGGCTTTTTCCCCAAATTGTACAGTTTATACTTGCACCAACAATGAGTATTCCACTTGTTTCATGTCTTTGTTGACCATTTTAATTTAGCTATTCTGGTAGTGTGCAATGGTTCCAGTCTGGCACTGTCATTGACTATTATACACCCCTTTTTCTGCCCTTGATACTAAGCTCCTTGAAAATCAGGATGATGATATTTGTCACTGTCCTGCAATATTTGTCACTGTCCTTTGATGGAATAGGTTTGGAATGAAGGTGAAATAAGGGCAATATATGTACGTTTTGACACCTACTAGTAGTTTTGAAAATTTGACATGAAAAAAGTTTTAAGGCTGGAAAAATGTGTAGAAGTAAATTTGACCAGAAAGGTTTTTAAATAGTTATACTTTATTTCAATTAGGAATTATTTCTTATCCCAAGAGGATATTTACACTGCTGGTTTTTCCTAGGTACAGATGATGCAGAATGTACACCTGGCCCCAGAGACAGATGAAGACGACCTTTATTCTGGTTACAATGACTACAATCCAACCTATGATACCGAGGTAAAAAAATCTATTTTTTTAAATTTATTTTTTATTTAAGTATTACATGTATACATATCTTCCCATTGTCCCCCATCCCCCAAATCTATGTTTTTTAACATTGGTTTTTGTTAAGCAGCTGGTTCATGAAAAGTTTGGATTTGACGTTCTGCCTTACTATGCTTTAAATTAAGTAATTTGATTGAAAGCTTTGAAAAGTGCTTTTACTGAAGACTCTGCTAACTTCCATCAGTAATAATAATAGTGGCAGAGGGGGATCATGAGAAATGTTATGGAAACACACTGGGGTGATCAACACATACCATATTCTTCAGCACTAACTATCTGAATGTGTGAGTTAAAAATACTTATATCACTTGAAGTAGCTAAAATCAGTTTTTTTTAATTCTCTAAATTTGAAATGTCATGTAGAGTTACTTTAATTCTTTTAATTAAATTATGTAAATATTTTCTAGAAAAATTAGGAAATAGGAATAGGTATAAAGAAAAGTTAAGCTAGACACCAAGATAGCGGCATAGGTAAATACCTGAACTGCTGCCTCACACAACTAAAAGACAAAACTGACATCATCCAGAACCACAGGAAAGCTGGCTGAGTGGAAAGTCTACAACTAGAAAAAAAGAGAAAAGCATATTGAGACTCAGAAGCTACAGAAGTAAAGGCAGAGGTACAGAGGTGTGGGTGGAGAGGGCTGGTATGCGGTTGTCTTTTTCAAGTGGGAGGGAGACAAAAGCTCCCAATTTCTCTGAACTCCAGTTCCAGGCGAGACTCTGGGGACCCAAACTCATTCAAGGAGAAACTGGACTGTCTGGCAGCGGGTGGAACACGAGGGTGGCTTTCTCTGAGAGGCTTGCAGCAATTACCAAGGGACAATGAGATATGGGTGCCTCTTAGGCAGGGCTGACAGGAAGCCATTGCTGTTTGCTCCACTCTGAGACTCCGCCCCATCCAAGCTGAGCACATATGAATGGCCTGGTACTTTGAAAACTAAACTTACCTAACAAACTGCAGCTGAGTCAGTGAGACCCAGAACATCCAAAAGAAGGCCCAAGGCTCTGCAGCAACTTGCATTCACAGCTGTGCCCCGTTTAGGCACCTCCAAAACCCAAACAAAGAAAAGGAATCTGCAGATCTCTGTAGCTCCTGCTGGGTGGCCTCGGACAGAGCCTAAATTAACACATCCTTGGAGATCCAAGAGCCAGTGTACCCAGGAGTCAGAGTACGACCATCCAGATTACAACTCCTCAGATCCATAAGGGACACACTTTGGGGGGAGACTCAGTGAGCACCAAAGCCCCACTGAAGCAAGTCTTGCCTCATAAGGGTGTCTCCAGCACAGAAGTTCTCCCAGCTTTGACATAGCTGATCCTCACAGCAAATTAGCCTGGAGGTAAATTCCTCCCAGTGATACCAACAACAGTCAAGACTTAACTACAACAAGACTGTGAACACAGCCCACAATGGGTTGCACCAAGAGTGTCCACCTCAAGTAACTGGGGAGGCTGAGCCACTGGGCCCTATAGGACACCTAGCACACAAAGCCACTCTATCAACTCGGGGAAGCCAAAATGCAGAGACAAAGAAACAGATCACAAATGAAAGAAATGGAGGAAAGCAAATGACTGGATAGAGTTCAAAACCATGGTTATAAGGTTTTTCAAGGATTTTCTAGAAAAGGCCGATAAATTTAGCGAGACCCTTGAGGATATGAAAAAGGACCAATTAGAAATTAAGCATACACTGACTGAAAAAAAAATACAGAGATCTAAAAGCAGACTAGAGGATCGCAAGAATCAAATCAAGGATTTGAAATACAAAGAAGCAAAAAACACCCAACCAGAAAAGCAAAAAGGGAAAAGAATAAAAAAATATGAAGATAGTGTAAGGAGCCTCTGGGACAACAAGCCCAATAACATCCGAATTATGAGGGTGTCAGAAGAAGAGAGAGAGCAAGATATTGAAAACCTATTTGAAGAAATAATGACCAAAAACTTCCCACCTGGTGAGAGAAATAAACCTACAAATCCAGGAAGTACAGAGAAACTCAAACAAAAGGAACCCAAAGAGGACCACACCAAGATACATCATAATTAAAATGCCAAGGGCAAAAGACAAAGAGAATATTAAAAGCAGCAAGAGAAAAACAGCTAGTTACCTCCAAGGGAGCACCCATACAACTGTCAACTGATTTCTCAACAGAAACTATGCAGACCAGAAGAGAGTGGCAGGAAATATTCAAAGTGATGAATAGCAAGAGCCTACAACCTAGATTACTCTACCCAGCAAAGCTATCATTCATAATTTAGGGGAGATAAAGAGCTTCACAGATAAGAAAAACCTAAAGGAGTTCATCACTGCTAAACCAGTATTATACAAAATGGTGAAAGGTATTCTTTAAGAATAGGAGGAAGAAGAAAAAGGTAAAGATAAAAATTATGAACAACAAATACGTATCTATCAACAAGTGAATCTAAAAATCATGTGAATAAAATATCTGATGAACAGAATAAACTGGTGAATATAATAGAATCAAGGCCATAGAAAGGGAGTAGACAATTCTCGGGAGAAAGGGGTGTGGGGTTTTAAGAAGAGACTTTCCAAAATCGTACACCTATGGATGAGGACAATTGGGGGAGGGTGTGCTAAGGACAGAAGGAAGGGTGGGAACTGGGTGGAGGGAAGCTATGGGGGGAAAAAGGAACAATTGTAATAATCTGAACAATAAAGATTTATTGAAATGAAAAAAAAGAGAAGTTAAAATCAAAGAACCTGTCTCTACCCAGACATAAGCTTTAACTTTCAGTGCTTATCTCTCCATTTTCTTTTTTTTTAACTTTATTTTATTGTTTAAAGTATTACAAATAGTAGTATATGTTTCCTTTTTTACCCTCATTGACCTTCCCCTGGCCTCCCCTACCCGTCAGCACATGCTCTCACCCCACCCCTCCAGTCTCTTGCATCCATTGGTTATGCTTATGTGCATGCATACAAGTCCTTCAGTTGATCTCTTACCACTCCTTCCACTTCTCCCCAGCCTTCTCACTGGTAATTTGACAGTCTGTTCGTGGCTCCTCTGCCTCTGTATCTATCTTTTTGTTCATTACGTTATAATGTTCTTGATTATCCATAAATATATGAGATCATATGGTATTTTTCTTTTACTGACTGGCTTATTTCACTTTGCATAATGCTTTCCAGTTCCACTCATGCTGATGCAAATGGTAAGAATTCTTTCTTTTTTATAGCAGTGTAGTATTCTATTATATAGATATACCCATAGTTTTCTAATCCACTCATCTGCTGATTGGCATTTAGGCTGTTCTCAAATCTTAGCTATTGTAAATTGTGGAGCTATACATACAGGTGTGTATATCCTTTCTGATTGGTGTTTCTGTTTTCTTAAGATATATTCCTAAAAGTGGTATTACTGGAACAAATAGCAGTTCCATTTTTTAATTATTGAGGAAACACCATACTGTTTTCTATACGGGCTGCACTAGTCCACATTACCACCAACAGTGAAGGAGGGTTTCTTTTTCTCTGCATCTTCTCCAGCATTTGTCCTTTGTTGATTTGTTAATGATAGCCATTGTAACAGGTGTGAGGTGGTACCTCATTATTGTTTTGATTTGCATCTTTCAGATGATGAGCGACTTTGAGCATGTTTTCATATGTCTTTTGGCTTTCTCAGAGTCCTCTTTTGAAAAGTGTCTATTTAGATTCTTTGTCCATTTTTTGATTGGATTATTTATCTTCCTTTTGTTAAGTTCCCTGTAAGTGTTGGAGATGAAACCCTTATCAGAGATAACATTGGCAAATATGTTCTCCCATATTTGTATATGGTGAAAGTTGGTGATCTTATTTCATTTTTTTTGCATGTATCTTACCAAATTTCTTAGCATCATTTATTAAAGAATCTATTTTGCCTCCATTGTATGCTCTTGACTCCTTTGTCAAATATTAATTGATTATAATGGCTTGAATGAGTTTCTGGGTTCTCTGTTCTATTCCATTGGTCTATTCCATTGTTCTTAAACTAGTACCAGGCAGTTTTCAGAACTGTGGCTTGGTAATATAGCGTGATGTTTGGTATTGTGATTACTCCAACTTTGTTCTTCTTTCTCAGGATAGCTGTGGCTATTCGGGATCTTTTTTTATTCCAGATGAATTTTTGGAGAGTTCTTTCTAGGCCTGTGAAATATGCCATTGGTATTTTAATAGGTATTGAATTGAATCTATAGATTGCTTTAGGTAGTATGGACATTTTAATGATGTTGATTCTATCAATTCATGAACATTCTATGTTCTTCCATTTGTTTTTGTCTTCCTCTATCTCTTTTTTCAATGTCCTGTAGTTTTCCGAGTATCTCTTTAATAAAGTTTATTCCTAGGCATCTTAATTTTTTGGTGCAATAGTAAATGGGACTGTTTTTTTATTTATCTTTCTGTGAGTTCATTATTGGTGGATAAAAAGGATATAGATTTCTGGATGTTAATTCGTATCCTGCTACATAGCCAAATTCATTTATTAGGTCTAGTAGTTTTTTGATGGAGTCTTTCGGGTTGTCTATGGTAGTATCATGTCATCTGTGAATAAGGACACTTTTACTTCTTTTCCAATTTGGATGCCTTTTATTTCTTTTTCTTGTCTGATCGCTATGGCTAGTACTTCTAGTGTTATGTCTAACAGGAATGGTGAAAGTGGGCATCCTTGTCTTGGTCCTGTTCTTATTGGTAAGTTTTTGCCTATTGATTATGATATTGTCATATAGTGCTTTTATTATGTTGAGATATGATCCCTCTCTTCTCACCTTAAGAGTTTTTATTAACAAAAGATGCTGGATTTTGTCAAATTCTTTTTTGCATCAATTGATATGATTATATGAATTTTGTCTCTCAGTTTATGTGATGTACCATCCTTGTATCCTCGGAATAAATCCTATTTGATGATGGTGTATGCTCTTTCTAATGTATTGCTGAATCCAATTTGCTAAATTTTTTTTGAGGATTTTAGCATCTGTGTTCATCAAGGATATTGGCCTGTAGTTCTCTTTTTTTGTGGTGTGTTTATCTGGTTTTGAGATTAGGGTAATGCTGGCTTCATAGAAAGAGCTTGGAAGTGTACCTTCCTCTCGAATCTTTTGGAATAGTCTGAGGAGGACAGGTTTTAGTTCTTCTCTGAGTTCTTTGTAGAATTGTCCCATAAAGCTGTCTGGACCAGGGCTTTTGTTTGCTGGAAGATTTTTGTTCGCTTTTTCAATTTCTTCGGTAGTTATTACTCTTCAGGTTTTTTATTCTTCTTGGTTGAGTTTTGGGAGCTTGTATTTTTCTAAGAATATGTTCATTTCATCTAGGTTGTCCATTTGGTTGGAATAGAGTTGTTCATATTTTTTTATAATCGTTTGTGTTTCTGTGGGATCAGTTGTTACTTTACCTTTTTCATTTCTGATTTTGTTTATTTGGGTACTCTCTCTTTGCGTTTTGGTGAGCCTGGCTAGAGGTTCAAAAATCTTGTTTATCCTTTCTAAGAACCAACTCATAGTTTCATTGATCTTTTGTATTGTGTTTGTTTTTTGTTGTTTTTTTTTGTTTGTTTGTTAGTTTGGTTTGTCTCCATGCCATTTATCTCCACTCTGATCCTATTATTTCCTTCCTTCTCCTTATGCTGGGCTTTTCTTATTGCTCTCATTCTAACTCTTTGTGTTGTAGGGTTAGGTAATTTATTACCATTGTTTTTTCTTTTTAAGGTACGCCTATATAGCTATGAACTTCCCTCTAAAGACTGCCTTCACTGTGTCCCATAGATTTTGGATTGTTGTGTTTTCATTGTTGTTTGTTGCCATGATGCTTTTTATTTCTTCTTTGATCTCTCTAGTAACCCAGTCATTGTTTAATAGCATGCTATTTAGCCTCCAGATATTTGATATTTTTTATTGTGTTTGTTGTAGTTGATTTCTAGTTTTATGCCATTGTGATCTGAGAAGATGCTTAATATGATTTCTAGCTTCTTGAATTTGAAGAGATAATGCCTGTGACCCAACATATGATCTATCTTTGAAAATGACCCATGTGCACTTGAGAAGAATGTATAATCTATGGCTATGAGGTAAAATGTTCTGAAGATGTCAGTTAATTCCATCTGACCTAGTTTTTTTATTTAGGATTGATATTTCTTTTTAAAAAACATATATATATATTTTATTTATTTTTCCACAGACAGAAGGGAGAGGGAGAGAGAAACATCGATCATCTGCTTCCTCCTGCACACACACCCCCACTGGGGATGTGCCCACAACCAAGGTACATGTCCCTGACTGGAACTGAACTTGGGACCTTTCAGTCTGCAGGCCGACGCTCTATCCACTGAGCCAAACCGGTTTCAGCTAGGATTGATATTTCTTTGCTAATTTTTTGTTTAGAGGATTTGTCCAATGGTGATAGTGGGATATTAAAGTCCCCAATTATGACTGTATTTCTGTTAATCTCTCCCTTGATATCCTCCAGTTTTTTTTGTTTGTTTGTTTGTTTTTACGTATTTGGGTGCTCCTGTATTGGGCACATTTATGTTTATCAGAGTTATTTCTTCTTGTTGAATTACTCCCTTTAGTATCATGAAGTGGCCTTCCTTATCTCTTGTTATGTCCTTCACTTTGAGATCTAATTTGTCAGATACAAATATTGCTACCCCAGCCTTTTTCTCATTTTCATTTGCTTGAACTACCCTTTTTCATCTCTTCACCATCAGTTTGTGTGAGTCCTTTTTTCTCAGATGGGTTTCCTGTACACAGCAGATATATGGGTCATGTTTTCTTATCTACTCAGCTACCCTATGTTTTTTGATTGGGGCATTTAATGTATTTAGATTTAAAGTTATTATTGCCATTTTTTATTTTTTATGCCTGTGTTCCTATTTCTTCTTTTAGCATTTTTTTGCATTGCTGGTTTGGTGGTGATAAACTCCCTTAGTCCTTTTTTGTCTGTGAAGGTCCTAATTTCACCTTCAAATTTGAATGATAACCTTCCTGGATACAATATTCTTGGATTTAGACCCTTTCTTTGCACGACTTTCATTCCATTCCTTTCTGGCCTGATGAGTTTCTGTTGAGAAATCAGTTGCTAGTCTGATGGGGGTTCCTTTGTAGGTAACTTTCTGTCTCTCTCTGACAGCTTTTATGATTTTTACTTTGTCATGGATGTTTGCCAATGTAATTATAATGCATCTTGGCATCTGTCTTTTGGGGTTCATTTTGCTTGGGACTCTGTGAGCTTCTTGGGTTTGTGTGGGTTTTTCTTCTCTCTATCAGTGAAGTTTTCTGTCATTCTTTTTTTAAACAGGTTTTCTATTGCTTACTCAGTTTCCTCTCCTTCTTGCATTCCTATTATGTGGATGTTACTCTGTTTCATGTTGTCCCATAGTTCCCTTAGGCTCTCCTCCTGCTTTTTAATTTTTTTCCCTAGAAGCTGCTCTACTTGGGTATTTTTTCCTACCTTGTCTTTTAGCTCACTGATGTGCTCCCCCACTTTTCTAGTCTACTGTTGATGCTTTCTATTGAGTTCTCTATAGCAGTGATGTCGTTTTTCATTTCTTCTTGGTTCTTCTGAATTTCCTCTTGGTTCTTATATATATTGTTGACTTTGTCTTCCCACCTTTTCAGCGACCTTATGACCATTTCTCTGAATTCTTTCTCTGACATATTGCTTGCCTCTATTTTGTTTATCTTCTTTTCTGGTGATACCCCATTTTCTTTTGTATACAGGTTGTTTCTTTGTATCTCTATGATCACTCTACTCCCATTGTCTGGTTATGTAGCTTTGTCTCTCCTTCATTGACTTAAAGGCACAAAATGCATCACAAGAAGGCACTAAATACAAATGTATTCATGGTACTAATAACCCCAAATAAAGGTGGCCACCAGAGAAAACATAATTAAGAGATTTTTAAAAAGAGTGCAAAAATGATATTGAGAAAAGGAAAAAAAGTAAGAGAAAAGAATTAGAATAAAAAAGAAGGGGGAAAAACTATTTATCTGGGAGAAAACTTCAGTGGAACAACAACTATTCCAAAAAAATGCAAACAACTAATAGCCAGATATGAATGCAAACTACAAACAACTACTAATAACAAATGAGGAGTGGAAAAACAGATAAAAAAGAGGAACAATCACACAAACAAAAAGTCTAATCAACAATGAAACTAACAAGAACAGTAGAAAAGAGAGAAAGGCAAAACAAAACAATGAAAAACAAAAATTATAAACGAAAATAACAACAAAGAAAACCAAAAAAAGGAGAAGAGAGAAAAAAATGGATATTGAAAGAATAGAAGAGTGAGGTGTGTATGGACTTTGAGCAGGTGATCACAAATTAGATATACAAGGAGGATGAATTTTTAACAGGATAAAAAGAAGGAATAGGCAAAATCTAAAGCAGGAATAGGGTAAGAGAAATAGGACAAGCAAAGGGAAAAAGTGAGGAGGGGAGTGCTGGCATAATGGTAAAGTTGAGACAGAGTACAATGATGCTAAATGAAAAATCAAAATAGAATGTAGAACACTAATCCCAAAATAAAATAAAGTGACACTTTAAAAAAGGTAAAATAATAGTATTAATAATACTGAACACACACACACACATAATTAAAAATGTGAAAATCAAGTGAGAAAATAAATTTAAAAAATTTAGTTTCTCAAGTAAAATACAAAAATAAAAATGTGCAGGAGTGAAGGTCATTCACTTCCTTTACTGTTTTCTTTAGCATGCCTGTTTTCTGTCAGGTAATCAGGATATTGTTGAAGTTCCCTGCATTCCACAGCTTCTCTGTGTTGTAAGCCACAATCCTGTTTTAAGCAGGCAGTACATATTTCTTTGTTTTTCAGCCTGCCTGTGGTTGTATTTACACAAGAGTCAATTTGTGATTCAACCCCTGGTGGCATTGTTTCTGTATTGATCTCTGGGGCTATAAGTCCTAGCCAGTATTTAGATTTTGTTTTCCCTGTCGCTCTTAATACTGGTTTTGGAGTAGGAACCGCCTGAAAGCTGGTTTTCTGATTGTTTCTCCCCACTCTATCCCCTGGTTCCAACTTTCCTCTGCAGTCTCTGAGAGTGTTTTTAATTGATTACAAAGCCCTATATACTGGGCTTTGTAATCAAAAGCAAGTATTTAAAGAGAAAAAAAGAGCCAGAGTAAGTGCATGGGCTTGCAACTCTTTCGCCTCGGCACTGTGTGACTCTGCTCACGTCTCAGCACACACCTTTTTCCTCCTGGCACAGCACAGCCAGTATACTGGTAAAGTTTCAGGCTGCCTTTTTGTGCCCAGCTATGGGTTGATTTTTAGAGTTCCCTTCTGCCAGCAGCTCTGTGGATCGCTTTCCACATTCGTGGACTATGTTGGCCCCAATGGCCGTGGATTTTGTGGAGTACAGACTTCCTCTGAACCTCTAGATTCTACTGCGCCCATTTATGTCTCTAGCCTGGATCACAGACTTCACCTTTCTCTGGGTGAAATCTGACCTTTCTGTGAGAAGGTGCAGAGCTTAGCTTGTCCATGTCTACATATTCGCGCTGCTGGAGACCCGGTGTTTGTGAGTTTGCAGCTGGTCCCTGGGTGTTGTGGTTGTAGGATCCTGGGAGGTATCTGATTCTTCCTGATTGAAGGTAAGGCTAGACTTCCGATCACAGCCACTTTCCCCTTCAAGATGGTGCAGTCTCTGTGGCAGAGCTGGTCGCTCCAGGAGAGATTTCAGCAGCAGTGGAGACTACACGGTCAGGGGAGCCCAGTCCGGCAGTCCCCAACAGTCTCTTGAATATAGCTGTCCCTCACTCACAAATAGACAGCCCCTGTACGTCCACACACTCTCCTTTTGTTCTCTCACTCACACATTATCTTGTAGCTTGCCTTCCTGTTGGCAGCCATCTTTGATCATCTCTCCATTTTCTTATGCCAATATGTGTATATCTCTTTATAGTTTGGGATATAATGGTGTCATACTCTATGCTATTTTTTTTTCTGGATTTTTTATTTTTTTAATATCCACTCATGTCAACAAATCCATATACTGTAATAAAAGTTACGTGAATGTCATGCCAGAGCGTACCAGGGAAGCCAAGGGAGGCTTCAACTTCATAGTTGGGTCCAGATCCTTGTCACTACACTAGAAAGAATTTGAGGACAGGACAGAAAGATTCAGCAAAGCACAGTAAATTTATTAAGAGTGTTCACTTGAGAAGGGAGCACTGGTGAACGCAAAGGACTAGATACCTCAAAGGGGTCTGGGTAGAAGGTTTTTATAATGTGGGTGAGGGTGGCATAGGTTGGACTTCAGCTTCTAATGTTGGTGGGGTGACTGCTGATGCAGTTTGTCCCCACACTAGGGGTCCCCAAAAGTGTGGATGGTGGCGGCAGCGAAGAATGAAGGACAGGGAAACAGCTTTCAGATGATCAGCATAATCAGATTCTTTTTTATTGCCTTGTTACAACTGTATTTATACTATTTGATTCTATAAGCATGTATCTACAGTTAGGTCTACAGTTACATCATGTTATGTTTTGGTTCCTCCTTTGACCTTTTACAGTTTCTTGTTTTATGTTTGCAGTTTCTTATCTGACCTTTATCTTATTTCTATTTAGCTCTGCTTAATCTTATCTATTGTCTATGTTTCTATATTCTATTCTAAAGGTTGGTTTCTATGTTCCATTGCAAAGGCTAGTTTGTTATTTCTATTCTAGGGTTACTGTTCTGTTGCAGTGGTTGGCAAACTGCGACTCTTGAGCCACATGCGGCTCTTTGCCCCTTGAATGTGGCTCTTCCACAAAATACCACAGCCTGGGTGAGTGAGTCTATTTTGAAGAAGTGGCATTAGAAGAAGTTTAAGTTTAAAAAATTTGTCTCGCAAAAGAAATTTCAATCATTGTACTGTTGATATTTGGCTCTGTTGACTAATGAGTTTGCTGATCACTGTACTATTGCTTTTCTATTAAGCTAGTATAAGGAAATAACTGAAGGTTTTCCTATTCTATGGTTTAAGTAAAGATTACGTAGCTTAAGTGTGATTATTTTTAGCTATAGTGGTTAAATTAAACATTTATCTGACACTTAGTCTGAGTCTTTATGCTTGCGTAGCTTGCATGAGATTTTTAGGTAAGGAGCCTGCCTGCATTTTTTGCAGTGGTATGGGTTTTACTGATTCATTCCCTTCCCTTGTCCCGTTAATCCCTAACTCTAGGGAAATATTCCAGCTGGGGAAACAACCTTTCCTGGGAGGTGGCCCTGGTAAGAACACATAGCGCTAAGAAGGGGAGCAAACATATTAAAAACAGCATGCTATATATGCCAAGTCCCTTGGAACATATGCTGTGCAGATGTTTCTTCCCTGCAGCAACTGCATCAAGCAGCAAGGATGGAACAGCTTCTGGCATCTCCCCCTTTATTTTTTTAAATGCAGCATGTGTAAATCAGCAGCCACCCTTTGAATTGCGTTGTTTAAGACTCAAAAGAAGACTGGGAAAAGACAAATGATTATTAAAGTTATGAATAAGAATAGGCCTGCACTTAAAAGCATGGGGATAATGTTTTGTTTAGAGATGTATCCTTGTAAACTGCTAAAAAAGGAAGATGCAACCTGGGAAGAATCAAGTAGTGAGCCCGACTGGCTTATGTCATAAATCTGCTGATGTAACTTCTAGATCTAGGCTTAAATTACTGTTATTCCAAATTCCTAATATACGATGTTGAATTTTGTCCCAAGTTATTGCTGACTGATTAACTTCTAAAGGAGTAACACAGATCCATTTGTAATGATGGACTTTAAGGGTAACAATTTTATTTCCAATATGTTTAAGGGTTTCTTCACAAGCATTAACCTTGACTTCTAATTTTTTGTCTATTATTTCTTGGGTAGTTAAAGCGAGAGAAATAATCTTTGCTAATTGATCTACATGCTGAGCTGTATGTACTTCCTGTATTAAAGCTGTGGTTGCAGTAGCAAGTGATCCTATAATTGTAATGAGTACAGTTATGCCTAAGACTAATTCTGCTACAAATCTTTTTGAGCATGTTAAAGTGTTGGTAATTTTTCTAATCATCTGTATCCTAGAATCATCATACCATGGTGTTTTTATACAGGTAGCATTAGATAAGGAAGTTGTTTCATAATAAAAATAGTTTCAGTAGTCCTATTAGAATCAATACATGTGGTTAGAATACATTTGTGACAGGAAACAGTGAAAATGGTTTCATTTGTCATCACATCCAGATTACTGTGAGAATATGGGAATGATAGACAAGCGCTAATATGATAAGTTCCTGCAGGCAAGGGTCGGGTCTTTTAAGGGTAATGGGTGCCATAGCAGCAATTGCTTTCCATAAATGATGCTGAGTATAAGAATGATTATTGACTACAGAAATTAAAATTGCTGGGACCCATCCATTAGAATACCAACGAGTGACAGGATCTCGCTGAGGGAGGTAAGTATCCTCCCAGCGAAAGTCAGGGGAAGCTTTAGGATAGTTTCTGTAATTTTTAGTAAGATCGGGTACAACTCAAAGAACTGCTGTTCACTTTGATGTAAGGGGAAAGGAATGGGTCTAGGATATCTACAGTACCAAACAAGGGGGAACTCCTATATCCTCGTCCATGAATGTCCCTCTTCTATATTTTTTGTATCTGAGGATTTCTTACAAAGTCTTAAATTTTTTACCTGTGGTATGGTCTCTGTACCGAAAGATGGAGGGTCCTTTCCCCCAGATTGGAGGGTTAGAGATCAAATATTTTTCTGATTAGGATTCCCGGAAGGGGAGTCAGTAATAGAGGTCTTAAGAGACATTTCTAAACATCCTGGAAGTTCTCCCTTCTTTCACCTGAGTATTTGGAGAGCCTGTTGCACCTATCCTAGATTTGTTACAGAATTTACCAAGTGATCAAAAAAAATACACAGGAGTACCCAGAGAGATAGGAAAAATCCATTTATTTCCACAAGTACTAGTACTGTGACTCAGGGGAGTCTGTTTCCAAATCCTGAGCAAGCCAATATAGAGGAAGCTTTCTCTTTATACCCTTTTGTTTCTTTGTTCCCCAAATAAAGAACAGACTTCCTGACCTTTCTCAGGCTTTGTGAAAAACTCCATGTGCAGTGATGGGGGCTGTGAGACCACACCTAAAGGCCTGGCCTGGCGCCAGCACTAATAACCCCCTCCAGGGGTTGTGTATTATTCATGGTTTATGGCCTTTGTAAAATGTGAGGATTTAGGAAACCAGGTCTTGTAAGACCAGATAATTAACACAGTAAGCGCCCAGTCAGTCACCAGTGACTGACACTATACTTTCTGTCCAGAAGACAAAATAGGCTGGGCGTTTAATGTGTTAAGGAAGGGGCAGTGAATAGACTCTAGGCTAACAGGAAGATGCATTAGGAATACTAATTAACTAGGTACAGATTAGTTTAATATCTTATTTTTTATATCAGATTGATGATATATCTAAGTTGCTCCTAGACTTCTGGGTCAAAATATATGTCAGAAGTTAGGAAGGGCCTTCTGTATAACATGAAAAGGGCTTAGTTCTAAGTTTGACTTGGGAACTCCTCTGTACCTTAGGAGGACTATGGGCAGTAGCCAAAGCCAGTCTCCAAAGTCTCCTGGCATAATTTTGCTAAGATTTTCTTTAAGGTATGCTTAGCCTTTTCTACCTTTTCTGAAGATAGGCCTTTATGAACTATGTAAATGGTAGTTAATGTCTAGGGCTTTGGCTGTTTGTTGGGTGATTTTGGCCACAAAGGGACGGCCCAGGTACAGTAAAGTAAAAATATTTGTCATTTTGGAGGCTTTGGGCAGTCTAAACCTTGGAGTGATTTCCTTAAGTAGAGCTTTAGTTAACTCTACTGCCTTTTCATTAAGGGTGGGAAAGGTCTCTTCCCATCGAAGAAAAATGTCTATGAATACTAGGAGATAGCAGATATCCTGGGAGGGAGGCATTTGTATAAAATCTATTTGCCAATCTTCTTCAGGAAGGTACCCCTTCTCTGCATGTACTTAAGAAGATGGGAGTGGGATCTGAAAAGAGAACACAGGCTTGAGTGACTTCTTTTATGGCTTGAGATAGGCCCCTGTCAATGAAGATTTTTTATATTAAAGAATCCGTGGCATCTTGACCTAGATGGAGAGAGTCATGAAAGGATTTTATAATTTTCCATTGATCCTTAGTTGGGAACACCAGTTTTTTATCTTTCATCTACCATCCTTCATTGTTTAGGGGAAAACTTGGCCTTTCTGCCCAGGTGTTTTCATCAGGGTCATAACTTGGTTTGATGTACAAAAGAAAAATATATAGAATTAGGGCTATAATAGAGTTATCTGACTTGGCAGCCTTCTTTGCAGTCCTGTCAGCAAGGGGACTTCCTTTAGATATTTTAGCTGTGTTAACCTTTGGTGTCCCTTACAGTGCTGCATGGCTACTTCTCAGGGTAGTTTTGTTTTTGTTTTTATGAATCTACATACCTTTATGGATTTCAGAGAGGAAGGAAGAGGGAGAGAGAGAAAGAAACATCAATGATGAGAGAGAATCATTGATCAGCTGCTCCTGCACATCCCACATTGGGGATTGAGCCCAGTACCTGGCCATGTGCCCTGACCAGGAGTCCAACCATGACCTCCTTCAAATAGTCTCTTTCACTGAAAACATTTTATTATACTGTATTCATCCTTGTGATGATGTAAGACTATAAAATGCCTTCATGATGACATGAAGAGAGGTGAATGAGACATTATTTAAGTAAAATAAGTGTTACTAGAACAAAAGCACTTACATACTGTGTCAGTCTGATAACCAATCTGATAACTTATATGGCTCCTAAGTGACTAACAGGAAGGGAGCATATACAGCATGGATATGGACAAAGGAATGATTTGTTTTTAGTCTGTGGTTGACCTTGGATAACTGAAATGGCAGCAAGCAAAACTGCAGAAAAGGGGGGACTACTGTAGATTGAAATAAATCAGAGGCTCATATAAGAATTGTACATAATTTGTATATGAAGCATTAGAGCTAGAGTAGTGTTGGCAAAGGAGTAGGAAGTAAAGGCTGGTTAGACTATTTATTGGTAAAACTCCTTTTGGGAGTATAAAATGGCATTTTGTCCAAGGAAATCAGAAACACTCATATTTTGCTGTTGACAGTTATTTCTTTTCTCAAATTTCCTAAGGGAGAATGTGAGTACAGGTCAGGAATCAGCAAAGCATAATGACATTTTTTTTCTTTATTGATTAAGATATTACATATGTGTCCTTATCCCTCCATCACTTCCCCATCTTCCTCCCACTCATGCTCGCACTCCTTTGGTGTCCGTGTCCATTGGTTAGGCTTATATGCATGCATACATGGTTGATCTCTTCCCCATATCTCCACCCTCCCCTACCTTCTATCTGAGGTTTGATGGTCTGATTGATGCTTCTCTGTCTCTGGATCTGGTTTTGTTCATCAGTTTATGTTGTTCATTATACTCCACAAATGAGCGAGATCATGTGATATTTATCTTTCTCTGACTGGCTTATTTTACTTAGCATAATGCTCTCCAGGTCCATCCATGATGTTGCAAATGGTAAGAATTACTTATTTTTACAGCAGCGTAGTATTCCATTGTGTAGATATACAACAACCTAGAACAAACCCTGCAAAAATTCACCTGGAATAAAAAAAGACTCCGAATAACTGCAACAATTCTGAGAAAGAAGAGCAAAGTAGGAGGGATCTCAATACCAGATATCAAGCTGTATTACCAAGCCACTATTCTCAAAACTGCGTGGTACTGGCACAAGAACAGACACATAAACCAATAGAATAGAGAACACAGAAATCGACGATCCAAACCACTATGCTCAATTAATATTTGACAAAGGAGTCAAGAACATACAATGGAGTCAAGACAGTCTTTTCAATAAATGATGTTGGGAAAATTGGACAGATATATGCAAAAAAATGAAACTAGACCAACAACTTACACTGTACACAAGAATAAACTCCAAATGGATAAAGGACTTAAACATAAGACGGGAAACCGTAAAAATATTAGAGGATCCACAGGCAGCAAAATCTCAAGACATAAGCCGAAGCAATATCTTCACCGATACAGCATAACATTTTATTTCAATTGAGGTTCTGATTCCAAATGACCTTATAGGTTGGACTCCATAGACCCCTCCATTTGCCCAGGTTAACTCTAGTCTGAATCTCAGACTTCACTACTCCAGAGTGATGAAGTCATTTTCACTCGAGGAGACAAAAATGGAACAGGAGAAAGTGTTTGCCCCATTGCTTGTAGAGAATATTTCCTTTTCTCTCCCGAAGGCTTTCTCAGGCAAGTTCCTCTAAGACTTAGAGTCTAAGTCATGGCCCCACATATGTAAGAAGAGAGGGGAGAAGAGAGATGAGTTCTCTGTTCCTGCTTTTCTTTCCTACTTGGAGGAAAGAAACAGGAGAAAGGCCATATCCTTGTAAACTTGATCTTTAACTAGACATAATGATGCCACCTATTTAAACAGTGTCCAATAAAGTGTCCTTACAGTTGAACATTATCAGTACTCCCCTTCTAGCAGAGGAAGAAGCCTTAAAATATTGGGCAGTAGGAAGGAGGGATATTTGAAGATAGACTATGAGCCCCTATTGAACATCAATAGATGGGCTAAGATGAATTAGAAAGTATCATGAATACCAAACAGAAGAGATTCAACTTTTTTTTTTTTTAATCCTCACTTGAGTACATGCTTAGAGAGAGAGAAACATCAATGTAAGAGAGAAACATTGATCAGTTGCCTTTTGTACACACCTGACTGGGGATTGAACCCTCAACCCAGGTATGTACTCTGACCAGGAATCGACCTGGCAGCCTTTTGGTGCATTGAAGATGCTCCAACCAATTGAACCACTCTGGCTGGGCAGAGGTTCAACATTAAAAAAAAAAAAAAATTCTCACTTCATGTTGAATGTTAAATTTTCTTTTCATTTTAGGAATTGGAAAATGACACAGCTTTTCAGCAAGCTGTGAGAACCAATCATGGCAGAAGACCTCCAGTAAGTAAATTATTTTTATTGTGATAAAGAAAACACACAACAAAAATTTCTATCTTAACCATTTTTAAGTGTACAGTTCAGTAATTATTAAATATATTTATTCTCATTGTTATGAAACCAATCTTCAGAACCTTTTAATCTTCCCAAACTGAAACTCTGTTTCCATTAAAAAACTTCCCCATTCCCTTTCCCCCTGTCCCTGGCAACCACCTTTATACTTTCTGTTTCTAAAAGTTGACTACTTTTGATACATCATATATGTAGAATCATATAGTATTTGTCTTTTTGTTACTGGCTTATTTCACTTAGTATAATATTCTCAAGGTTCACGCATGTGAAAGGATTTCCTTCCTTTTTAAGACTGAATAATAGTCCATTGTATGGATAGACCACATTTTGTTCTGTGAACACTTGTGGTGCTTCCACTTCTGAGCGATTGCGAGTACTAGGTGTACTGGTTACTAATGTGGATTTTGTAATCAAAGAAAACACGATAATTTCAAGAGAAACGTCAAAAGTGCATCATTCAAAGTAATGTCCATTGCTAGCTACACATTTCCACCATCTTTCAACTAATTTGTGGATACCATCCTAATAGAACTTTCCTTGTTTTGAGGCAAACCATTCAGAGACCCAATTTTCCACTTCTTCATATGTTTTCAAGTGCTGCTTAGAAAGTGCGTGTGCCATCCATTGGAACAAGTGATAATCTGAATTAGCAAGGCCTGATGAACACAGTGAGTGGGTTAATACTTCCCAGGCAAGATGTTTTAATGCAGTGGTGCTCAACCTTTATAATGCCGCTACCCCTTAATACGGTTCCTCATGTTGTGGTGAGCCCCAACCATAAAATTATTTTCGTTGCTACTTTATAACTATAATTTTGCTACTGTTAGGAATTGTAATGTAAATATCTGTGTTTTCCTGTCAGTTGAACCTCTTCTATTTGGTATTCATAATCCTGTCAGGTTGAGAACCACTGCTGTAGAGCCTAAGACCATTGGAAAACACAAATATTTACATTACAATTCATAATAGTAGTAAATTTACAGTTATGAAGTAGCAACAAAAATAATTTTATGGTTGGGGTCACCACATACATGAGGAACCATATTAAAGAGTCGCAGCATTAGAAAGGTTGAGGACCACTGGAATGTGTCCTTAACTGGTTTTGAAGTATGTGATGGGCCATTATCATGAAGCAAAATTATTTTGCTGTATCTTTGGAACATTCTGATCATTTCACGGTAAAAGCATGGTTCAAATTGATTATTTGTTGTTGGTAGTGATCAAGATTAATGGTTTCATCTGGTTTTAGAAGATCATAACACACCACACCTTACTGATCCCACCAAACGCAGAGCATTGTCTTCTTTCCGAAGTGATTTGGCCTTGCAGTTAATGTTGATGGTTGACCTGGATCAACTCATGATTCTATGTGTTTGGGATTCTGAAAATAAATCCACTTCTCATCACCAGTCAGAATTCGATGCAAAAAAAGTCTTTCTTTCATGCCATTGAGGCAACATTTTACTGATGACTTTTCTTTTTTTTTTTTTAACTTAATAAATCTTTATTGTTCAGATTATTACATTTGTTCCTCTTTTCCCCCCATAGCTCACCTCCACCTGGTTTCCACCCCACTCTCTAGCCTTACCCTCTCCCACTGTCCTCATCCATAGGTGTATGACTCTTGTCCAGTGTCATCCACCACCCTACATCTCCCACACCCCTTCTACTCTCTTCCCCCGAGTATTGTCAGTCCACTCCCTTTCCATGCCCCTGAATCTATAATATTCACTTTATTCTGTTCATCAGATTTTTTATTCACTTGGTTTTTAGATTCACTTGTTGATACATATGTATTTGTTGTTCATAATTTTTATCTTTACCTTTTTCTTCTTCTTCTTCTTAAAGAATACCTTTCAGCATTTCATATAATCCTGATTTGCTGATGATGAACTCTTTTAGCTTTTTCTTATCTGTGAAACTCTTTATCTACCCTCGAATTTTGAATGATAGCTTTTCTGGGTAGAGTAATCTTGATTGTAGGTTCTTGCTACTTATCACTTTGAATATTTCTTGCCACTCCCATGTGACCTGCATACTTTCTGTTGAGAAATCAGATGACAATCATAAGGGTGCTCCCATGTAGGTAATTAACTGTTTTCTCTTGCTGCTTTTAATATTCTCTTTTTGTCCTTTGCTCTTGGCATTTTAATTATGATGTGTCTTGGTGAGGTCCTCTTTGTATTCCTTTTGTTTGGGGTTCTGTGTGCTTCCTGGACTTGTAAGTCTATTTCTTTTACCAGGTGGGGGAAGTTTTCAGTCATTATTTCTTCAAATAGGTTTTCAGTATTTTGTTCTCTCTCTTCTTCTGACACCCCCAAAATTCGGATGTCGGTGCGTTTTAAGTTGTCCCAGAGGCTTTTTACATTATCTTCAAATTTTTGGATTCTTTTTTCTTTTTCTTTTTCTGGTTCAGTGTTTTCTGCTTCTTTGTATTTCAAATCTTTGACTTGTTTCTTTCTTTCTTTTTTTTTTTTAAATATATTTTATTGATTTTTTACGGAGAGGAAGGGAGAGGGACAGAAAGTCAGAAACATCGATGAGAGAGAGACATCGATCTGCCGCCTCCTGTACACCCCTTACTAGAGATGTGCCCACCAGCAAGGTACATGCCCCCGACCAGAATTGAACCTGGGACCCTTCAGTTCGCAGGCCGACGCTCTATCCACTGAGCCAAACCGGTCTCGGCTTTGACTTGATTCTTGTAGTCCTCTAGTCTGCTGTTAGATCTCTGTATATTATTTTTAATTTCAGTCAGTGTATGCTTAATTTCTAGTTGGTCTTCTTTCATATCCTTGAGAGTCTCACTAAATTTCTTGGCCTTTTTTAGAAAATTCTTGAAAAATCTTACAACCATGGTTTTGAACTCTATTCAGTCATTTGCTTTCCTCCATTTCTTTCATTTGTGATCTGTTTCTTTGTCTCTGCATTTTGGCTGCTTCCCTGAGTTGATAGAGTGGCTTGGTGTGCTAGGTGTCCTATAGGGCCCAGTGGCTCAGCCTCCCCAGTTACCTGTGGTGACCACTCTTGGTGCACCTCTTTGTGGGCTGTGTGCACAGTCTTTTTGTAGTCAAGCCTTGATTGTTGTTGGTATCACTGGGAGGAATTGACCTCCAGGCCAATTTGCTGTGAGGATCAGCTGTGTCTACACTGGGAGAACTTCTGTACTGGAGACACCCTTATGAGATAAGACTTGCAAAAGCCTCTGTGCTCAGCTTGGATGGGGCAAAGTCTCAGGGCGGAGCAGACAGCATTAGTTTCCCATTAGCCCTGCTCTAATAGGCCCCTGGTAATCGCTGCAAGCACCTCTGAGAGAAAGCTCGCCTCGAGTTCTGCCTGCTGTCAGACAGTCCAGTTTCTTGCTGAATGAGTCTGGAGTTCAGTGCAGTCAAGAGCTTTTTTCTCCCTCCAGATTTAAAAAGCCAGCCGCATACTCGGTTGCCCATCTTTTCCTGGACAGGGTTCCTGACCAGGCAGCCCCTACTGGTACTGGGATCCCTCCCGGAGCTGCCTGCTTGGACACGGAGACTGTGTCATCTTGAAGGGTAGGGTGAATATTATTGGAAGCCTCAGAATCTACAACTGCAGCACCCACTGAGCAGCTGCAAACCCCAGAACACCGGTCCCCAATTGGTGCAAACATGGAGATTCAGAGGAGCTCTACTCTCCATCACAGAAAGGTTGGATTTCTCCTGGGATGAGGTGAGATCTCTGGTCCCTCAGGACAGAGAAGCATGCACACTGCAGGAGCTGGAGGACCGGGAAAAGTCTGGGCCTTGACAGATACATAACTGTTGTCATGACCTATGAATGTGGAAGGGGGTCCTCAGAGCTGCTAACAGAGGGTATCTCTAGAAAGCAATCCATTTTGACTTGATGCAGAGGGACAGCCTGGGAGTTTTAAAGTGTGCCGGCTGCTTGGACACAGAGGAAAAAGGGAGTTCGAGCACTTGCACTCTTTCCTCTTCAGATCCTTGCTTCTGATTGCTGAGCCCAATACATAGGATTACCCAGTTGGGGTCACCCTAAGAGACTGTAGGGGAAAGTTGTTTTGCTGGAACCTGGGGATCAGAGCTTGGAGTGACTGTCAGAGAACCAGCTCTGTGGCAGCCCACTTCCACAAAGCAGTTTTGAGTGCCACACGGAAAGCAGGATCTAAGCACAGACTAGAGACGACCTATAGTCTGGGAGGTCAATCCAGAAACACTGCCACCCAGGGCCTGAATCACAAATTGACTCTTGTGTAATCACAAATAAAGGAATAGAAGAAGGTAAGACACACTGCCTGCCTAAAAATCAGGACTGGCTTACAACACTGAAGCAGTGGAACGCAGGGAACTGCAATACTGTCCTGACTAGGAATCAGGCACGCCAAACAGAACAATAGAGGAAGTGAATGACCTTCACTACTGCACATTCTATTTTTTAAAATTAATTAATTAATTAATTAATTAATTAATTAATTTTATTTTTTTCAACTTATACTTAAGAAACTTTTTTTTCTTTTTTGTCACTTGATTTTACCTTTTTAATTATGACATTTTTATTTTCAATCAGAATTATTTACTACTACTATTTTATCGTTTTGTTTAAAAATAGTGTCATTTTATTTTCTATTTATTTTACTTTGGGATTAGTGTTCTACATTCTATTTTCATCTTTCCTTTAACATCATTTTACTCTATCTCAACTCTACGTTTATGCCATCACTCTCGTCCTAACTTTTCCCCTTTTGTTGCCCTGTTTCTTTTACCATTTTATTATTTTAGATTTTCTCTATTCTTTTTACCCCATTAAAATTTCACCCTACTTATATATCTAATTTCCAATTCCTTGCTCCAAATCCATACACATCTCTCTCTTCTCTGTCTTCAGTATCCTTTTGTTGTTGTTTGCTTGAATGTTGATTTTATCAATTTTATATACTTTTTTGTGAGATTGTGTTACTTATTCTTTTGTTTTTTGTTTGCTTTGTTTTTGTTTTTTATTACTTCTCTTTTCCTTGCTTCACTTGATATTAGTTGTTGTTTGTAGTTTGTATTAATCTTCAGGTATTTCTTCCTGGGATTTGTTGGGATTAGTGGCTGTTTTATTGGAGTTTTCTCCATCTATATCCATATATCTATATATCTATATATCTATATATCTATATATCTACACATACACATACACACACACACACACACACACACACACACTTTGTTTCCCTTCTCATTCTTATTCATTTTCTTTTCTCTCCTCTTCGTTCCTTCTAATTTCATTTTGGCCCTTCTTTCCTTCCCTCCTTCCTTCATTTCCTCCTCCCTCTCTCTCCCTTGCTCTCCCTCCTTTCTTCCTTTCTTTTTTCTTCCTTCCTTTTTTTTCATTTTCTTTTCTCCTTCTTTCTGTCTTATCCCTTAATTTTCTTCTCTGTGGTGATCACCTTATTTGTGGTTATTAATATCGTGAATACATGTCTGTTCAAGGCCTTTGTGTTGTACCTGGTTGTGTTGTATTGTGTACCTTTAAATCAACACAAGAGAGAGAAAGCTACATAACCAGACACAAGGAGAAGAGAGACCATGGGAAGACAAAGTAACAGCCCGCATATAAAAGAAAAGCAGGCATCACCAGAAAAGTAAATAAAATGGAGATAAACAACCTGCCAGAGAAAGAATTCAGAAAACTGGTCATAAGATGGCTGAAAAGAATTCAAGACAAATTTGACAATATGAATAAGAACCAAGAGGAAATGAAGAAGAACCAAGAAGAAATGAAAAATGACATTGCTACTGTAAATAACTCAATAGAAAGCATCAAGAGTAGGCTAGAAGAAGCACAGGATGGCATCAGTAAGCTAGAAGACAAGATAGGAAAAAATACCCAAGTAGAGTATTATCTAGAAAAAAAAAATTAAAAAGCAGGAGGAGAGCCTTTGGGACAACACAACACAAAACAACATCCACATAATAGAAATACCAGAAGGAGAGGAAGCTGAGTAAGGAATAGAAAACCTGTTTAAAAAAGTGACAGAAAACTTCACTGATAGAGAGAAGAAAAAACCCACACAAATCCAAGAAGCTCACAGAGTCTCAAGCAAAATGAACCCCAAAAGACTGATGCCAAGGCGCATTAAAATTAAATTGGCAAACACCAATGACAAAGTAAAAATCTTAAAAGCTGTCAGAGAGAGACAGAAAGTTACCTACAAAGGAACCCCCATCAGACTAGTGACTGATTTCTCAGCAGAAACTCATCAGGCCACAAGGGAATGGAATGAAATATACAAAGTCATGCAAAAGAAGGATCTGAATTCAAGAATATTGTATCCAGCAAGGTTATCATTCAAAATTGAAGGTGAAATCAGGACCTTCACAGACAAAAAAGGACTAAGGGAGTTTATCACCACCAAACCAGCAAAGCAAAAAATGCTAAAAGGAGAAATAGGAAGTGAAGAAGGAACACAGGCATAAAAATAAAAATGGCAACAAACAAGTACCCTTCAGTAAAAACTTTAAATCTAAATACATTAAATGCCCCAATCAAAAAACATAGGATAGCTGAGTGGATAAGAAAACATGACCCATGTATTTGCTGTCTACAAGAAACCTACCTCAGAAGAAAAGATGCACACAGACTGAACGTGAAGGGATGGAAAAAAGTTTTTCAGGTGAATGGAAGTGAAAAAAAAGCTGATAACAATACCTTTATCTGACAAATTAGATCTCAAAGTGAAGGACATAAAAAGAGATAAGGAAGGCCACTTTATAATACTAAAGGGAACAATCTGAAAAGAAGAAATAAACATATACACACCCAATACAGGAACACCCAAATACATACAAAAAAACAACAACAACAACAAAAAAAAAACAACTCCTGGAAGATATCAAGAGAGAGATGGAGAGCAATACAATCATAGAAGGAGACTTTAATAACCCACAATCACCATTGGACAAATACTCTAAATAAAAAACCAGCAAAGAAACATAAATCCTAAATGACTCACTAGACCAGATGGAATTCATTGATATCTTCAGAACATTTCACCCCAAAGCCACAGAATATATATTCTTTTCAAGTGCACATGGGTCACTTTCAAAGACAGATCATATGTTGGGTCATAGGCAAAGTCTCTTCAAATTCAAGAAGATAGAAATCATATCAAGCATCTTCTTAGATCACAGTGGCATAAAACTGGAAATCAACTAAATAAAAACAATCCAAAGAGATCAAACACATGGAGACTAAACAGCATGCTATTAAACAATGATTGGGTTACCAGAGAGATCAAAAAAGAAATAAAAAAACCTCATGGCAAGAAATGACAGTAAAACACAGTAATCCAAAATCTATGAGAAACAGCGAAAGCAGTCTTGAGATGGAAGGTCATAGCTCTACAAGCCTACTGCAAGAAACAAGAAACAATGGTAATAAGTTACCTAACCCTACAACTCAAAGAGTTAGAAAGAGAGCAATAAGAAAAGCCCAGTGTAAGCAGAAGGAAGGAAATAATAAAGATCAGAGCAGAGATAAACAACATTAAGACCAAAGAAACAATACAAAAGATCAACAAAACCAAGAGCTGGTTCTTTGAAAGATAAACAAGATTGATGAACTTCTAGCCAGGCTCACCAAGAAGCAAAGAGAGAGGATCCAAATAAACAAAATCAGAAATTAAAGAGATGAAATAACAACACACCTCATAGAAATACAAAGGCTTGTTAAAAAGTACTCTGAACAACTCTGTTGTAACAAACTGGACAACCTGGAGGAAATGAACATACTCCTAGAAAAATATAACTTTCCAAACTAAATCAGGAAGAATCTAAGCATCTCTATAGGCCAATAACTATGGAAGAAATTGGAGCAGTCATCAAAAAGCTTCCAGCAAACAAAATCCTGGTGACAGATAGCTACACAGGAGAGTTTTGCCAAACATTCAAGGAAAAATTAAAACCTATCCTCCTCAGACTATTCCAAAAAGTTTAAGAAGAAATAACACTTCCAAGCTCCTTCTATGAAGCAGCATCACCCTAATACATTGTTTTCCCGAAAGTAAGACATCCCCCGAAAATAAGACCTACTTCCAGTTTTGCATCTTTCTGTAATATAAGGCATCTCCCTGAAAATAAGACCTCCCGATAATGAGATCTCCCCTGAACATAAGGCCTCCATGGAACATAAGGCCCTCGAAGCTACTGTAAGGTGTCTGACTCCTTAAAGAGACCTCGCAATGCTTGAACAGCTTCAGATGCGCTGCGGCTAATGAGTGACCTGGTTTGTGATGACAATTACTACCGTACTGTATACAGGTAATAAATTTCCTTTTGTTTTGTTGTTCAACAATAAATGTGTACCGTATTCTTCTTCATGGAAAAATAAGACATCCCCTGAAAATAAGACCTAGCACACCTTTGGGAGCAAAAATTAATATAAGACATTGGCTTATTTTTGTGGAAACAGGGTACCAAAACCAGATATAGACAACACAATGAAAGAGAATTACAGACCAATATCCCTCAATAACATAGATGCCAAAATCCTCAACAGAATTTAGCAAATTTGATCCAGCAGTACATCAGAAAGATCATATACCATGAACAAGTAGGATTTATCCCAGGAATGCAAGGATGCTACAATATTCGCAAATCAATAAACATGATACATCACATAAACAGATTGAGGGATAAAAATCACATGGTCATATAAACTGATGCATAAAAAGCATTTGGCAAAATCCAACACTGTTTTTTGATAAAGAATCTCAACAAGGTGGAAATAAAAGGATCATACCTCAACATAATAAAAGCCATATATGATAAACCTATAGCTAATATCATAATCAGTGGGCAAAAACTAAAACCATTTCCCCTAAGAACAGGAACAAGACAGGGATGCCCACTCTCACCACTCCTATTCAACATAGTACTGGAAGTATTAGCCATTGCAATTAGACATGAAGAAATAAAAAGAATCCAAATTGGAAAAGAAGAAGTAAAGCTGTCATTAGTTGCAGATGACATGATATTGTATATATAAAAAAAACCTGAAAGACTCTATAAAAAAACTGGTGGACTTAATGAATGAATTTGGCAGTGTAGCAGGATACAAAATCTACACCAAGAAATCTATGGTATTTCTATACATGAATAGTGAACTTACAGAAAGAGAGACTAAAAAAGCAATCCCATTTACATCGCACCAAAATAATTAAGATACCTAGGAATAAACTTAACTAAGGAGGTAAAAGACCAATACACAGAAAACTACAGGACACTGAAAAAAAGAGATAGAGGAAAATGTAAACAGATGGAAGAACATGCCACGCTCATGGATTGGGATAATCAACATCATTAAAATGTCCATACTACCTACAGTAATCTGTAAATTCAATGCACTCCTCATTCAAATACCAATGGCATATTTCACAGACCTAGAAAGGACTCTCCAAAAATTCATTTGGAATAGAAAAAGACCCCAAATAACCACAGCTATCCTGAAAATTAGAATAAAGTAGGTGAGATCTCAATACCAGATTCCAAGCTGTATTACAAAGCCACTGTTCTCAAAACATTTTGGTACTGGCACAAGAACAGATATATTGACCAATGGAATAGAATAGAGAATCCATATATCAACCCAAACACTATGCTCAATTCATATTTGACAAAGGATGCATGAACATACAATGGAATCAAGACATAAATGGTGCTGGGAAAATTGGACAAATACATGCAAAAAAAAAAAATGAAACTAGACCACCAACTTACACCATACACAAAACTAAACTCCAAATGGATACAGGACTTAAACATAAGATGGGAAACAAAATCTCAGACATATGCTGAAGGAACTTCTTCACTGATACTGCTCCAAGTGCTATGGAAACTAAAGAGAAAATAAACAAATGGCACGATGTCAAAATAAAAAGCTTTTGCATAGAAAAAGAAACCATCAATAAAACAACAAGAAAGCCCACTGTATGGGAGAACATATTTGAAAATGTTATCCCGGATGAAGATTTAATCTCCAATATCTACAGGCAACTTTTACAACTTAATAAAAGGAAGATAAATGATTCAATAAAAATATGGGCAACATTCCTAAATAAAATCTTTTCTTAGGAAGACAGAAGGAAGGCCAAGAGACAGATGAAAATATGCTGAAAGTCACTAATTATCCGAGAGATGCAAATAAAAATGACAATGCCATACCATCTCACACCTGTCAGAATGGCTATTATCAACAAATCAACAAACGACAAGTGTTGGTGAGGATGCAGAGAAAAAGGAACCATTGTGCACTGCTGTTGGGAATGCAGACTGGTGCAGCCACTGTGGAGAACAGTATAGAGTTTCCTCAAAAAACTAAAAATGGAACTCCCATTTGACCCAGTAATCCCACTATTAGGAATATATCCTAAGAAACTAGAAACACCAATTAGAAAGTATATATTCACTCCTATGTTCATAGCAGCACAATTTACAATAGCTACGATTTGGAAACATCTAGGTGCCCGTCAGCAGATGAGTTGATCAGAAAACTATGGCACATCTACACAATGGAATTCTATGTTGCCATAAAAAAAAGAAGGAATTCTTACAATTTGCAGCAACCTGGATGGAACTGGAGAACATTATGCTAAGTGAAATAAGCCAGTCAATAAAAGAAAAAATACCACATGATCTTAGTCACTTATGGATAATAAAGAACAATATAAACTGATGTACAAAATGATAGATAGCCAGTAAAGCATCAGACAGACTGTCTAATTACAGGGAAAGGTTAGGGAGAGGTGGGGTAGATAAGAGATCAACCAAAGGACTTGTATGTATGCATATAAGGATCACCAATGGATGCAAGATAGGGCATGTATGGGAGAGGTTCCAGGAGGCAATCGGAAGATATGCATACATGTAATACATTAATAAAAAACTGCAAAAAAACCACGAAAAATATGGTCAAATTTTACAATATGATTATTTTATTTATTTGTTTATTTGTTTTTTGATTCATATATTTGGAATAAAAATATTTAGAAATGTTATATTTTCATGGTAAATTGAGCCTTTTGTTGCTATGAAATAACTTCCTTTCTCTAGTAATTCTTTTTGTCTATTTTGTCAGATATTAGGATATTGATATAGTTATACCAGCTTTCTTCTGTCTAGTGTTTTCATGATATGTCCTTCCCAGTCTTTTACTTCCAACCTTTCCATATCCATATATTTCTTATTAGCAGCATGTGATTGAGTTTTGCTTTTTAAATACAGTTTGATAATCAAATTTTTTGTGTGAATTATTTAGTCCATTTGCATGTGATGAAATTACTAGTTTGGCTTCTATTTGTTGTGTTATTATTATTTGCTTTTCAATTTTTCTGCCTTTTTTATGTTTCATTTTTTTTCTTGTCTTCTTTTGTTTATTATTTTCATTTTCCCCCATTGTTATCTTGGGAGTTTACATCTATAAAAATTTTCTTAGTGTTTTCCTAAAGATTATAATACTCATCTTTAACTTATTAAAATCTGATATAAATTAGTATTTTACTGGACAATGTTTCCTGGACCGTGCTAGAATTTTATATTATTTTCAGTTCTAGAATTTCTATTTCTTTTTTATACTTTCCCATTCTCTGCTGAAATTATCAATCTTGTATTTTAGCTTATTGGATATATTAAGCATATTTATGTTAAAATCTGTGTCTGATATTTTCATTATATGTATCACCTTCCAGGTTTCTTTTCATTCTTTTATTTTTCTTGGTTTTTGGTTAGGTAGTCTTGCCTCCTTTATGTCTATTTATTTTTTATTGAATGACAGTATAAATGAAAACTTTGAGCATTAATTTAAGGCTATAGGTTTGTGCTGTCCAGTATGATAACCACTGGCCACATGTGTTAAGTTACATTTAAATTATTTAAAAATAAATACAATTTTAAAATTCAGATCCTTGTTTTGCCAGCCACTTTTCAAATGCTCTGCAGCAACATGTGGCTAGTAGCTATGTCATCAGACAGGGCAGGCATGGAATGTTCCATCAGTGCAGAAAAATTGTACTGGATAACACAGCCAAAAGTGATCTCATCTTTCAGTAGAGAGAATTTACTCGTGCTTTTAGCCTTAGAAATACTAGAAATCCTGGTTCACCCTGATCCATTTGAGTTTGAGGTGATTCTAACTTGGACTTCAGTCCTTCAAGGGCTAGTATACTTCTAACTTACTTTTCAGTCTTAGCCTTTTGAGATCACAGTCTAAAGCTGGGCAGGCCCCCAACTCCAATGTTTATCTCTTCAGGCCTGTGAGTCTACAAAAAGCTATGCACAGCTTCTCAGCCATGTCTTTGGAACAAACAGAGACCTGTAGGAGAAAAGCAGAACCTGATGCTGGCTCACCTCTCCAACCTTCCCCTTTCCTCAACTGGAGACTTTGCAATTCTTCTCTGCCTTAATGGTTCTCTAATGTATTTAAACTAATATTTTACAAAAATGTTTTTGTACCCAGCTTTTTATTTCTTAGTGGCAATGTTATTTGAAACAGTATCCTACTTCTCCATCATAGTGAGAAGCAGAATTTATCTGTTGATGTTTGAATCAAATAATTCAAACAGCCCTAGCAGTTTTGGCTCAATGTATAGAGCATCAGCCTGCAGACCAAAGGGTCCCGGGTTCAATCCCGATCAAGGGCACATATTTTGGTTGCAGGCTCCTCTCCTGCCCAGTCCCTGATCAGGGTTCATGCAGGAGGCCACCAATCAATGTGTTTCTCTCACATCAGTGTTTCTTTCTCTGTCTTTCCTTCTCTCTTCCACTCTTCCTAAAAATCAATGGAAAAATATCCTCAGGTGAGGATTAACAAAAAAACAAGTATTTCAAACAATATGCCTAGCAACTGACATGTTTCGGCTAATTTCACCTACATCGTCCTGTTTTATTCTAACTACAATTTGTGATCAACATACATACCTTGCATCCTTATTTCAAAGATGAGAAATTTTAGATTCAAAGAGATTAAATAAACTCAGCTAGTAGAGGGAAGAACTGAGATTCAAACTCAGATTCTCTGATTCCAAATCCTGTCTATTGTTAGACCTAGTGGCTGGCAGTAATAAGAATTCATGATGAATGATGGAAGCAACCATGAAAACTGGTCATTCCTATTGGCATTTCAGATCATTCTCAAGTTCCCTTTCTCCTGTAAAATTAATTCCGAATAAATCTCCTTCTCAATATCTAAAATTCCTAAGCTTCTTAATATGTAGGATAATTTAAAAGGTAATTATTCTAAATATTATATTAACATTTCTCTATTGATAAATCTATATTTTACACTTCTTTACCAGCTTTCTATTATGTAGCTTAATCTGAATTCTATTAACTATGCTTCTTTCCCCTCTCCCCAAGATAACTGCTAAAATACCAAGCACAGCAGTTACTAGACCTGTAGCTACTGGATATGGGGTAGGTTTTCTTAAGCTGAAAATATTAAGATGCTTTTTCTTATACATAAATTCATTTTAGGCAGTTCTAAGCAATTTTGGCTATTTTTCAGTCCATGAACCAGATATATTTTGAATAGTTACAAACATTATAAAAATCTTGTTAATAGCTTTGAATATTCTAGTCATTTTGATTATAAATATATCAGAAAACATTTTATTACCTTTTCTATTTGTAAACCTTGTGTTTGTTGATCCACTTTCTTTCATTTTTTTACATAATATGATTAAGTCTCATGTATATTCCACTCATACATTTTATTTTAAGTTATATAATAAATATAATGTTTGTAATTTTAAAAAACTTACTAATGCATTAAAAAGTAAAATTTAAGAAAAATTTCAAAGATATATATTTAAGTTTGCTCTTATTTGAAATTTTTGGAGGAAGGATGCTATATAAAAATCCATAAAGGAAAATCTTTTATATGTTGCCCAAATTTGGATATTTTAGCTTACATGAAATAATAGAGAAATGAGAGAATGAGGTGGGATATCATTTCCCAGTCCTTATAATAGTTCTGAGAGGTCAGAAAAATGATTTCAGAACCGAGGTCCAGGGCAGTTGCCTTCATACTGTCCCTTTATATAAATGAAAAAAGTAGCCTTACCTATAAAACCCTAATATGCAAATAGACTGAATGGTGGAACAACCGAACAGTTGGTTGCTATGACATGTGCTGAACTCAGGGGGTGCACATGGAACAGTGAGCATCGGCAGCAGGTGGCAGAGTGGTGTCGGATGTGGGCATTGGATGTAGTGGGATGGTGGAGCAGGTGAGCGAGGGTGCCAGACCAAGGAGGGGCACTGGTCACTGTCATTGGGGTAAGCCTCTGGTGGTTAATGAAAATTCTTTCTCCTGTGCAGCACAGTCCCGCCCGGTGCTTGCACCTGTTGCCAGCACCAGCCCTGCTCACCCCTCAGGGCTTCTCCATCCCGCCCCTGCTCCTGAGGGGTGATTGGGACTGGCAGCCATCTTTCATACCTGCTGCCAGCACCAGCCCTGCTCACACTGGCAGCCATCTCTCATACCCGCTGCCAGCACCAGCCCTGCTCACACCTGCAGCCATTGCTGGCACCCAGCACCAGACCATATCACTCAGCGCCATCAGTGGCTGCAAGTGGCAGCTGCCGGGCCCAATCGCCCCCGAGGGGTTTTCTACCTCCCCTTGGTCCTGAGGGATGATTGGGGCAGTAGCCACTGCTTGCACTCACTGCTGGTGCTGGTCCCAATCACTGGCAGACAGTGGACCAGAGGCTGCAGCAGGAGGGGCTGGATGGGGCCACGGAGGATGGGACCTGTCCCTGTGCCCACTACAACCTCATGGCCCACAGTTCCCTTGCAAGGTGCACAAATTCATGCACTGGACCTCTAGTATATAATATAACTCTGTGTTATATGAAACATGGTTTTATTAATCAGCCTATACGTGTATTACCCATAAACTTGGGTTTTTATGATGTTTCAGAAAGGAGACAGCAAACATATTTTGTGAATGGGCAGGCAGTTTAGGCTTTCCAGGTCAGAGACTGTTGCAAGTACCGAGTCTGCATTTCTAGTGTAGAAGCAGCCACAGATAGGTGTGGCTGTGTTCCAATGAAACTTTATTTACAAAGGCTGAGGGTTGTTATTTGCTAATGCCTGCTTTAGAATTTTACTGTTTGACCCTATGTCCTCAGATGATACATGGAAAAAATTGTTTAAGTTAATTAGCCAATAGAATGAAGAAAAAGTTCTAAAAAACTTTTATAATTTAATTTATAAAATTAAGTGTAGATTTAAAAAAATTGTTTTAACTTAGTTTTTTGTTTACTAGTCCAAGACATCCTTGACATCATCAATGGGAAGACCAGTGACAGGGGCTATCCAGGTATCTCTGTCGTGTGGTTGTCCATTTGGGGCCTCTCTTGTGACTTAGAATATTACCAAAGCTTTCTTTTCTTTATTATATTATTTTAAATATTAAAGGAGATATTACTAATATAATTACCCTGATTCTTTAAAGTGTGAGCTACAGATTAGACTGTTTGAAATCTTTGGAGGCAAAGTCTCTGGACTTACTGAGGTCTCAGATGAAATTCTACTGGGGAGTGGACATGCCCTAATGATTTGATTGTATGGTGTACCCTGGGACCCATTTTTCCTGTGCTGTCATTTACAACCATGTCTTTGGTTTCTCTCATGGGCATAGAGGATACCAACCAAAAGCAGGGGAATAGCCAGCTTAGCCTATCTAATAAAGAGGGAATATGCTAATTGACTGTTACACCCTCACAAAGATGGCGTGCCCATAGCCAATAAAGAAGGAATATGCTAATTGACTGCCATTCCCTCACAAGATGGCAGTACCCACAGCCACAAAATAGAGGCGCTCAGTCCCCTCAGCCCTGTCTCATCCTGCTGGAGTCCCCCAGCCTCCTTAACCCCATAAGGGAAGGCAGTTGGGCGGTGATCAGGCTGTCAGGGGAGGGCAGTTGGAGGTGATCAGGCTGGCCGGGGAGGGCAGTTGGGAATGATCATGCCGGCATGGAAGCAATTAGGCATCAATCATGCTGGCAGGGGAGCGGTTAGGGGCTATCAGGCTGGCAGGCAGGCAGGCAGGCAAGTGGTTAGGAGCCAGCAGTCCTGGATTGTGAGAGGAGTGTCCCCCAAAGGGTCCCAGTTTAGAGAGGGTGCAGGTTGGGCTGAAGGACACCTCCCTCCCGTGCATGAATTTCATGCACCAGGCCTCTAGTAGGCTATATAAGGTGCTATGTAAAAATATATGAGGTTTTTTTAAATCTTTCAAATGGAGTAAGCCCAGTTAAATCAAGGAATTAAAAGTTTTTAGGGGAGCCCTAGCCAGTTTGGCTCAGTGGATAGAGAGAGCATCAGCCCAAGTACTGAAAGGTGTTCTGGGTTCGAGTCTGATCAAGGGCACATACCTTGATTCTGGTTGCAAGTTTGATCCCTGGCTAGCGCATGAGGGAGACAACCAATCCATGTGAACTTCCCTGTTTCTCTTTCTCTTTTTCTCTCCCTCCTTTCCACTTCCCTTAAAAATCAATAGAAAAATATCTTTGGATGAGGATTAACAAGGGAAAAAAAGGAAGAAAAGAAAAAGAAAAGCATTAATAGAGAGTTGACATAGAGGAGTAGAAGTACAGAATTAAAAATTGCAGTTAGCTCTGGCAGGCATGACTCAGTGGTTAAAGCATTGGCCTGTGAACTGATGGATCTCAAGTTCAATTTCAGTCAAGGCATATCCCTGGATTGCAGGTTCTCCACTCCAGGGATGCAGGGTGAGTGCAGGAGACAACCAATTGATATAGCTCTCTCACATTGATATTTCTCTCTCTCTCCTGTCTCCTTCTTCCTTCTCCCTTCCGCTCACTCTATAATCAATGGAAAAATTATCCTCCAGTGAGGATTAACAAAAATAAAATAAAAATTGCAGTTTTGTGTCATTTGCAGAACTCTTAGTACTTTTAAATTATTCCTATTCTTTTAAGGATGGAGTTACTAGACCTATGACAGCAGTGAGAGCAGCTGGTTTTACCAAAGCAGCTTTGAGAGGTTTGTCTCTATTAATTTTTTTCAGATCTTTTAATATTTTTTACTGTTTTTGTATGTGTAATTATTGTTAAAATTTTAAATCTAACATGCCATTGATTTTAAGGTTTGTCATTATTTTAAGTACCATAAAAAAGGAAAGAGGTGATGAAAATACTCTGCATCACAATTGGGGTAGTAGTTGCACTGGCATGTAATTTGTCAAATTGTACTAAATTGTACATTAAAATTTTGTTTTATTTTTTATAAATTAGAGCTCATTTTTAAAAATTAAAGATAAAAAATAGTATTTAAATATATGATAAATGATTTTAAAATAAAATTATTAGGATAAAAATTAATGTTTTTTATGTAAATAAGGATAATTAAAAAGTCAATGCCAAGTTATTACTCACATGATTGATAATTTAGAGTTTATAATGGGAATAGATTACTGTCGAAGATGAGTAAATACTAAGAGAGCATTGCATTTTTGTTTTGTTTTAACACATAAGTTTATGAATGTTAAAAATCTCACCAATTTCTTTTTATACAAAATGTTTATGTAGACATAATAAATGTCCTGCTTATTTAATAAATAGGTAATCCAAGTCATTTAATAAATAATTAAATAATGTGTAAAGTTTCATATTTTCTTCAATTATGTTAGGTTGCAGATTAAATATGAACTCTTGAATTGTGTCTCAGGTTCTGCATTTGACCCCCTTGGTCAATCAAGGGGCCCTGCTCCTCCTTTGGAAGCCAAGAACGAAGATAGGTATGTAAGTCCTTACACTGTTGTTTTATTATTGCATCTTTAAAATTTTTCCAAGTAAGTATTTTAGAAGTTTGTATCACTAAAATAGTAATTATAATACCATCCTAGTTTTTGGAATTAGCAAAAGAAGCAAGCCTAATAAAAATAGTCATGTGTATCCTTTATAGTTTTATTATATTACTAGAGGCTTGGAGCACAAATTCGTGCACAGGGGAAAAACCTCGGTACAGCCTGCAGAGATCGGGCCGAAACCAGCAGTCAAGCACCGCCTGCCACTCCTGCCTGCTGCTCCTATTCATTCCGGCCCCACTGCACCTGCTGCCGCCACCACTTAGTAGGCTCACTGCTGCTCCGCTGTGGTCTCTAGGCTACAGCGGCCATCATGAGCCTTGCATCTAGTGCCTTTGGTCAGCTGAGTGGCACTCTAGCTGTGGGAGACACTGACCATCAGGGGTCAGCTCCTGTGTTGAGCATCTGCCCCCTGGTGGTCAGTGTGTGTGTCATAGCGACTGGTCAACCAGTTGTTCTGGTTGTTCTGCTGTTCAGTCGCTGGGCTTTTATTATATAGGATATAGATTTGACTTGAATATATATCTAATTTTTATGGACCCCAATATTGATTCTCTTGAAGGTCAAATAGGGTTGTAAATGTAATAAAATATGCTTATTTTAAAACAATATTTCAATGAAAGTAATTCAGAGAACATAAAAGAAGTTAGTTTGTCATATCAGTATGGAGAAATTTCATTTTTATTGAATTAACTTAGTTTTATGCTAATAGTTAAAAAGTAGCCAAAAACTATGGTATAAATTCAGCTGTATATATGTATTAGTATCTAGGTACGTTGATGTCTACATTTTACAAATAGTTTTACAATCAAACACTTACTGAGTATTCAGTGTGTGCCAGGCATTTTGCAATGCAATACATAAATGAAGACTGAGCTATTATTATCATTCATAGAGAATATAAATCACAGAGATCTTGACTTGGTAGCACTAATAAATTGCAGGACTGAGATTTGAATTCAGACTATTTCCAGAGCTCATACTATTAACCCCTATACTGTTTTGTTTCTATATAGTAGATATTATTAAACCATAATTCTTAAATCTAGTATTTGAGCTATTGTGTAAATTATATAATTTCTATTTTCAACTAACAGGGAATCTATAGAAAACCAGTTTAGCTCTAGACAATTTGCTCAGTGGTTAGAGCACTGAAGGGTCTCAGGCTTAATTCTGGTCAAGGGCGTATATCAGGAGTGCAGGCTTGATCTCTGGCCCTAAGTCAGGCCCATGCAGGAGGCAACCAATCTATGTGTCTTTCTCACATCAATGTTGCTTTATCACTGTCTCTCCTCCTTCCTAAAAATCAATGGAAAAAAATACCCTTGGGTAAGGATTAACAAATAAATAAAGTAAAACCAGTTTATTTTATATCTTAATTAAGACAGCATGTCTGCTAATAAAACTTTTTAAAAATATATATTATTTCTGGAATCCTTTTAGCTGCTAACAACAGAAGACACATCAGAAACACATATACAGTAAGAACATTTATTATATTATTAACAGGAAATCTCGTGGAAGGGCAGTTCTAGAGATGGTTGATTTAATTTCCCAGTAGCATCAGTCCTGGTTCAGCTTCCCTCTGATTCTCTTGACTTTTCTCAAGAGCCTACCCATCTATACGATGCCAAGAGTTCAAAACTTTCAGAATGAGAACATTGATAAACTCTACCTGGAGTCAAGAAAGTTCCAGTCTCAGGTCCCTTTTAAAAAGCAAAGCAAAGAAAATCTTTCCAAGACCCTCTAGATTGTTTTCACTTTTCATTGGCAGAAAAGCATCGACTGATCTAAACATTTGACAACAGAATGAGATTTGACAAGTGTAGATCCAGGGGGTGGGTGTAGGCTTTTGCGTGCGTAGGTTTCCAGCACTGTCTGCATATAGTGCTGTGTGCAATACAGAGTAAAGTTTTGGCATTTGATAGAGATATAAAGTATCTTCATAGAGTTCTTTTACAGATTTTTGCTTTAAAATTTTACATTGATATTTCAGGTTTAAAACAAACTGTTGACAACCAGAAAATAGATTTCTCTACTTCATTATAACCTTTACGAAATCACCATCTGTTATGCTCATTACTCAGTTTGAATTTTGCAAATCTTTGTAAACTCATAAAATTTGTATCCGACCTGATGAAACGTGTAGGTAGGTTCCACTGAAGAACATGATTCTATAGACAAGGCTGTGCTATTAAATTTATTCCTGTATTCTTTTTTTAAAATCCCACAAACACCATGTGTTCCAATATAATCATAGTAAAATTTTATCTAGGCACTGTTTTCATTCAGAGTGTTATGGTATTTTGCTGAAAGTAAATAAGAGCAAAAAGAAATTAATCAGGGGAGGAAAAATGGCGGCGGAGTAGACAGACGCCATTTTGGTGTCTGGAGCTTTGTCACTGGGCAGAGGGAGAGAGAGCAGCTTAGAGTCGCACTGGGAGTGTTTGTTGGCAAGTTAAGAGTCAGTTATCCTCCAGGAGAAGGTAGGGGTCTGCTGGACGGGGCTCTCCTGGCCAGGCAGCCCCACTGCCACAGGGTTTTTGTTGGCCAGAGCCACCAGCTCCAACGCGGAGACCGCGCCATCTTGCAGAGGGAGGTGGATGTCTGTGGCAGTCTGAAAGCTGCAGCTGAAGCACCCACCAAACAGGCGGGGACCCAGAACACCATTCTCCAATCTGCACAGACACAGAGGAGATCCACACGGCACACAAAAAGGTCAGATTTCGCCTGGGATAAGGTGAGGTCTCCTGTCCCACAGAACAGAGATGCGCACACTGTGGGAACCGGGCTGCGGGAAAGCTGCTTCTGGAGAGGTCTATGGATGTGGGGCAGGACGTGATCCCTAAGTGTGGAGGCAAACTCTCGGAGCTATTGACAGGGGAGCTCTGGAAAACGACTAGTTTTGATATGAGGCAGAGGGAAAGCCTGTGAATTATTACAGTGTCCCGGCTGCAAAATCCCCACAAACCAGTTTTGAGAACCACAGAGTAGCAGGATCTGAGCACAGCCTAGAGAGGTCCTGTGCTTAGTCTCAGAGGTCAATTCCGAAACACTGCCACCCAGTGGATGACGCACAAATTGACTCTCGCATAATGACAAAAGAATAAAGAGTTTAAAATACAACTCAGCAGTGGAACACAGGGAACTGCAATACCTTCCCGACTGGGAAACAGAAGTGCCAAGCAAAATAATAGCAGAAGTGAATGACCATTCTATTTTTATTTCTTTTTTTAAAATTTTTTATTTTATATTTTTTTTCATTTTTGCATATTTTAATTAAAAACATTTTTTTTCTTTCCTCCTCAATTGATTTTACCTTTTTAATTATTACATTTTTGTTTTCAACTAGTATTATTACTACTATTATTTTACCTTTTTGGGAAAAAACAAGTGTGATTTTGTTTTCCCTTTATTTTACTTCGGGATTAGAGTTCTATATTCTATTTTCATCTTTCCTTTATCATAATTTTACTCTATCTCAACTCTACCTTTATGCCAACACTTTCCTCCTAACTTTCCCCATTTTGTTGTCTTCTTTTCTCTTTCCCTTTTCTAACTTTAGATTCTTCCTATTCTTTCTCTTTACCTGGTTAAAATTTCACCCCACTTATATATATAATTTCAAATCCCCTACTCCAAGTCCATACAAACCTCTCTCTTCTTCTCTTCGCTATCCAAAAAGTTGTTTTTCTCTATGTCCTTTTGTCGCTGTTTGTCTGAACGGTGATTATATCGATTTTTTGTACTTTTTTGTTAGATTGTTTTAGCTTATTCTACTTGTTTTATTTTGCTTTTTGTTTGCTTTGTTTTGGTTTGTTTTTTACCTCTCTTTTCCTTCACCTCCCTCGATACCAGTTTTTATTTATAATTTATATTAATTTCCAGGTACTAGTTGCCGGCATTTGTTGGGATTAGTGACTGTTCTGTTGGTGTTTTCTCCTGACATCTATCTTTTGTTCCCCCTTTCTCTCTTATCCTCTTTAATTTCTCTCTGACTTTTTTTCTCTTTTCTTCTTCTTCTTCTCCTTTTTATTTTTTTATTTTATTTTTTGTTTGTTTGTTTGTTTGTTTATTTATTTATTTATTTATTTTTCTCCCTCTCCCAATTTGATTTTGGCATTTCTTTCTCTTTTTTTTCCTTCATTTTCCTCTTCTTCTTTCTCTACTTACCCCTAATTTGTCTTTCATTAGTGGCCACCTTATTTATGATTATTAACATCCTGAATACATTTCTATTCAGTGCCTTGTGTATTGTACCTGGTCGTGTTGTAGTTTGTGCCTTTGAATCAACGTAGGAGAGAGAACTACATAACCAAACACCCAGAGAAGAAAGACCATGGGCAGAAAAAGAAAAGCCCACATAAAACAGAAAGGCAGGTTTCACCAGAAAAGGAAGTAAACGAAATAGAAGCAAAAATAAGCCTGCCAGAGAAAGAGTTCAGAGAAATGATCATAAGGTGGATGAAAAGAATGGAAGACAAAATCGACAATGTGAGTAAGACCCAAGAGGAAATGAAGAAGACCCAAGAGGAAATGCAGAAGAAGCAAGAAGAAATGCAGAAAAACCTAAAAGAAATGCAGAATAATCAAGAAGAAATGAAAAATGACAATGACAACACAAAATTACAAAATTTATGGGACACAGTGAAAGCAGTCTTGAGAGGGAAGTTCATAGCCCTACAAGCCTACTGCAAAAAAACAGGAAACAATGGTAATAAATTACCTAACCCTACAACTCAAAGAGCTAGAAAGAGAGCAACAAAAAAAGCCCAGTGTAAGCAGAAGGCAGGAAATAGTAAAGATCAGAGCGGAGATAACAACATGGAGACCAAAGAAACAATTCAAAAGATCAACAAAACCAAGAGCTGGTTCTTTGAAAGGATAAACAAGATTGATGGACCTCTAGCCAGGCTCACCAAAAAGCAAAGAGAGAAGACCCAAATAAACAAAATCAAAAATGAAAGAGGAGAAATAACAACAGACCCCGCCGAAATTCAAAGGATTGTTAAAAAATATTATGAACAACTTTATTCCAACAAATTGGACAACCTGCAAGAAATAGACATATTCCTAGAAAAAACTCAATCAGGAAGAATCCAAACATCTCAATAGTCCAATAACTATGGAAGAAATTGAAGCAGTCATCAAGAAGCCCGGGACCAGATGGATACACAGGAGAGTTTTACCAAACATTCAAGGAAGAATTAAAACCTATCCTCCTCAGACTATTTAAAAACATTCAAGAAGAAGGAACACTTCTAAACACCTTCTATGAAGCCAGCATCACCCTAATACCAAAACCAGATAAAGACAATACAATGAAAGAGAATTATAGGCCAATATCTCTCATGAACATAGATGTCAAAATCCTCAACAAAATTCTAGCAAATCGGATCCAGCAGTATATCAGAAAGATCATACACCATGACCAAGTAGGATTCATCCCAGGAATGCAGGGATGGTACAATATCTGCATATCAATAAATGTGATACATCATATAAACAAATTGAGAGAGAGAAATCATATAGTCATATCAAGTGATGCAGAAAAAGCATTTGACAAAATCCAACACTCTTTCTAGATAAAAACTCTCAGCAAAGTGGGAATAGAAGGAGCATACCTCAACATCATAAAAGCCATATATGATAAACCCACAGCTAACATCATACTCAATGGGCAAAAACTGAAACCATTTCCCCTAAGAACAGGAACTAGACAGGGATGCCCACTCTCACCTCATATTGACATCATATTGGAAGTATTAGCCATTGCAATTAGACAAGAAGAAGAAATAAAAGGCATCCAAATTGGAAAAGAAGAAGTAAAGCTGTCCTTATTTGCAGATGACATGATACTGTACATAAAAAACCCAAAGGACTCCATCCCAAAACTAATTGACTTAATAAATGAATTTGGCAATGTAGCAGGATACAAAATTAATGTCAAGAAATCTGTGGCATTTCTATACACTAATAGTGAAATTACAGAAAGAGAGACTAAAAAAGGAATCCCATTTACTATCGCACCAAAAAAATTAAGATACCTAGGAATAAACCTAATTAAAGAGGTAAAAGACCTATATGTAGAAAACTACAGGACACTGAAAAAAGAGATAGAGGAAGATGTTAAAAGATGGAAGAGCATACCATGCTCATGGATTGGGAGAATCAACATCATTAAAATCAACATCCATACTACCCAAAGCAATCTATAGATTCAATGCACTACCCATTAAAATACCAACAACATATTTCACAGACGTAGAACGAATTCTTCATAGATTAATCTGGAACAAAAAAAGACCACAAATAGCCACAGCTATTCTGAAAGAATAAAGTAGGTAGGATCTCAATACCAGATTTCAAGCTATATTACAAAGCAACTGTTCTCAAAACAGCCTGGTACTGGCACAAGAACAGACATATAGACCAATAGAATAGAATAGAGAATCCAGATATCCACCCAAACCACTATGCTCAACTACTATTTGACAAAGGAGGCATGAACATACAATGGAGCCAAGATAGCCTCTGCAACAAATGGTGTTGGGAAAATTGGACAGATACATTCAAAAAAATGAAACTGGACCACCAACTTACACGAAATACAAAAATAAACTCAAAATGGATACAGGACTTAAACATTAGAAGGGAAACCATAAAAATATTAGAGGAATCCACAGGCAGCACAATCTCAGATATATGCCGAAAGAACTTCTTCACTGATACTGCTCCAAAGGCAATGGAAGCTAAAGAAAAAATAAACAAATGGGACTACATCAAAATAAAAAGCTTTTTTTAAAAATATATTTTACTGATTTTTCACAGAGAGGAAGGGAGAGGGATAGAAAGTCAGAAACATCGATGAGAGAGAGACATCGATCAGCCACCTCCTGCACACCCCACACTGGATGTGTGCCTGCAAGCAAGGTACATGCCCCCGACCGGAATCGAACCCTGGACCTTTCAGTCCGCAGGCTGACGCTGTATCCACTGAGCCAAACCGGTCTCGGCCAAAATAAAAAGCTTTTGTACAGCAAAAGAAACCATCAACAAAACAACAGGAAAGCCCACTGTATGGGAGAACATATTTGCAAATATTATCACTGATAAAGGGTCAATCTCCAACATCTACAGCCAAGTTATACAACTTAATTAAAGGAAGAGAAACTATCCAATAAAAAAATGGGCAACAGACCTAAATAGAACCTTTTCTAAAGATGACAGAAGGAAGGCCAAGAGACACATTAAAACATGTTCAAAGTCACTAATTATCCGAGAGATGCAAATCAAAACGACAATGCGATACCATCTTACACCTGTCAGAATGGCAATCATCAACAAATCAAGAAACAAGTGTTGGCGAGGATGCGGAGAAAAAGGAACCCTTGTGCACTGTTGGTGGGAATGTAGACTGGTGCAGCCACTGTGGAGAACAGTATGGAGTTTCCTCAAAAAACTAAAAATGGATCTCCCATTTGACCCAGCAATCCCACTCTTAGGAATCTATCCTAAGAAATTACAAACATCAATCAGAAAGGATTTATGCACCCCTATGTTCATAGCAGCCAGCACAATTCACAATAGCTACAATTTGGAAACAGCCTGGGTGCCCATCAGCAGATGAGTGGATTAGAAAACCATGGTAAATCTACACAATGGAATTCTATGCTGCCATTAAAAAGAAGGAACTCTTACCATTTGTAGCAACCTGGATGGAACTGGAGAGCCTTATGCTTAGTGAAATAAGCCATTCAATGAAGGAGAAGCACCACATGATCTCACTCATTTGTGGATAATAAAGAACATTGTAAACTGATGAACAAAAGGATAGTTACAGAGGCAGGAAAGCATCAAACAGACTGAAATTATATCAGGAAGATTAAGGAGAGGTGGGTAGATAAGAGATCAATCAAAGGACTTGTATGCATGCATATAAGCATAACCAATTGACATAGGCACTGGGGGGTTGGGGTATTCCTGGGAGAAAGGGGGGCCAATAGGGAGATATGTATACATGTTACACAATAAAGAAATTAATGTCATTTTTGAAAGATGATTGATTTGAGGTACTGTGTTTGCTACTAATCGAGTTAGGGTTTTTAAACTTCTCACCTCGTTAGAAAGCTTCTCTGCAGTACCTATCTGGTAGTTAATAATTATTATTATATTATCTCTTTTATTGGGAGCTTCAGTTTTCCTAACCACTAGGGAAAGTTTCCATTTGCCAAACATCTGAAAAAAGGATGTGCTTTTTCTTGGGGATAATAATACAATATTGTGGCTCATAGATTTACTTTACTGGGTTTAAATCCTGGTAATCTAACTTTCTAGCTGTGTGATTTTGAGCATAGCACTTAACTTTCTAAACCTCAGTTTTCCTCATTAAAAAGAATAATGATAATACTTGCATGTGATTATGATGATTAAATGCCATGATCAGGGTAAAGCATGTAGCTCAGTGTGAAATTACACTTATGCTAAGTAAATGTTAGCTATTTTTACAGTTATTCTGAATAGTTATATAATTCTTACAAAACAGTAGTATATTTGCTCCTTACTGCCATTTACATGTTTCTCTTATCTATGACCTATTCTTCACATTTAAAAGCACATTAAATGTAAATTACACTTTAGTATATATCACTAGAGGTTGAATGATTACTGCTTTCTTCTTTAATAGTCCAGAAGAAAAGATTAGACAATTAGAGAAGAAAGTAAATGAGTTGGTTGAAGAAAGTTGTATTGCCAACACTTGTGGAGACTTAAAACTGGTAAGTTTATAAACTAACAGGATTCGGGATTATTTATATGTGCACAGTTATGAAGTATATATATATATGTGCACACATGTAAGCATATGTATAGATAAATATTTTTGTTTTGCTGTTGACTGGCCTTAGAGTTTTCACTGAGGAAATTGTTGGGAATCCTACTCTGCTTCTTTTAAAATTATTAAATATTTTCTTTTAATTTGCTTTTGTTCAATTACTTTGTTATACTATATAAGTATAATTTCTGTGACTTTAGTTATTGGGTTAATGACTACCATTAGGAAAAATTGCTCAATATGTAAGGCTACTTTTGATGTTCATAGAATTGGTGCCTTTTTAATGTAGTTCTAAACAGCAAAAATCCCCTGTTGAATTAATTTGTTTGTAGTTAGTTTCAGTGGAATAGAAAGTTCCTGGCATTCTAAGTAGAGAGCCAAACTAAGCATCTGCTATAAAATTGAGTAGCAGTTATCCTGTGACTTGTCTAGATTTGGGGCATCCCAGAAACCACACAAATCCATCCAAATTCCTATCTCATGAGATAGAATTAAAATATCCAAAGATTCATGAGTTGGAAGGAAAAAAGAAAATCAAAGACATAGTCAAACCTAAAAGTGGTGGAAGGCATGGTGATGAAGAGACTGGACTTGAGGTAAAGCTACTATACATTTTGCCCTCAGACTCCCTTTTCTTTTCCAGAATAAACACAAATTTTTATGATAGTGAACTCCAGTTTAAACAAATGGTCTGGATTCTTTTGTTGTCAAGGGGAGCTTGTGGTAAGGGTTCCCTGGGCTTTGGGCATCCAAGAATGGATATGGCATCCAGTCCAGCTACATGCAGGTGTTTCCCAAATGCACACATACTTGGAATGAATGATCAATCAGACTGTATACTTTATTTCAGGCCTTAGAAAAGGCAAAAGATGCAGGAAGAAAAGAGAGAGTGCTGGTGAGACAACGTGAGCAGGTGACAACTCCAGAAAACATCAATCTGGATTTAACTTACTCAGTAAGTATGAAATACCTGTTGAGTAAAATTATTTTGGCTAGGATTGGTAGATTCCAGAAGTCTTTTATCTTTTATATTTCTTGTTTCCTTTTATTTTAAAAATTTTATTGAATCTCAGATGCTTAGAATTAATAATAATCTTTTTTTTTTTTTTAACAAGAGTTTATGAGATACTCTTGTCTTTGGTCTGTGTGAAGATCTTTTTTTTGAACATTATTTATTGATTGATTTGAAAGAGAGAGGGAGAGAGAGAGAAATATTGATTTGTTGTTCCATTCAAAATGTTGATTTATTTTTGTACCCATTGATTGATTCTTGTTTGTGCCCTGACTGGGTATCCAACCTGCAACTTTTGTTTATTGGGATCACACTCTATAATCAACTGAGCTACCTACCCAGGGCAAAGATCATTTTTTTTAATTTAGTTTTTTGATTAGTTGTTTTTAATAACTTATTAAGTGCTTACCAACCAATGACTGCTTGAAGACTGCTGATATTTATGCTCTGTTCAGTGTGGTTACTTTAATGAGATTCTGATGTGGACTTTTTGGCCTGTGAATGTCAAAAACTTCAAATGAGGCAAATAAGACAATGATCTGTGAAGATAGTAAAAAACAACAACTAATTTCTAGCAAAATTTCTTTAATTCTGAAAAGACAGTTTCTTAATGTTGAAAGGGCTGTTTAAAAGGGTATATATTTAGCCAAAACCAGTTTGGCTCAGCAGATAGAGCGTGGGCCTGGGGACTGAAAGGTCCCAGGTTTGATTCCCGCCAGGGGCACGTACCTTGGTTGCAGTCATATCCCTCGTAGGTGGTGTGCAGGAGGCAGCTGATCGATGTTTCTAACTCTCTCTTTCTCCTTCCTCTCTGTAAAAAATAAATAAAATAAATTTAAAAAATAAAATAAAAGGGTATATTTTTAGTGGGAAAATTGTCATATGTCAAACACATGGAAAAAAGTACATTTGAAACTGAATAATAATTTTTAGATGTTTACTATTTATAGCTAATATTTTTTAATTCCATGATCAATTTATAATGATCATTTTTTCCTATCCTCTAGAAAGATAATTTACAGTAACTTAATAACAAATTACAGTGGTACCTCGAGATACAAGTTTAATTCGTTCCGTAACCTTGAGGCATGGGAAACTATGAGATGCTCGAGTCACGGTAAACTGGTGTGTCGTGTGCAGCTAAACTGGTGTGTCGTGTGCAGCCGGCCGATCTGCGCGATTACTCCTATCTCAAATGTTGCTCGTATTTCAAAGCAAAAATCGCTTGCTCGATGGCTCGTATCTCAAAAATCTCGTATGTTAGGGCACTCGTATCTCGTATAATTTTGCATATAGAGGATCACTATTCAAATAAAGTTTTAAGATATTCTTACATGAAGTTTAATTTATTTTCATGAAGATAATTTGGTTCATTATTTTGCTTATTTCTTCTTATCTTTTAAGAAAACACAGTTATTCTTTGAGATTAATGGGTGCCAAATACGATCTAAAATAGAAAGACTACATAGAAAATTAATGTAAAATTCAGAGATCAGTCTTACCTATCTGAATGTTCTACTTTATTTGGAATGCAAAATGTTCTGTCTACTTCATTTTCTGATTGGTTGGATGACTTGATATGAGCAGCTAACTTTGTTATATGACTTTAATCTCTAGAAAGATTATAGGCAAAAGGGGCCTAAATGGTCATTGTGCATCTTTTTTGCAATATTTTTCTTCCTTAGGTTCTTTTCAACTTGGCCAGTCAATATTCAGCTAATGAAATGTATGCTGAAGCACTAAACACATATCAAGTTATAGTGAAAAATAAGATGTTTATCAATGCAGGTAGGTGTTTATAGTCAGTTTGTCAAGTAAGTATAGTTCTTTCGTAGTGTTCATTTATGTTTCCTCCCTGTCTGGTTTCTTACAATGAAGTGACCTATGCTCTAAAACAAATTTGTATGTATATAGAGATATCTTGCTTAAAAATACTATTTATATTAAAGTCCACACAGCCGAGACTGGTTTGGCTCAGTGGATAGAGCATCGGCCTGTGGACTGAAAGGTCCTGGGTTTGATTTCGGTCGGGGGCATGTACCTTGCTTGCGGGCACATCTCCAGTGTAGGGTGTGTAGGAGGTGGCTGATCGATGTCTCTCTCTCATCGATGTTTCTCACTTTCTATCCCTCTCCCTTCCTCTCTGTGAAAAATCAATTAAAATATATTTAAAAAAAAAAAAGTCCACACAAATGGAAATTAGGAAATACAGCTGGTATGAGGTATATAACCTGATAGTAAAAAAAAATATGTTCTTTCATTACAAGTAGAATGAGCTATACAACCCCATAAAGTGTGCTTTTCCTTGTATAATTCAACCCCAAGAGTTTGTAGTTTAAATCTAACATGTGCATTGTGTAAAATTTGGTAGCAGTATTAAAGTTTATTAATATCATTTTCTTAAATATTGTATTAAAATGTGTGTAGCGTTATTGGGTCTAATTTTAAAGTCCCATAATTAGAAGACACAACTCTAATTTTCTAATGTAAACCAGTTGTTTTCTAGGAATCTATTTTTTAGGAATCTAACCATTTCAATTGGGTACATAATTAATTAGTGTGTGGATACATGAAAATAGTATGACAATTTTTCAAGGGAGAATTTTAGGTAATGCCTGAACCTTTATAACTTGATAAAAGCTTCAAAGAATGTGAATTAAGGTTATGTAAAATATCATAGAAAAATAAAAAACATATAGACTATTATATATTCCTGTTTTTTTTATTAGGAAGATTGAAAGTGAATATGGGAAATATTTATTTAAAGCAAAGAAATTATTCAAAAGCCATTAAATTCTACCGAATGGCATTAGATCAAATTCCAAGTGTCCATAAAGAAATGAGGTGAGTTTACATAATGATAATTTTGTAAAATTGTGTTATTTTCAGAAACAAGATAATTCTCTGACCTGTTGTCAGTAGGTTGAATGTTTTGAGATATTTGTACAGAAGCGGTATTAGATTTATGTGATGTCTGTTCTTGTGCACATTTGTATAATGACAAGTTAAAGGTTAAAGGCATAATATGTGAACAATTGAAATGAAACTAGACTAATTGGTCTATCTATGGGATAATCACCAAATGCAGCTAACTGCTAAAGTTTTGATTTTAGCTAAAATCAAAACTTAGTCCTTTAGGGCATACCAGACTCTATAGAGTGCAAGACTAGAAATTCAGACACTCCTGACATTCATGCTATAGATTGAGAGTAAAATCATGGGAGGAAGGGAATGCTTCTGAATTTGAGAAGATAGAGTTAGAGGGGGAAAATTGGGATACTTTCTATTCCTATAATATTTCAAGAACAGACATAGTAAATTACCTTATGGTCCGGTAATAAATGTAGGAACATAGGTTTCCAAGACATTTACTAGTCATAATTTTCCCTAGGCCTAGTACTCTCCCTTGTGAAACTTAATTATTTGTAAATGCCACCTTCCATGATAATTTGTTTTTAATTGTGCACAATATCTTATCATCATCATTTAATATCTGGTTTATAAAACAGTACCCTTGAACTACTTTTAACCCAGGTGATGCCAAGAACTTGAGCTTTTTAGAAGATGTATTTAGATATAATATTAGATAGAATATATTAAGTACTTACTAATCAGGAATCAAGAGGTGCTGTAGTGCCCTAGTTAATGTGTTCTGTGGTTAGAGCATTGGCCCAAGCATCAAAGGATCACCAGTTCGATTACAGTCAAGGGTACATATCTGGGTTGTAGGTTGCATTTCCAGCTTCAGTCAGGCCTATGCAGGAGGCAATTAATCAGTGTGTCTCTCTCACATAGTTGTTTTTCTTTCTCTTTTGTTCCTTTCTTGTTCTCTCCCTTCTTCTTTTCTACTCTCTTCGAATTAACAACAAAAAAGAGGTGATATAGTAATTAAGTTGAGGGAATAATTATTAAGAACAAGAATATCAGTAAAAGCATTATGAAGGAGGTGTACTTGAGATAGATGACTTAAGTGAAGAAGAAAAAAGGGAAAACATTCCAGACAAAAGAAACAGCCTAAGAACAGTCAGGCAAATCAGTATTCATGATCTGGTCAGAGAATTATGAAAGAATGAATGTAGTTGAAATGGAGGGATTATGTTGAGAATTAGTTAGAAATAAGATGAGATCATGGCCTTTAAAATGTCTATAATCAAAAGACAGGCAATAATATTATTAAAGAGATGTGGAGAAATCGGAAACCTCATACATTGGAGATCTAAAATGGTATAGCCACTTTGGAATATAATTAGGCATTCTCTTAAGAAGTTAAACATGGGTTTACTGTATGACCAATGGTACTGTATATATGCAAGAGTGTAAAAACATGTCACAAATGATCCTATGTGAATGTTCATTCAACATCATTCATAATCACCAAAAGAGGAACAATCAATATTCATCAGCTAGGCTATGGATAAATGAAACATGGTGTATTCCTTTATACTATAAAAGGAATGAAGTGGAGAAAACAAAGATAGTAGCATAGATAAACACCTAAACTGCTGCCTCACACAACAATATCAAAACTACAACTAAAAAACAAAACGGACACCATCCAGAACCACAGGAAAGCTGGCAGAGTGGAAATTCTACAACTAGAAGGAAGGAGGAAAGCACATTGAGACTCAGAAGAGCTGTAAAAGCCTGAGGTATGGTGACACGCGCAGAGAGGACAGATGGCTGAGTGCACAGGCGGCCGAGTGTGTGGCTGGCTTCCTCAAGCAGGAGGGAGACAGAAGCTCCCGACTGCGCTGAACTCCAGTCCCAGGCAAGACCACTGGGATCCCAGACCTATTCGGGGGGAATCTGGACTGTCAGGAAAAGAGAAAGCACACTGAGACTCAGGGGAGCAGGGGAAGGCAGAGATCCGGAGGCACATACGCGCAGAGAGGACTGACAGCTGAGTGCAAGAGCAGCTGAGCGCACAGCTGGCTTTCTGAAGCTGGAGGGAGACGGAAGCTCCTAAACTGCATTGAACTCCAGTTCAGGGCGAGTTTTTGGGAACCCAGAGTCATTTGGGGAGAAACTGGATTATCTGGTAGCTGGGAAAACATGAGGATAGCTTTCTCTCAGAGGTGCTTGCAGCAATTACTGAGGGACACTGAGACCAGGGGCCTCAAAGGGCAGGGCTGACAGGAAGCCAAGGCTGTATGCTCAGCCCTGAGACTCCATCCCATCCAAGTTGAACACAGAGCTTTTGCAATTTTGCAACTCTTGTCTCATAAGGGCGTCTCCAGCACAGAAGTTTTCCCAGCGTAGACATAGCTGATCCTCACAGCTACTCAGCCTGAAGGTCAATTCCTCCCAGTGATACCAACAATAATCAAGACTTAACTATAACAAGGCTGTGCACCCACAATGGGGTGCACCAAAAGTGCCCACCTCAGGTAACTAGGGGAGGCTGAGCCACTGGGCCTATAGGACACCTTCCACACAAAGCTACTCTACCAACTCAGGGAAGCAGCGAAAATGCAGAGACAAAGAAACAGATCACAAATGAAAGAAATGGAGAAAAGCAAACAACTGGATATAGAGTTCAAAACCACGGTTATAAAATTTTTCAAGAATTTCCTAGAAAAGGGCAATAAATTTAGTGAGACTCAAGAGGATATGAAAAAGAACCAACTAGAAATTAAATATACACTGACTGAAATAAAAAAATATTATACAGAGACCTAACAGCAGACTAGAGGAACACAAGAATCAAGTCAAAGATTTGAAATACAAAGAAGCAAAAAACACTCAATTGGAAAAGTAAAAAGAAAAACGAATCCAAAAATGTGAAGATAGTGTAAGGAGCCTCTGGGACAACTTCAACCATACCAACATCCGAATTATAGGGGGGCCAGAAGAAGAGAGAGAGCAAGATACTGAAAACTTATTTGAAGAAATAAGGCCTGAAAACTTCCCCCACCTGGTGAAAGAAATAGACTTTCAAGTCCAGGAAGCGCACAGAACCCCAAACAAAAGGAATCCAAAGAGGACCACACTTCAACACATCATAAACCAAGAGCAAAAGACAAAGAGAGAATCTTAAAAGTAGCAAAGAAAAAACAGTTAATTACCTAAAAGGGAGGACCCATACGATTGTCAGTTGATTTCTCAATAGAAACTCTGCAGGCCAGATGGGAGTGGCAAGAAATACTCAAAGTGATGAATAGCCAGAACCTACAACCAAGATTACCCAGTAAGGTTATAATTCAGAATTGAAGGACAGATAAAGAGCTTCACAGATAAGAAAAAACTAAATGAGTTCATCAACACCAAACCAGTATTATATGAAATGCTGAAAGGTATTCTTTAAGAAGAGGAAGAAAAATAAAAAGATAAAGTTAAAAATTATGAACAACAAATACATATCTATCAACAAGTGAATCTAAAAATCAAGTGAATGAAATGTCTGATGAAAAGAATAAACTGTGGATATAATAGATCGGGGCAGAGAAAGGGAGTATACTGATAATTCTCAGGGGGAAAGAGGTGAGAGGGGGTGCAGGGATAGACTGGACAAAAATCATACACCTATGGATGAGGACAATAGGTGGGAGGTAAGGGCAGAGGGTGGGGTGGGAGCCAGGTGGAGGAAAAAAGGGGAACAATTGTAATAATCTGAACAATAAAGATTTATTTTTTTAAAAGGTAAAAATTATGAACAACAAATATATCTCTAATAACAAGTGAATCTAAAAATCAAGTGAATAAGAAAATCTGATGAACAGAATGAACTGGTGAATATATTAGAATCAGGGGCATAGAAAGGAAGTGGACTGAGAATTCTAGGGTGGTAAGGGGTTTGAGGGGTGTGAGAAGAGACTGGACAAAAATCGTACACCTATGGATGAGGACAGTGAGGGGGAGGTAAGAGCAGAGTGTGTGTGGTGGGAACCGGGTGGAGAGGAGCTATAGGGAAAAAAAGGAACAATTGTACTAATCTGAACAATAAAGATTTATTAAATAAAAGAAAATAAAAAGGAATGAAGTGTTGACACATGCTACAATATCAGGAACTTTTAAAAGATTCTACTGATAATAAAAAAACTACTGATAATAAAAAAAGCCCTGGACCAGATAGTTTCACAGGGGAGATTTATCAAACATTCAAAGAAGAAATGAAAACATGTCTTCCTAAGACTATTCCAAAAAATTCAAGAGGAAGGAGCACTTCCAAACTCTTTCTACGAAGCCAGCATTACCCTAATCTCAAAACCAAATAAAGACAATACAAAAAGAGTTTCAGGCCAATATTCCTCATGAGCATAGACACCAAATCTTCAACAAAATCCTAGCAAATTGAATCCAGCATTACATTAGAAAGATCATACTCCATGACCAAGTGGGATTTATTCCAGGGATGGAAGAATGGTACAATATCTGCAAATCAATAAATGTGATATATCACATAAACGAACAGAGATAAAAAACATATAATCATATCTATTATGCAGAAAAAGTATTGTACTAAAATCCAACATTCTTTCTTGATAAAAACTCTCAACAAGGTGGAAATAGAAGGAAAATACATCAACATAATAGAAGCCATATATGACAAACCCACAGCCAACATCAGACTCAATGGGCAACAACTAGAACCATTTCCACTAAGAATAGACAGAAGACAGGGATGTCCACCCTCACCACTCCTGTTCGACACAGTACTGGAAGTACTAGCCAGGTGATCAGACAACAAGAAGAAATAAAAGTTATCTAAACTGGAAAAGAAGAAGTGAAACTGTCCTTATTTGCAGATGATATGATATTGTACACAGAAAACTCCAAAGACCATCAAAAAACTACTACTTAATAAATGAATTCAGCAATGTAGCACAAAATTAACACCAAGAAGTTTATGACATTTCTATACACCTATAATGAGCTCACAGAAAAAGAAACTAAAAAAGCAGACCCATTTACCATTGCAAAAAAAAGTTTAAGATACCTAGGAGTAAACTTAACCAAGGAGACAAAGGACGTGTACTCAGAAAATTCCAGCACACTAAAAAAGGAGATAGAGGAAGACATGAACATATGGAAGAATATACCATGTTCATGGATTGGTAGAATCAACATCATTAAAATGTGCATACTACCCAAAGCAATCTATAAATTCAACATACTTATTAAAATACCAACAGCATAGTTCAAAGACCTAGAACAGAGGAGACTCCAAAATGGTGGCATAGGTAAACACCTACACTGCTGCCTCGCACAACAATTTCAAAACTACAACTAAAAGACAGAATGGACACTATCTAGAACCACAGGAAAGCTGGCTGAGTGGAAATTCTACAACTAGAAGGAAAGAGAGGGGCTCACAGAGACCCAGAGGAGCTGCAAAAAGCTGAGGTACGGAGACCGTGCACGTGGAGAGAGTGGGTGCAGGAGTACCTGGCTGGCTTTCTCTGGCGGGAGGGAGATGGAGACTCTCAACAGCATTGAACCCCTTATCCTACGACACTAAACCACAGATCCAGCCGAAACTCATACGGGGGGAGTTTGGACTGTGAAAAGGGAGAATTGCATGGAGATTTAGGGGAGTCGCAAAAGATCAGATGTCTGGCAGCGCGCACAGCACTGCGCACAGAGGACCGACTGCTGATTGTGCTGCTGGCTTTGACGAGTGGGCAGGAGACAGACCCTGCCAACTGCATCACTTCTATCTCCAATAAACCCTGGTTTCAGGCAAAACCCTGGGGACCCAGACTCATATGGTCCCAGAGTGCAGGGGAGCCGGAAAGGCAGCAGTCTAGAAGCACTGCAAGAGAAAGCGCACGCACACAGGGACTGCTCCATCGATTACCCAGTCACGTGAGACTTAGGGGCCGTGGAGGGCAGTCCGACTGAAAGGCAAGGCGGTCCATTAAGCCCTGAGACTCCACCCATCGCAAGCTCAACAGAGAGGCTTCTGCAGTTTTGCAAGTCTGGTATCATAAGGCTGAATCCAACACAGAAGTTCTCCCGGCATAGTGAAAATGCCGAGAGAAGGGAAGGGATCACAAACAAAAGAAGTGGAGGAAAACAAACGACTGAATAGAGTTCAAAACCATGCTTATACGGTTTTTCAAGAATATCCTAGAAAAGTTGGATAAAGTTAGTGAAACCCAAGAGGAGATGAAAAAGAACCAACTGGAGATGAAAAAGAATCAACTAGATATGGAACAGATCCAACTAGAGATGACAAAGGACCAATTAGAAATTAAACATACACTGACTGAAATATAAAATATTATACAGAGACCTAACAGCAGACTAGAGGAAGGCAAGAATCAAGTCAAAAATTTGAAATATAAAGAATCAGAAAATACTCAACTGGAAAAGCAAGAAGAGAAAAGATTCCAAAAATGTGAAGATGATGTAAGAGCCTCTGGGACAGCTTTAAATATACCAACATCAGAATTGTGGGGTTGCCAGAGGAAGAGAGAGAGCAAGATACTGAAAAGTTATTTAAAGAAATAATGACTGAAAACTTCGCACATCTGGTGAAAGAAATAGACTTATAAGTCCAGGAAGCACACAGAACCTCATATAAAAGGAATCCAAAGAGAACTACACCAAGACACATCATAATTAAAATACAAAGAGCAAAAGACAAAGAGAGAATATTAAAAGCAGCAAGAGAAAAACAGTTCATTACCTACAAGGGAGCACCCATACGACGTCAGCTCATTTCTCCACAGAAACGATGCAGGCCAGACTGGAGTGGCAAGAAATATTCAGCGTGATGAATATCAAGGACCTACAACCAAGAATACTCTATCCAGGCTGGGGCTGAGACCCTTGTGCTGAGGCTGGGGCTGAGGCTGGGACCCTCGTGCTGAGGCTGGGGCTGAGACCCTCGTGCTGAGGCTGAGGCGCTGAGACCCTCGTGCTGAGGCTGAGGCGCTGAGACCCTCGTGCTGAGGCTGAGGCTGAGGCACTGAGTCCCTCATGCTGTGGCTGAGGCTGAGGCACTGAAACCCTCATGCTGAGGCTGGGGCTGAGGCTGACCCTCTTGCTGAGGCTGAGGCACTGAGACCCTTGTGCTGAGGCTGAGGCTGAGACCCTCGTGCTGAGGCTGGGACCCTCGTGCTGAGGCTGGGGCTGAGGCCCTCGTGTTGAGGCTGAGGCT
>JAAGEH010000380.1:1285136-1310720 GCA_011751065.1 Lasiurus cinereus
CTCGTGCTGAGGCTGAGGCTGAGGCTGAGACCCTCGTGCTGAGGCTGGGGCTGAGGCTGGGACCCTTATGCTGAAGCTGAGGCTGAGACCCTCGTGCTGACGCTGGGGCTGAGGCTGGGACCCTCGTGCTGAGGCTGAGGCTGAGGCGCTGAGACCGTTGGGCTGGGGCTGAGGCTGAGGTGCTGGGACCCTCGTGCTGTGGTTGGGGCTGAGGCTGAGACCCTCGTGCTGAGGTTGAGGCTGAGGCGCTGAGACCCTCGTGCTGAGGTTGAGGCTGGGGCTGGGACCCTCGTGCTGAGGCTGAGGCTGAGGCTGTGACCCTCGTGCTGAGGCTGGGGCTGAGGCTGGGACCCTCGTGCTGAGGCTGAGGCTGAGACCCTCGTGCTGAGGCTGAGGCTGAGGCTGGGGCTGAGGCCCTCGTGCTGAGGCTGAGGCTGAGGCTGGGTCCCTCGTGCTGAGGCTGGGGCTGAGGCCCTCGTGCTGAGGCTGAGGCTGAGGTTGAGACCCTCGCACTGAGGCTGAGGCTGAGCGGTGCGTCCTCGGCTCTAGACCCGCCAGGGCACCTGCCCTCAGGGCTTCCGGTACGGCTCGGGCTGGGTCTGACCTGCAGGAGCGAGCGCCGGTGCTGGTTCCGTTAACCCCTGCGACCACGCGGCCCCCGGCCCCCCCCCACGTGTGTGTGCTGTCGCTGTGGCAGCAGGAGGAGGTGTGCTCAGTGGGTAGAGCATCGGCCTGCGGACTGAAGAGTCACTCACGGCGGAGCCCGCGGAGGACTTGCTGCTCCAGACCCACCCGTGACTGATAATTCTCAGGGGGGAAGGGGTGAGGGGTGTACAGGGAGAGACTGGACAAAAATCATACACCTATGGATGAGGTCAACGGGAGGGAGGGAAGGGTGGGAGCTGGGTGGAGGGGTGCTTTGGAGGGGAAAAAAGAAAAACAAATGTAATAATCTGAATAATAAAGATTTAATTAAAAAAAGAAAGAAAGAAAACACATATTTCCCACGGTCTTAGGAACCAACAGACCGCTCCTCGGTGTAGCAAAGTGTAGCAATGTAGTTTACTATTGTTATATGAAGACTGTTACCCATGCTACACCATGATTCAAGACAAAATTTCATTTATTTGTAATTAGAAATAAATATGTCACAATATAAAAAATAAAAAAAAAGAATACTCTATCCAGCAAAGCTATCATTCAGAATTGAAGGGCAGATAAAGAGCTTCACAGATAAGAAAAAGCTAAAGTAGTTTATCAACTCCAAACCAGTATTATATGAAATGCTGAAAGGTACTCTTTTAGAAGAGGAAGAAAAAAAAGGTAAAGATAAAAATTATGAACAACAAATACATATCTATCAACAAGTGAATTTAAAAATTAAGCGAATTAAAAATTTGATCAACAGATTAAACTGGTGAATATAATAGAATCAGGAGCACCGAAAGGGAATGGACTGATAATTTTCAGGGGGAAAGGGGTGAGGGGTGAACAGGGAGAGATTGGACAAAAATCATACACCTATGGATGAGGTCAATGGGAGGGAGGTAAGGGTAGAAGGAAGGGTGGGAGGCAGGTGGAGGGGAGCTATGGAGAGGAAAAAAGAGAAACAAATGTAATAATCTGAATAATAAAGATTTAATTAAAAAAACTAAAAAGACCTAGAACAAATTTTCCAAAAATGCATCTGGAATTAAAAAAAACAAGACCCTGAATAGCTGCAGCAATCTTGAGAAAGAACAGCAATGTTGGAGTTATCACAATACCAGATATCAAGCTATATTACAAAGCCACTATTCTCAAAACTTCCTGGTAGTGTCACAAGAACAGACATATAGACCAGTGGAACAGACCAGAGAACCCAGAAATCGACGCAATCCAGTATGCTCAATTAATTTTTACAAAGGAGGCAAGAGCATACAAGACAGTCTCTTCAATAAATGGTGTTGGGAAACTGGACAGATACTTGCAAAAAAATGAAACTAGACCACCATCTTACACCATACACCAAAATAAACTCAAGCCCTAACCGGGTTGGCTCCGTGGCTAGAGCAATGACTTGTGGACTGAACGGTCCCAGGTTTGATTCTGGTCAAGGGCATGTACCTTGGTTGTGGGCACATCCCCAGTAGGTATGCAGGTGGCAGCTGATTGGTGTTTCTCTCTCATTGAGTTTCTAACTCTCTATCCCTCTTCCTCTCTGTAAAAAAAAAATCAATAAAATAAACTCAAAATGGATAAAGACTTAAACATAAAATGGGAAACCATAAAAATCTTAGAAGAAGCCATAGGCAGCAAACTAGCAGACATTTGTTGTAGCAATATCTTTACCAATACAGCTCCTAAGGCAATAGAAACTAAAGAGAAAATAAACAAATGGTACTACATCAAAATAAAAAGCTTCTGCACAGCCAAAGAAACCATCAACAAAACAAGAAAGCCCACTGCATGGGACAACTTATTTGTCAATGTTATCTCCGATAAGGATTTCATCTCTAACATTTACAGAGAACTCATACAACCTAACAAAAGGAAGATAAACAATCCACTCAAAAAATGGGCTCCAGACCTAAATAGATACTTTTTGAAAAAGGACATTCAAAAGGCCAAGAGACACATGAAAACATGTTCAGTGTCACTAATCACCCAAGAGATGCAAATGAAAACAACAATGAGGTACATCTCACACCTGTCAGAATGCTATCATCAAAAATGAGAAGTGCTGGAGAGGAGGCGGAGAAAAAGGAACCCTCCTTCATGGCTGATGGGAATACATACTGGTGCAGCCTCTGTGGAAAATAATATGGCATTTCCTCAAAAAATTAAAAATGGAACTGCCTTTTGACCCAGGAATACCACTTATAGGAATATATGCCAAGAAACAAAAACACTAATCAGAAAGAATATATGTAGCCCTGTGTTCATAGCAGCACAATTTACAATTACTAAGATTTGGAAACAGCCTAACTGCCCATCAGCAGATGAATTGATTAGAAAACTGGTATAGCTGAAACCGGTTTGGCTCAGTGGATAGAGCATTGACCTGGCGACTGAAGGGTCCCGGGTTTGATTCCGGTTAAGGGCATGCATCTTGGTTGGGGGCACATTCCCAGTAGGGGGCATGCAGGAGGCGGCTGATTGATGTCTCTTTCATTGATGTCTCTGACTCTCTGTCCCTCTTCCTTCCTCTCTGTAAAAAATCATTAAAACATATTTAAAAAAACAACAACTGTGGTACATCTACACAATGGAATACTACGCTGCAGGAAAAAAGGAATCCTTACCATTTGCAACAGCATGGATGGAACTGGAGAGCATTATGCTAAGTGAAATAAGTCAGTCAGTGAAAGATAAATACCACATTATCTCACTCCTTTGTGGAATATAAAGGACATTATAAACTGTTGAACAAAAATAGATAGAGGCAAAGAAGCATCAACCGGAGTGTCAACCTACAGCGGGAAGGTAGTGGAGGGTAGGGGGCGGTAATCAAACCAAGGACTTGTATGCATGCATATAAGCACAACCAACAGACACAAGACACTGTGGGTAGGGGGTAAGGGCAAGTGCCGGAGGTAGAGGAGGTAGGAGGAGGCCAATGGGGAGAAAAGAAAAGGAGACATATGTACTTTTATTTGTAATACCTTAAACAATAAAAATTTAAACAAAAGATTCTGCTAATTGAGAGACATCAACACAAAAATGTCACATTTGTATGAGTCCGCTTACATGCAGCATATGGAAAAGGCAAATCCAGAGACAAAGAAAGGAGGTTTGGGCTCTGGCTGTGTAGCTCAGGTGACTGGCACATACAAGAATTAAACAATAAATGCATAAATAAATGAAGCAACCTCCCTCCCTCCCTCCCTCTCTCTCTCTCTCTCTCTCTCTCTCTCTCTCTCTCTCTCTCTCTCTCTCTCTCTCTCTCTGAGAAAGGAGGTTAGCGTTGCCCAGTGCTGGAGGTGATAATGGGAGGGACCACTGATGGGCACAGGTTTTCTTTTTAGGGTGATGGAAATTACTTAATAGTTTTCCACAACTGTATGAACATAGTAGTAATCATTGAAGCAAATACTGAAAACAAATTTTATGATATGAGCCTCAGTAAAGCTTTAGAAAAACAAAACAAAAAAGTCTAGAATAGAAATGAAAGGAACTATCTGTGGAGGGTCTGACTACTATACTGAGGAGTTCAGACTTAAAGCTGATCCCTGTTTATTTCTCTTTAGGATTAAAATTATGCAGAACATTGGAGTTACATTTATTAAAACCGGCCAGTACTCTGATGCCATTAATTCATTTGAGCACATAATGAGCATGGCACCAAACTTGAAGGCTGGCTTCAACCTCATTCTTAGTTACTTTGCTGTTGGAGATCGAGAGAAAATGAAGAAGGCTTTCCAAAAACTGATTGCTGTTCCATTAGAAATTGATGAAGATGATAAATACATTTCACCAAGTGTGAGTATGAGGAAGACTGGTAGCCAGCTCTTGTTTATCCATGCTTTTTGTTTCCAGAAATGAAAAAGTTGGAGTGGATGACTTATTAGGTTTCTCCCAGCCCTGTATTAATGTATTTTAATTATGTTTAATTAATTCATTTTCATTTATTATTTAAATTAGCTTGAGAACAGAACTCCATTGAAATAGGGGTAGAAAGTATGGTTAAAACAGACTATGCAGTTTCAGTCAGAAAAAAATATATTAAAAAAAACAAGATTATGTGCCAGGAATCTGTAATACTCTCAAGAGTCAAAATAAATTTTTTAAAAAGAGCAATAGCCTTGGCCAGTGTTGGTCAGTGGTTAGAGTGTTGGCCCAGTCGCAGGTTCGATTCCCAGTCAACAGCAGGTATCTGGGTTTCAGATTCGATCCCCAGCCCTGATTGGGGCATGATGGGAAGCAACCAATCAATGTGTCTCTTTCACATCAGTGTTTCTCTCTCTCCCTCTTTACCTTCCTTCCACTCTCTCCAAAAATCATGGAAAAAATATCTTTGAGTAAGGATTAACCAAAAAAAAAAAAAAAAAAAAAAGAAGAAGAAGAAGAAGAAGAAGAGTAATATAAAGCCTTTTAATTGTTTCTTTAGTTGAGCAGAGGGAACTTAAACCATATGTACTCAATACATAAATAATGAAAATAAGTAATTCCTCATCCTTACTCACAGAATTCAGCATAATACAAAATCCATATTTTCAAAGACCTGAGCAGATACTATATAAAGTGGGGGGAAAAAAGTGAAAAATACTGATATACACTCATACTTGAACATAACCTGGAAGGAAGTATACCAAAACAGACACTGTATTTTCTGGAATAAGATTTTTTCTTTTTTTGCTAATATTCATATTCTTTTTATTATTATTTTTTTAATCTTTACAGATGTCCCTCTCTTTTCCCCCCTTTCCCTCCCACTCTAACCTATTCCCACCCCACGCCAGGCCTCCACTTTATTGCCTGTGTCCATAGTTAATGTATATCCTACGTAATAAAGGGCTAATATGCGAATCGACCAAGTGGCTATTATGCACACTGACCACCAAGGGACAGACACTCAATGCAGGAGCTGCTTCCTGGTAGTCTATGCCCTTCCATAGTGAGAGCACTGCTCAACTAGAAGCCCTGAGCCGGGCTCACAGCTGGCGAGAGCAATGATTTCCACCTCTATGGCAGCACTAAGGATGTCCATCAGTTGGACATCCCCCTGGGCTTCTGGACTGCAAGAGGGTGCAGGCCAGGCTAAGGGACCCCTCGAGTGTGTGAGTTTTGTGCAATGGGCCTCTAGTATGCAAATAAGATCCTTAGTTAATCTCTTCCCCCCTTCCCTCTGATATTCATCAGTCTATTCCATCTTTTCCTGCTTCTGATTATATTTTATATCACCAGTTTATGTTATTCTATAGATTTCTTGTCCATTTATTTTTAGTTTTAGATTCATTCATTGATAGATATGTATTTATTTTCATTTTATTGTTCATATTTTTTTTATCTTTTTCTTCTTCTGTTGCTTATCCCTTTTCTTAAAGAATGCTCTTCAACATTTCTTGTAATACTGGTTTGGTGGCGATGTTGAACTCCTTTAGCTTTTTTCTGTCTGTGAAGCTTTTTATCTGACCTTAAATTTTAAATGATAGCTTTTCTGGGTAAAGTAATCTTGGTTGTAGGTCGTTGCTATTCATCACTTTGAATATTTCTTGTCACCCGCTTCTGGCTTGCAAAGTTTCTGTTGAGAAATCTGCTAACAGTCATATGGGCATTCCCTGATTTTCTCTTGATGCTTTTAAGATTCTCTCCTTATCTTTAACCCTTGACATTTTAATTATGAGTGTCTTAGTGTGGGCCTCTTTGGATTCCTCTTGATTGGAACTTCCTATGCTCCCTGGACTTGTAAGTCTATTTCTTTCACCAGGTAGGGGAAGTTTTCTGTCATTATTTGTTCAAATAAGTTTTCTATACACACACACACACACACACACACACACACACACACACACACACATCTTCTCCTTTTGGCATTCCCATAATTAGAATGTTGGTATGCTTGAAGTTGTCTCAGAGACTATTTGCACTATCTTCATAGTTTTTTTAATTTTTTTTCTTTTTTCTCTGCTAATTGGGTGTTTTTTGCTTCCTCATATTCCATATCGTTGATTTGATTCTCAGAATCCTCTGCTGTACTGTTGACTCCCTGTAAATTATTCTTTATTTCAGTTAGTGTATGTATAAGTTATGACTGGTCCTTTTTCATGTCTTTGAAATTCTCACTAAGATCCTTGACAGTCCCACTAAGTCTGTTGAAACTCTCATGAAGATTCTTCAGTAACCTCATAACTGTGGTTTTGAATTCTGTATCCAGTAGTTTGCTTGCTTCCATTTTTTTTCATTTGTGACATGTTCCTTTGTCTCCCCATTTTTGCTGCTTCCCTGTGTTTGTTCCTATGTATTAAGTAGAGCTTCTTTGTCTCCTGGAGTTGGTAGAGTGGCCTTGTATAGTAGGTGTCCTGTAGGGCCAGTGGCTCAGTCCCTCCAGTCACCTGAGCTGGGCACTCTAGGTATACCCTTGTGTGGACTGTGAACACAGTCTTGTTGCAGTTGAGCCTTGATTGCTATTTGTGTCACTGAGAGGAAATGACCTCCAGCTAGTTAACTGTGAGGACAAGCTAAGATTATTTTGGAAGAACTGTGGTGCAGGAAACACCCTTATGGAGCATGACTTGCTTCAGTGGGGTTTTGGTGCTCACTGAGTCTGCCCTATGAGTGTGTCACTTGTGGATGTGTAGAGTTGTAATCTGGTATGGTCTGAAGCTTTCCACTAGGTGCACTGGCTCTGGAGTCTCCAGGGAGGTGTAAAGTCAGCCACTGCCTGAGGTCACCTGTCAGGAGCTTCAAAGATATCTGCGGATGGCTACTACTTGTATTGAGTTTGGAAGTGCTCAGGTGAGGCCCAACTGTGAAGCAAGGCAGGCTGGTGCTAATACCAGTCTTGGGCCTTTTATTGATAGGTTTGGGGAACACTGACACCAGCTGCAGCTTGTTTGAGAGATTTCAACAAAGTCTGAAGCCTGAGCCAGGACAAACTATTCATATGGAAAAGTTGCTGCAAACAGCTTGGGTGGGGCTGCAAATTGGAATCACCAGGGCAGAGCAAACAGGGTACGCCAGGCTCATGAAGACTTGAATATGACTACCAGTCAGCCCTGCAACAAGGGAGGTCCTAGCATAGGAATAATGACCTCTATGAGCACTCCTGTGTGGGAGAATGCCACCCCTGAGTTCCTGCCCTGTTGCTGGACAATCTAGTTCCTCCCCATATGTGTCTGGGCCCCCCAACACCTATCGATGCTGGAGATCAGAGGATTTAGGAATAAGTTCCTGTGCCAATCCTTTAAAAGGACACCTGGACTCCATCAGCCTCTGTGTCCCCTATCTATAATCCCTGCTTGTTTTTTAAAGCCTGAAGTTATGGAGACTTCTCTTTCCAGCTCTGGAACCCTGGGTTGGGGGTCTGGTATGGGGCTGGGACTCCTTGCTCCTCACAGGCAGCCTCTGCAGGGACAATCTCCTTCCTGATTAAAAAAAGGCACACATGGGTACTGGACCAGCTCGTTCCATGACTTCAACCCCCTGCTTGTCTCAATGTGCTTTCTTCTTTACTTCTCTAACTGTAGTACAGTGGTACCTCGAGATACGAGTGCCCTAACATACGAGATTATTGAGATACGAGCCATCGAGTGAGCGATTTTTGCTTTGAAACACGAGCAACATTTGAGATAGGAGTAATCGCGAGGATCGGCCGGCTGCACACGACCCACCAGTTTACCGCTACTCGAGCATCTCATAGTTTCCCACACCTCAAGGTTCTGGAACGAATTAAACTCGTATCTCGAGGTACCACTGTACTTCCATTCAGTCAGCTTTCAAGCAGTTCTGAATGATGGTTGCTCTGTATTTCAGTTGTAATTTTGGTGTGGTGGTAGGAGGTTGTGAGTTCCAGTGTTTACTTCATCTTGGTTCATTTCCAAGATTATTTTTCTTAATCCTTTTAAAATAATTTTCAGAATTTTACATAAATTTTTGGTATACCACTATTATTTTACATTAAGTCAAACCATATAAATTTGTCTGTATTTATAAATCAAAATTTCAGAAGTTGAACTTAATTGATTTTCTTAATAGATTTTGAGGGCGTTTGCAGTTTTTTTTGTTGGCCCCACCACTCAGTACTCACTCTCTTGTGCCTCAATTTCTTACATAAAAATTATTCTAATATATAAAAACCCAGTGTCCGTAACATCCAAAACGACCAGAAGTCATTGCTGGTTTGCTGTGGCAATCCAGCACTGACTGCCTGGCTGTGGGAGCCCGGATCCAGCACTGACTGTGGAGGGGGCTGTGGATCAGGCTCAGAGAGAGGCCTGGGGAGAGAGAAGGAGGATATGATCCATGGCCTCTGTGGTAGCTGTTGTTCAGCACTTGCCTCTCTTTTTCACTCTGGGCCTGGCTAGCAGCTGTGCCTCTCTTTCCCTCAGGCCTCCACTGGGGCTGCTGATCAGCCCTGCCTCTCTGATCAGGCCCATTGTAGGCACAGAGATGCTGACTGACATAGAAACTGACAAATCAGAACCAAATCTAGGTGAAGTGTGAAGAGCCAATGGCTGTCTAGGAGGTGGAGCTTTTGACGCTGACTGGCATAGAAACCAACCAATCAGAACCTAATCTGATTGACCTGCAAAGGCAGAACCTAAGGTAGGCACTGAAGAGGAGTTTTAAGGGCAACAGCTGTTTGGTGTAAGGTGTAAGAAAGTGGTTTAATTTTTTGGCAGTATAGTGCATATGGCTGGCTATCAGTCCAGATATAGGGATTATGTATTTTTGTATGCCAAGAGCATCTCCTCCTAATGAAAAAGGCTCCTCCTCCCCATTTAAGCAATCCTATCCTATATATTCTATCTATACTACTAAAAGGGTAATATGCCAATTAGACTAGGTCAACTGGCCATCTTCCGGATGTCCAACTTCCTTCTGGACAAAGCCATTGTGGTAAGAACTGAGGCAGAGGCCGATAGGAGCGATCAGGCTGGTAGGGGAGGACAGTCCACCAGGAGAGGGCAATTGTGGGCAACCAGGCCAGCAGGGGAGGGCCATTGGGAGTGAGATCTGGCTGGCAGAGGAGGGCTGTTCAGGGCAAGATCATGCCAGCAGGAGAGGGCATTTGGGGGTAAGATCAGGTCCACAGAAGAGTGCAGTTGTTAGTGAGATCTGGCCAATAAGTGAGGATAGTTAGGGGTGATCAGGCAAACAGAGGCAGTTGGGGGCGAGATCAGGCCAGCAGGGGAGAGCAGTTGGGGGTAACCAGGCCGGCAGGGGAGGGCAGTTGGGGGTGAGATCAGGCCAGCAGAAAAGGACAGTTGGGGGCAAGATAAGGCCAGCAAGGGAGGGCCATTGGGGGCAAGATCAGGCCAGCAGGGGAGGGCCGTTGGGGGCGAGATCAGGCCAGCAGGAGAGGGCAGTTGGGAGCAACCAGGCCAGCAGGAGAGGGCATTTGGGGGTGAAATCAGGCTGACAAGTGAGGACAGTTAAGAGTGATCAGGCAAGCAGAGGCAGTTGGGGGCGAGATCAGGCCAGCAAGGGAGAGCAGTTGGGGTTAAGATCAGGCCAGCAGGGGAGATAGTTAAAGGCAGTCAGGCAGGCAGAGGCAGTTAGGGGTGATCAGACAGGCAGAAAGGTTAGGGGCATTCAGGCAGGCAGGCAGGTGAGTAGTTAGGAGCCAGCCGGATTGTGAGAGGCATGTCCAATCACCAGTTTAGGCCTGATCCCCATTTAATCCTCACAACCGTATAAGATAGGTTATTATAATTACATACTAGTGGCCCAGAGCATGAAATTTGTGCACAGGATTGGGGGGGTTCCCTTAGCCCAGCCTGCACCCTCTCCAATTGGGGATCCCCCGTGGGGTCCCCGATTGGAGAGGGTGCAGCCTGGGTTGAGGGAAATTTGACAGATCAACTGCCCTCTGCTCCCAGCCTGATCTCAGACATCCCTAAGGCCGTGGTCGGCAAACTCATCAGTCAACAGAGCCAAATATCAGCAGTACAACTATTGAAATTTCTTTTGAGAGACAAATTTTTTAAACTTAAACTTCTTCTAACGCCACTCCTTCAAAATAGACTCGCCCAGGCCATGGTATTTTGTGGAAAAGCCATACTCAAGGGGCCAAAGAGCTGCATGTGGCTCACAAGCCACAGTTTGCTGACCACAGCCCTAAGGGATCCCCGATTGGAGAGGATGCAGGCTGGGCTGAGGGGACCCCTTATCCCTGTGCACAAATTTCATGCACTGGGCCACTAGTATCCTATATAATAAAAGGGTAATATGCAAATGGATCAAAAGGCAGAATGCTATGACACACACTGACCACCAGGGGGCAGATGCTCAATGCAGGAGCTGCCCCCTGGTGGTCAGTGCACTCCCACAGAGGGATTGCTGCTTAGCCAGAAGCTGGGCTTACGGCTGGTGAACACAGTGACAGTGGTGGGAGCCTCTCCCACCTCCATGGCAGCACTAAGGATGTCAGTCGGACATCCCCTGAGGGCTCCCGGACTGCGAGAGAGCGCAGGTCGGGTTGAGGGCCCCCCCCCCTCCAAGTGCATGAATTTTGAGCATAGGCCTCTAGTGTAATTATAATAACTTACCTTATATGGTTGTGAGGATTAAATGAGGTTATGCATGTGAAATGCTTAAAACAGTATCTGGAATATAGGAAATTTGGGGTAAATGTTAACTATTACATATTACTTTCATACTGAGAAAAAAATATGTTGTGAAAAATCATCAGTTTTTTTAAGAGGGAGTAGATATATGGCTTTTATTAAGTAATTGATCATTAAAGCATTTGTATTTGAGTTTGGCTAATGGGGAGCATCAGTAGACAGAAGGGAGAAATGCATACCATTAGATGTCTGTTCCTCTGGCTGCCACCCTCTAATATTGATTTAGGTTGGCTGTACTTCAACTAAAGTTTGCATCATCCTTTCAGGTGGCTTTCTATACAAGACTTTCACATTTCAGATTCTAGTATTCACTTGCTCTATTTGACCTTAATAATTGTGAGTCTATTTGAATTATCTATTTCATATTAGTGAATTGTAATAGTGTGAAATTATTAAACTGTTGGTTCATTTGACCTAAGCTGTCAAATTTCTGTGCATTATCATCATACAAAATCTGGCTTTGGTTTTTTTCTTTGCTTTAAAGTCTACTTTATCTGATAATTATGTAGCTACTATAGCATTTTAAGATTGTTTTCATGATATATATGTTTAATACTTTTGCTTTCAGCCTGCCTATGTTGTTTTATTTGAAATAAGTTCTTTTTATACTTAGTAAATAGTTGTTTTCATTCACTTTGGCAATCTCTGTCTTATAATTAATTGGTGCAGTTTGACCATATATTTTAATCTAATTATTACTATAGAAGAGGTTAAGTGTGTAACTTTTGTATTTATTTTTGTTTCTGTTTTATTTTCCTGCTTATGGCAGGAGTTTTCTGGAATTCCATTTTTATTATTTTGTAATGTTTTTGAGTGTATCACTTCATGTAGCATCTTTAGGATTACTCTAGGTATTACATTTGTATATATATTATTGAAGTCTACTAGTGTCATCGTTTTACCAGTTCTAATAAAGTGTCAAAATCTTGAAAAAGAATCCTCTGGTGAGAATTAACAAACAAAACACAAAAAGAATTGACAATATCACACAGCTTCTGTGTACTTGGTCCTTTTCTGTCTAGCTGACTTTTTTACCAGCTGCTCAGAATCTGTTAGTTCACTAGAGAATGTGATAGGTAATCAGAAATTTTAAAAAAATAACAATTCTACTTTACATAAGGAAATGTGATGTAGAAAGATTAATTTTCTGTTAATTTTCTACAACTAGTTAGTGGTGAGGTTGAAATCCAAGTTCTTATTTTGTATTCGTGACTTGTTCTTTTTTTTTCTAATTTTATTTCTCAGGATGATCCACATACTAACTTAGTGATTGAAGCTATAAAAAATGATCATCTAAGGCAAATGGAATGTGAAAGGTAATATTTGGGGCACTAAATTATTAAAACTTGGTAATATTGGTTAAATTTATATAAAAGAGTTAAATGTGAATATGATTATTTCTTTGCAAACTTTTTATATGCATTATATTTCTTGAATAGTCTTACTGTTTCACCATTTCTGTACTTTACTGGATTCTCTTTTTTCTTCACTATAATCACATTACCAGTTATTCTTCCTCAGTTACTCTTATTTCCTTGTAACTTACTTTTCCTCTGTATTTGGTGCAACATTGGAATTTTGTTTATGTTACTTTTATTTTTTTAAAAAATTATATCTTTATGTGTTTTCGTCCAGCCTCCCATTTAAATTTCAACTCCCAAAGACAAAATTATTTCTATTTTATTCCTTCCTGTAGTCTGGTACCTAGTCTCTGCCAAGCATGTTTCAAAACTTGTAATACTTATTGAATATTCAACTTGTATATTAGCAGTGTATCACATGATATACGGGGCCCTTAGTTGTTTTTTAATTGTGGTACAATACACATAACAGATAGTTTACCATCTAAACTGTGGTACATAATTCTTCATGGTTCGGTAATATTAAGTACATTCACAATGATTTGTAACAAAAATGTCTCCAAATTACTAAACTGCAACTCTATACCCATTGAACAATTCTCCAGCATCACCTCTCCAGCCCCTTGCACCCAACCTTTCTATTTTTGGTCTATGAATTTGTCTGCTCTAGGAACCTTATATAGATAGAATAACATTATTTGTCTTTTTGTGACTGTCTTATTTCACTTAGTATAATGTCCTAAAGGTTCATCCATGTTGTAACAAGTGCCAGGATTTCCTTCCTTTTTAAGTCTGTATAATATTTCATTATAGGTATGGGAGGGCCCTTAATCTTTAGGAAGTAGTTTAACTTTAAAAATAAAACAGAAACCTACTCTGGAGAGATAAGAATAGATGCACTTTCCCCTGTTCTTCTCACTAAGTCCAAATAACAACCCTGGAAATTACATGTATATATATGGAGAAAAGTGGAGAGAAGAGGGCAGATCAAGGGATCTTGGGACATGACCAATGAGTTCCCTTCATTTTTCCCAGACTTGAAACTGAAGAAGCTGGAAAGCAGAAAATGCTTGTGGATTCATTAAACAAAGAAAAGACCTACTTTCTTTAGTTACAGGACAAGGAAAGGGGTAGGCCAACAAGACAGAAAACTTTTAGACAAATACCACAGAAAAAAAACACCTGGCCCTTCCGCATGCATACCAGCAAAAGCCAAGTAGGGAACCAGAACTTTAATCCGCAAAGACCCTTAATGAGTCTCACCACTCTGTGGTTTCAGTGGATAGTACATGTGGAGTCTAGAATTCCATCTCACCCGGCAGTAATGAGGCACTCCTCCCTCTCACTTGGGGTGGTGTCAGGGGAGATAGTGGATAATTAGGAATTTCATCAGCAGCAATAACAAGGCCACCCCACTGTGGTATCAGTAGGAACTCCTATGCCACCCAGCAGAAATGAGGAATCCCCTCCTGTCTTGGGTATCAAAGAGGCCATGTGGGGAAACTGGACTTCTTTTATCTAGCAATACTCAGGTGATGTCTCTTCTCCCCCTACCAGAATGATGTCAAAAAAACTAGCCAAAACAAAAGATTTAAATAAAATTCAGTCTCATAATGCAAAATGTTCAAGTTATTATAAAAAATCACTAATAATAACAAGAAAATCTTGAATGAAAAAAGACAATTGATAGATACCAATATTGAGATAACAGAGATGTTATAATTATCTGACGAACTTTAAAGCAACTATGATAGAAAGGGCTCCAACAAACAATTATGGACATGCTTAAAATAAATTAAAAAATAGAATACCACCTGGTTACGTGGAGCATCATCCTGTACACCAAAAGGTTGCAGGTTTGGTTCCCAGTTGGGGCACATACCTAGGTTTTAGATTTGATCCCTAGCCAAGGCATATATGGGAGGCAACTGATCTATGTTTCTCTCTCACACCAAAGTTTTTCTCTCTCTCTCCCTTCCTCTATCTAAACAAACAAACAAACAACAACAACAACAAAACACACAGAAAAAACATACCCTTGGTTGAGGATTAAAAAAATAAATAAAAAATAGAACCCTTCAGAAAAGCAGTAGTCTCAGCAAGGAAATATTACTAATGGACCTCAGTTTAAATATTGTAAAATATATAACTAGGTCATTTTATTATACCATTTAAATATCCTCCAATAAATATAAGGCTATATATTAAATAAAGAAGAGCCAAATGGAAATTTTAGAACTACAAATTACATGAACTGAAATAGAAATTTCCACAAATGGTCTCAATAGGAGAGTGAACGGGAGAGATGAAAGATTCAGTGAACTAGAAGATAGAAAATGGAAATTACTGAAGCTGAATAACAGAGGGAAAGTGAACCCAAAACATGTTTAAAAAATGAACAGAGTCTCAGGAACTTCTTGGACTGTAACAGAAGATCTAACATTTGTGTTATCCATGTCTGGGAAGGAGAGGAGAAACATTGGGCTAAAGAAATGATGCCTGGTAACTCCCCAAACTTAGCAAGAAAAAAACCTACAATTAGAAAATTGAACAGATCCCAAAGAGGATAAACAAGGAAATCTATGTCAAGATAAATATTGATTAAACTTCTGGGAATTAAATGCCACATCTTGAAATGAGACAGAGAAAAACAACCCATAAGGGAAAAGTGATTAGAATGACAGTGGTAGTCTAAATCAGTAACCTAAGCTCCCAGCTGAATAACCTAGAAAAAGTAGAGGAAAATCAACCCAAAGAAAGAAAAAAGAATGAATGATAGAAATCATTAACATTAGAGAGAGAAATAATAGATAACATCAATGAAATACTTCTAACACAATTGATAATAAAAGAGACAGAAGACACCGATGTCAGGAACAAAATAGGCTCTCACTACTGACCCTGCAGACATCAAAAGGATAATAAGGGGTTACTACAAACATCCCTATACACATAAATTAGACAACTTAGACTGAATAGGCCACTTTTTTGAAAACACAAGCTACCACTTCTCACCTAATGTGAAATAGAGCATTTGAAGAGCCATATATATATATATATATATATATATATATATATATATATATATATATAAATTAGAAAAATTGAATTTATTATTTTAAAAATCCCAAGAAATCTGACCCAATAGAAAAATTATAGAAAATGTTTAAAGAAGAATTAGCATCAGTTCTACACACTTTATTCCAGAAAAGAGTTCATTTTATAAAGCTAGTATTAACCTTGATACCAAAATAAAACAAAGTACCAAGGAAGTTGGGGGGGCAGGAAATATAGACCAATATCTTATGAATAGAGATGCAAAAATCCTTCAGAAATTCTAGTGAACCAAAATACTATAAAAATATAAAGAGGATTATGTACCCTGAGCAAGTAGGATTTACTCTAGGAATTCAAGATTGGCTTAGCATTTAAAATCAGTTAATACATGATATGAATAGAATGAAAGACAAAAACAGCATGATCATGCAGTATAAACCAAAAAACATTTTGGACAAAATTCATAATTCAGAATCCAAATAACTTGAACCAAGCTAGTAGTAGGAAGGAAGTGCCCTAGTCTGGTATAGGACATATATAACAAGTCCACATTTGACATCACACTAATGGTAAAACACTGACTACTTTCCCCTTCAGATCAGGAACAAGAAAAGGGTATATACTCTCACCAATTCTGTTCAAAATATGCTAGAGATTCTAGCTATGGAAATTAGGCAAGAAAAGGGATTAAGAGACATTCAGATTGTAAAGGAAGAAGTAAAATTATCTCTGCTTATAGATCACATGATCTTGAATACAGAATATCCAACATAAAACTTAGAATCCACTAAAAAATGATTACCTCTAATAAACAAGTTCATCAAAGATTGCACAGTAAAGTATCAATATACAGAAGTCAATGTATAGTATAGAAATATACTATTCTAATTATATTTTATTGATTTTTTTACAGAGAGGAAGGGAGAGTGACAAGAAAGTTAGAAACATAGATGAGAGAGAAACATCCACCAGCTGCCTCCTGCACACCCCCCCACTGGGTATGTGCCCGCAACCAAGATACATGCGCTTGACCGGAATCAAACCTGGGACCCTTGAGTCTGCAGGCTGATGCACTATCCACTGAGCCAAACCAGTTAGAGCTTCTATACTAATTTTAAATATTTCTCTCTTTTCTTATTCCAGCGCAGCTAGAGAGCGATCCAGTTCCTGAGTAGAGGCTACTGGGGATTGAGAGAATGACAGAAAGAGACAGACACAGAGATAGAAGGAAAAAGCTGGAACTGGGTGGGACCACTGTCCTCTGACAGAGACAGGGACCCAGAGTCAATACAGGGTGTTTATTTTATACAGCAAAAAAACAGGAAGTTTTACTAAAAGTCAAGACAAAGGAGATTATGTGCATTCTTGAGTAGATCATATTCATTTCTGGTTCTTGGCTAGATTTAGATAACAAAATCCGCCCCCTGGTACCTGGGCTGAAGGTCAAGCTGACAACATTCCTGCCTTTTGCCAACACCACTGGATTCAGATGACAATAATTAAAGAAATGCCCATGTGCCTTTCCAGGCGCTCTCTACAACTAATTACTTATATGAAAATGAAAGTAACAATTATTTACAGTAGCATAAAATAATTAAGAATAAATTTAATTCAAAACTTATGCCCTAAAAACTATAACCCATTTTGAAAGGAATGCTAAATAAATGAAATGACATCACATGTTAATGGATAGGCACTTAATGTTACTAAGATGGCAGTGCTTCCCAAATTAATTTATAAATTCAACACAATCCCTATCATAATCCCATTAGTGTTTTTTAAGAAAGTAACAAGTTGAGCCTAAAATTTCTATGGAAATGTAAGGGATACAAAATAGCCAAAACAATGTTGAAAAAGAAGACAAAATTGGAGGACTCAAGCTGTAAATCTATAGCAATCAAGATAGTGTGATAATGTTTAACCTAGTAATATATATAAATCATTGGAATGAAATTGAGTATTGAGAAATAAACTCTTAAGATATCCTATGTAATAAAAAGCTAATATGCAGTCAACTAAATGGCAGAATAACCAGTCACTATGACACACACTGACCACCAGGGGGCAGATGCTCAATGCAGGAGCTGCCCCCTAGTCTTCAGTGCACTCTGCTCAGCTAGAAGCTGGTGAGTGTAGCAGCGGTAGGGGGAGCCTCTCCAGTCTCTGTAGCAGTGCTAAGAAAATCCGACTAATGACCGAGGCCTGCTCCCGGACTGCGAGAGGGCACAGGCCAGGCTGAGGGACCTCCCTGCCTGAGTGCCCAAATTTTGTGCACCGAGCCTCTAGTTGTCAATAAAGGTACCAGTACAATTCCAAGGGGAAAAGATAGTCTTTTCAACAAATTGTGTCTGGACAATAGATATTTGCATGCAAAGAAAAGAAGCTGGACCTCTCTCACACACCAAATGCAAAAAATACTTCAAAATAGATCATGGCCCTAACTAAATGTAAGGGCTAGCTAGACCTGAAAAATTATTAGCAGAAAGAAACACATGGAAGTAAATATTATAGACCTGGGTTAAACAATGGCTTCTTAGAGATGACACCAGAAGCACATGAAAAGAAAAAAATAGATGAATTAGACTTCATCAAAATTTAAAACTTTTGTTCTTCAAAGAATTTCATCAAGAAAATGAAAAGACTGCCCTGACTAGTTTGGCTCAGTGGATAGAGCGTCAGCCTGCAGACTCAAGGGTCCCACGTTCGATTCAGTCAAGGGCATGTACCTTGGTTGCTAGTACATCCCCAGTAGGAGGTGTGCAGGAGGCAGCTGATCTATGTTTCTCTCTCATTGATGTTTCTAACTCTCTATCCTTCTCCCTTCCTCTCTGTAAAAAATCAATAAAATATATTTTTAAAAGAAAGATAGAAAGTGAAAAGACAATGTATAGAATGGGAGAAAGTATTTGCAAACCATGTATCTAAGAAGGGACTTATTTCTGTGATATATAAAGAGCTCTTCTAATTCAATAATTAAAAAGACTATAACGTAGTTAAAAATGTACAAAGGATCTGAGTAGACATTTCTTCAAAATAGATATGCAAATACCTAATAAGTACTATAAAAGATGCTTAACTATAAAAGATGCTTAACTTCTGGACTTATTAGAGAAATGCAACTCAGCACCACCATGGGATACCACTAATAGGACTATATTAAAAAAAGACCGACGTAATAACAAATATTAGTGATGTCACACCCACTGGTATGACTAATGAAAAAAAGACAGGTTTAATAAGTATTGGCAAAGATGTAGAGGAATTGAAATCTTAAATGCTGATGGTGGGAACGTAAAATGGTACAGTCACTTTGGAAAACTGTGGAAATTCCTCAAAAAATTAACCCAGCAATTTCTCTCCTAGGTGTGTACCCAAAAGAAATTAGAGCAGTTATCCATACAGTAACTTGTATAGGAAAGTTCATAGCAGCATTATTCATACTATCCAAAAAGTAGAAATATACCAAATGTCCACAAACTGATGGATAAATGATACATGGTCTTTTCATACAATGGAATAATATTTAGCCATAAAAAAGAATGAAGAACTGATACATATGAACCATAGCATTATAATAAACTAGAAGTGTGGTGCACAAATTCATGCATGAATGAAATCCAGTCAGTCCACCCTGATTGACTGATCAGGTTGGGCCTGCTGTGGGAAAGGGCTGCAGGTAACTAGTTGACTAGTTGGCCCCCTGGTTGAACTTCCAGTTGAAGGGACAATTTGCATATTAGCCTTTTATTATATAGGATAAAAATAGCCATTCATAAAAGACCACATATTCTGTGATTTCACTTACATGAAAGAAAGGTATAGATGAGGCAAATCTATATATTCATGTAGTAATTCAATTTTACTGTTTACCATACACCATTTCTTTAATGGCCATTTCCTTTAATGTCTACAGTGCATGGTTTTTTCATACAGTGTCAGTTGCAGAGCCTTTTTTCTCCCAAGTTTTTTTTTCTTCCTTTAGTTTGTCAGCATGTATCATAAAGTAAAAGAAAAGTGAACTGTTGACTTAGAAGGCAGTCATAGCTTCCATTTCCTAGTCATGATATTCAACCTGACTTATAAATAGATTTCTAGTGTAGCTATTAACCATTCAGCAGGTTTCATGGTATGGTACTTTTGATATATTAATGTTTATACTTGTTTTTTTTACGTTTTATACCATGTTTTTTAATAAAAATTTTTTGTTTGTTTGATATAGAAAAGCCATGGCCGAAAAATACATCATGACAGCTGCAAAACTCATTGCTCCTGTAATTGAAACATCTTTTGCTGTAGGGTATGATTGGTAAGTAGATGTGTATGGTATTTTCTTTTCATAATTTACACTTTTATTGGTGTAAAATTTTATCTGATACCAGAGGCCCAGTGTATGAATATGTGCATGGGTGGGGTCCAGCCAGCCCAGTCTCAATCAGGGCAGATCAGGACTGGGCCTGTTGGGAGGAGGAGATGGCAGGAGGTTGGCCGGCTGGCCCACCTGGATTAGGGCCCAATCAGGGCCCCTGATCAGGGCCGGGCTGTCTGGAGAAAGGGGCTGTGAGTGATTGGCTGGTGGGCCCCACCCCCAATTGGTAGTGGGGGGCCCGTTGGGGGTGGGGCCAGCCAATGGGGCAGAACAGTGGGCCAGCCAGCCTTACCCCTGAATGGGGTAGAGGGGTGTCAATTGGGCCAGCAGCCTGGGGGCAGGATCATGGGTAGTTGTTCAGCCAGCACTGCCCCTATCAGGGTGGGGGAATAGATCTGGGGTGGAGCTGTCCAGGGGGAGGGGCAGCAGGGTTGGCTGCCCAGACTTGCGTCCTATTGGGGGCTGACCCGGGGACAGGCTGTGGATCTATCATGGTGGGGTGGGCTGATCAGGGGCACAGCTGCCCAGGGGAGGGGCGTAAAGAAGGGGGCTTTTGGCTGGCAGGCCCTATTTTTTATCAGAATGGCAGAGTCCCGATCAGGGGCAGGTCGACAGGGAGAAGGGGCCATGAAGTTGGCCATAGTCCCACCCCCTCATTGGCCAGTTCACTAGCCACGGTGGGCTTCATAGTGGCTGTTACAGTAGCTGTCTTTTTATATATATAGACTAGAGGCCCAGTGCACAAAATTCATGTATGGGGGATGTCCCTCAGCCTAGCCTGCATGCTCTTCAGTCTGGGATCCTTCTCACAATCCAGGACTGCTGGCTCTCACCGCTTGCCTGCCTGCCTGCTTGCCTGATTGCCCTAACCACTTCTGCCTGCCAGCCTCATCACCCCCTAACCACTCTGCTGCCAGCTTGATTGACGCCTAACAGCTCCCCTGCCAATTTGATTGTCCCTAACTGCCCTCCCCTGCCAGTCTGGTCACCCCTAATTTCCCTCCCCTACCACCCCGATTGCCCCTAACTGCCCTCCCCTGCTGGTCTGGTCGCCCCCAACTGCCCTCCCCTGCAGGCATGGCCCCCTATTACTCCACTCCCTTGCAGTTTATTCAATATTTACTTTTTCATTTTCTCTTTGGATAATTGATCTATTATCCCCCAACTGCCCTCCCCTGCAGGCCTAGTCGCCCCTAATTGCCCTCCTTTACCGGCCTGGTCACCCCTAACTGCCCACTCCTGCAAGCCTGATCGCCCCCAGTTGCCTTCCCTTGCAGGTCTGGTTCCTCCAAACTGCCCTTCCCTATTGGCCTGATCACCCACAACTGCCCTCCCCTGCGGGCCATCTTGTGGCTGCCATCTTGTGTCCACATGGAGGTGGCCATCTTGTATGTTGGGGTGATGGTCAATTTGCATATTATCTCTTTACTATATAGAATGACTTGCAACTATTTTCTCTTATTTTGTAGGTTGTCTTGCAGATTGTTTCTTTTGCTTTGCAGAAACTTTACTTTGATGTAGTGCCACTTGTTTAGTTTTTACTTTGCTCCTTATGCTTTAAGTGCCATATCCAGGCATTGCCAAGACCAATGCCAAGGAGCTTTTCCTCATGAGTGTGATTGTTTTGTTTTTTTTCTAGGAAGGTTTTGGTTTTCATTTCTGATTTTATTTGAGTTTTTTCTCTTTTTTTCTCAGATAATCTAGCTAAAAATTTATCAGTTTTGTCTATCTTTACAAAAAAGTAGCTCTTATTTTTTTTTTGCTCTTTTCTACTGTTTTTCTAGTTTTTGTTTCATTTATTTCTTCTCTGGTCTTTGTGTTTTTTCTTTATTTCCTATTTTTCCTTTGGGTTTAGTTTGTTTTTATAATTTTAGTTCCTTGAGGTATATATTAGGTTGGATATTTTTAGTGATTTTTTTTTCTTAATTTAATTATTTATTGCTATAAACCTCCCTTTTTGAATTGCTTTTGCTGCATCCCATAAGTGTTGATATACAGTGGTACCTCGAGATACGAGATTTTTGAGATATGAGCCGTGGAGCGAGCAATTTTTTGCTTTGAAATACAAGCAACATTTGAGATACGAGTAATCGCGTGGATCGGCTGGCTGCACACAACCCACCAGTTTACCGCGACTCGAGTGTCTCATAGTTTCCCACACCTCAGTCAGTGTGCTTATTTACCTCGTTGTCAAAGCATCTTTTGTGCATTGACATACATTATCACATTTCTTTTTATAACCATGGGTTCGAAGAAAGCGAGTGGAAAGGTCAGTGCTCAGAAGAGGATGATGTCTATTGAATTAAAGTGTGAAATCATAGAAAAATATGTGCCAGGTGTGCGAGTGGCTGACTTGGTGAGGCAATACGGGCGTAGTACTTCATGCACTGTGCTTAAACAGAAGGAGTCAATAAAGGGTATGACGCCAGCTAAGGATGTTACAATAATTTCTAAGCTCCGTAGCTCTCTCCATGAAAAGATGGAGAATCTACTGATAGTGTGGGTGACAGAGAAGCAACTTAAAGGAGATACATTAACACAGGGCATCATATGCGAGAAGGCGCGAGCCATTTACAGCGATTTGCTGGAGCAGACCCCGCACGGACGAAGCATCGAAAGACTCATTTAAAGCCAGTAGAGGCTGGTTTGATAACTTCAGGAAAAGGTCCGCCATTCACTCCATCGTTAGGCATGCTGAGGCAGCAAGTTCGGATGTGAAGGCAGCTGAGGATTACCTCAAAACTTTTTCCAAACTGATAGAAGCCAAAGGATATATCCCCCAGCAAGTCTTCAACTGTGAGGAGACAGGGCTTTTCTGGAAGAAGATGCCGAATAGGACTTATATAATGGCAGAGGAGAAGGCGATGCCAGGCCACAAACCCATGAAGGATAGGCTAACCCGCGCACTGTGTGCCAATGTGAGTGGCGACTGCAAGATCAAGCCTCTGCTCGTATACCATTCGGAAAGCCCCAGAGTCTTTAAGTCACATAAGATTTTAAGAGATACGCTGCAAATTATGTGGAGGACAAACCCGAAGGCATGGGTCACCAGGCAGTTCTTTGTGGAGTGGGTAAACCTGGTTTTCGGCCCTTCTGTTAAGAAATATCTACAGGAGAACAACCTAACCATGCAAGCCCTTCTCGTCCTGGACAATGCTCCTGCTCACCCACGGAACCTCGAAGATGAACTCCTCGAAGAGTTCAAGTTTATAAAGGTTGTTTACCTACCTACCAAAACCACTCCTATCCTGCAGCCCATGGATTAGGAGGTGATTTCTAATTTTAAAAAGTTGTACATCAAGTACCTGTTCCAGCGCTGCTTTGAGGTGACGGAGAACACAAACCTCACCCTTTCGAGAGTTCTGGAAGAACCACTTTAACATCGTGATATGCCTCAGAATTATTGATCAGGCCTGGCTGGGTGTTACAACGAGGACTTTGACCTCTGCATGGAGGAAGCTGTGGCCTGAGGCCGTAGCCAAAAGGACCTTTGAAGGATTCGAACCCGAGGTGCCAGTGGAGGAGGAGATAGTGTCTCTGGGAAAATCCATGGGCCTGGAGGTGGATGAGAGACGTGAATGAGCTCGTCGAGGAGCACTGTTTGGAACTCACCAATGAGGAGTTAAAAATTGAGTTGCAGTCTCAGCAACATGCGGAGGTTCTCCAAGAAATTGGTTTCCAGGAGGAGCCAGAGGTGGAGGAGATCTCTACAAGTGAGATAAAGGAGATCTTAGGAATGCGGGAGAGGGTGTCACACTTCGTGGAAAAGAAACACCACGAAAAAGTTGCTACTGGTCGTGCATCAGAGCTGTTCAATGAAACTTGCCTTACCCATTTCAGAAACATTCTGAAAGTGAGGAAGAGGCAAACCTCGTTGGACACTTTTTTTTTAAATGGCCCAAGAATGCAAAGACCAGTAGCAATTAAGTTCAGTGAAGATTAGTTAAGTTACATTCAGTTTAGGGATAAAGTGTAGCATTAAAAGTGTAACGAGTAGGTAAATACACTTTATAAAACCAGTTTATTCCTTTACATTCTCTTTTATTATGTTTTTATACACTATTTGTCATTTATAAATACATTTTTCTTATTCAAAAACACGTAAAAAGAACAACTGGGGTGGCATTTTGGGGGCTGGAACAGATTAATGGCATTTCAATGGATTTCAATGGGGAAATTTGCTTTGAGATACGAGCAAGGTTACAGTACGAATTAAACTTGTATCTTGAGGTACCACTGTATTTTGTTTTCATTTTATTTGTTTTAAGATATTTTTAAAAATTTTCTTTTGACTTCCTCTTTCACTCATGTTATTCAGGGATGTGATTTTTAACTTCTACATATTTGTGAATTTTTCAGTTTTCCTCTTGTTATTATAATTCCATACCATTTGCTAAGGTTTGTTTTGTAACAACACATGCTCTATCCTGGAGAAAGTTGTGTGTTTGCTTGAGAAGAATGTGTATTCTGCTGCTGTTGGATGGAATGTTCTGTATATCTCTGCTAGGTCAATCTAAGCTAAGGTATAATTCAATTCCAATATTTCCTGTTTCATTTTCCCTTTGGATAATAGATCTATTATTGAAAGTACGGTATTGAAATTTTCTACTATTATTCTATTGTTATTTCTTCCTTTAGATGTTATTGTTTGCTTAATATATTTTAGTACTGTGATAATAAATACATTTATATTTATGATTATTATATCTTCTTGATAACTAGACCTTTTTGTTGTTATATTGTGACTTTTTTATATTTTGTTTCAGATTTTGACTTAAAGTCTATTTTGTCTAAGTATAGCTACATTTTTGCTTTCCCATATATATGAAATATTTTTTTCCCATCCCTTGAATTTGAACCTATGTGTGTCCTTACAGCAGAAGTGTTTTTAATCCATTCAGGCATGCTATGCTTTTTTATTGGAAAATTTAATCCATTTACACTTCAAGTAATTTTTTATGGCTAAGAATATTTATAGGTTAATTAGTAGTTATTGATAGGCACTAATGCCATCATATTGCATTCTGGCTCATTTATAGTTGCTTTATTCCTTCTTCCTCCTTTGTCTTTTGCTCTCTTTGTGAATTGATGATTTTCTGTATGGTATGGTTTTATTCCCTTCTCTCTCTGTTTTGTGTATCTACTGTAGATTTTTGCTTACATAAACATCTTATAGATATTACAGTTTATTCTAAGCTAATAACAACTTGAATTCCATATAAAAGCTATCTACTTACACTCCCCAAAATTTTGATCTTGATATTATAATTTACCTCTTTTTATATTGTGTATCCATTAACAAATTCTTGTAGCTAAACTTATTTTTAATACTTTTGTCTTTCAACCTTTATACTAGAGTTAAGTGATTGACATTCCACCATAATAAAATATTAAAGTATTCTGAATTTGACTATAAGTTAGCCTTCTTAGTATATTTTATATTTTTATACATTTTCATGTTACTATTTAGTGTCCTTTCATTTCATCTTAAAGAACTCCTTTCAACCCTCGTGCTGAGGCTGAGGCTGAG
>JAAGEH010000380.1:1325720-1439165 GCA_011751065.1 Lasiurus cinereus
TGAGGCTGAGGCGCTGAGACCCTTGTGCTGAGGCTGAGGCTGAGGCGCTGAGACCCTCGTGCTGATGCTGAGGCTGAGACCCTCTTGCTGAGGCTGGGGCTGAGCCTGGGACCCTTGTGCTGAGGCTGAGACCCTCGTGCTGAGCCTGAGGCGCTGAGACCCTCGCGCTGAGGCTGAGGCTGAGCGGTGCGTCCTCGGCTCTCGAGCCACCAGGGCACCTGCCCTCAGGGCTTCTAGTGCGGCTCGGGCCGGGCCGGACCTGCAGGAGCAAGCGCTGGTGCTGGTTCCCTTAACCCCTTCGACCCCATGGGCCCCCCGCCCCCCCTCACGTGTGTGTGCTGCCGCTGTGGCAGCAGGAGGAGGTGTGCTCAGTGGGTAGAGCGTCAGCCGGCGGACTGAAGAGTCACTCACGGCGGAGCCCGTGGAGGACTTGCTGCTCCAGACCCACCCGTGACTGATAATTCTCAGGGGGAAAGGGGTGAGGGGTACACAGGGGGAGACTGGACAAAAATCATACACCTATGGATGAGGTCAACCTGAGGGAGGGAAGGGTGGGAGCTGGATGGAGGGGTGCTATGGAGGAGAAAAAAGAAAAACAAATGTAATAATCTGAATAATAAAGATTTAATTTAAAAAAAAAACTCCTTTTAGCCCTAACCAGTTTGGCTCAGTGGCTAGAATGTGAGGCTGGAGACTGAAGGGCCCCAGGTTCGATTCCAGTCAAGGACATGTACCTTGGTTGCAGATACATACCCACCCAGTAGGCAGCTGATTGAGACCAGTAGTCTTCTTACAGTGGGTTTTGGTATTGGGTTCAAATTCTTACTTGACAGTTTCCTACCTGTGTGGTCTCAGGTCTCCATTTTCCTACCCATAAAATAGAGACAATGCCTGTCATTCAAGGTTGTTATGGAGAATAAATGTGACAATGCTTGTAAAGAATTGGCACAGTGCCTAATATATTGTAAAAAAAAAAAAAAAAGAAAAAAAAGACATTCTATGTGCTTTGGAGAACAGACCTACTATTGTCTGTTCAAGTTTGAACTCAAAAAAATTGAATATTGAAAAGATCCATAATTTCTTTTGAATTTTCTTCACCATCACATCATTTAAGACTATATATATATATATATATATATATATATATATATATATAAATTGTAAATGTTGGAAATTGACAATTGACATTTTTTTAGTAAATCAAAATATCAGAATGTAGCTATCAATCTAATTTCACTTAAAATACCATAAATATTTAGAAATGACATCAGGCTAGTGAAAAATTGGGTGAGGAAATCAGTTGAGAACTGAAGAATTCAGTAACTTAATGCCATTATTGGAAGAAAGCAAGTACTTAGCCTACATAATGCTAGGAGCACTTAAAAATTTATTTTTCAAAAGTCACATTTAAGAAAGCCAACAATAACAAAATACTAAAACAAATAAACTTTTTTCCACTTTACATTATAGGTGTGTTGAAGTTGTGAAAGCTTCTCAATATGTAGAGCTAGCGAATGACCTGGAAATAAACAAAGCAATTACATATTTGAGACAAAAGGACTTTAACCAAGTAAGTTTTAAAAATTAGATGAAATTTCATATGGTAATGGAGCAAAACAACAGTATTGGGAAACTCCTCTCTAGAATAATGTTACTTCTGAATATTTTGAAGTTGAGTGACTTTTTTTTTCTTAAATATATCATTGATTTTTTATAGAGAGGAAGGGAGAAGGATAGTTAGAAACATCGATGAGAGAGAGATATTGATCAGCCGCCTCCTACACGCCTGCTACTGGGGATGTGCCCACAACCAAGATACATGCCCTTGACCGGAATCAAACCTGGGACCTTTCAGTCTACAGGCCGATGCTCTATCCACTGAGCCAAACCGGTTTCGGCTGAAGTTGAGTGACTTCTATCTGACCATAATTTCCACTAGTATGATACTTTGTTTGAATTTTGACCAGTTTGTCCTGTCTCTTTTCTTTTTTTAATCCTAACCCTAGGACCTACAAGGTTTTAGAGAGGAAAAGCGAGACAGAGAAACATCAATCGGTTGCCTCCCATATACACCTCGACTGGATTGAACCTGCAATCTTAGGTATGTGTCCCGCTACTTTTTGGTTCATGGGACAATACTCCAACCAACTGAGCCACCTGAGTTAGGATAATCCTGTTTCTTAAAATGTAAATGCTTTTCAGGTAAAACATGGTTGTTTGCTAAATTATTAAACCATGTTCTAATCCAGAAATTAACTTTCTCCTAGAGGTTTTTAAGTTGCTGCCTGAGGCTGTAAGGTTTTTCAGAATTAGGTATTATGTGTATGAGAAGGAAGGGCAGGACCTGGAATAGCAGCCTGGTACTCCATCCACTGTTTTCACCTGCTTTCTGTTTTCTGTTTTTGTTTTTCTTATTGATATTGCATTGATATTGGTGTCTGAGCCATTCCAAATGTCCGGTTTGGTTACGATTATAAAAGGGTCCTACTGATAACACAGTTTCAGAAGCCTCCAGGATATCTCACTGCTCACTTTCTTGCTGCCTTGGGTGAAGATGGAACAGGCGAGACATAGTAGTTGATAAACCAGAATAGACAGCTTTATAAGAGGAGAAGGGGGACAAAAGAGAATAAACAGAATGAAACTTGATATTTTAGTTTATAAAACCAGTGGTTAGTGTCATATGTGCTAGCAACTAGATGACTCAGCTCCTCTGAGTTTAGACCCAGAGAGCAAGGATCAGAGAATATCCTATCCCAAGCCTGAGTTTTCAGGCTTTCTTCCAACTGAAGGAACTTACTTTGTGGAATTATAAACTGCTGGCCTAGAAACTCCCAACAGTTTTCTTTAAAGTAATAAAAAAAAAAACCTGAAAATAATAATTATTTACTTATATTATAAGCAAGGCTTATGGAATTTAGTATTTTTAAATCTTCTACCCTTAAAAACATTGGGTCAACTATGTTTAATGATACTTCGTTTGAGTTCAGACATTTGAACAGCATATATGTCAGACTTTGTCAGGTATTTTCAATCCCAGCGACTGATGGCTATTATCAAAACTCAAGTAGGACTTTTGCTGGGACACAATGCTCTCTGGGAGCAGGAGGCATAACGAGGCAAAGCATTTTTTACTCAGTAATGCATTTGGAAGGAAGGAAGGGAAGGGAAGAGGAAGAAAGGGAGAAAAGGAGGGAGGGAGGAAGGAGGGAGGAAAACGCATCATCTTTTTCTAATTCTCTTTTTACACCTTGATATATCTTGGTAATTTTCAGTTTATAACTTACTCACTTTTCATGCAAGGGTCTGGGCCATTCCAAATGTCCTGTTTGGTTTCGATTCTCTCAGACCTCCAGGTGGTTAAAGGTGTACTTTGATTTCTCATAGCTTTAAAATGTACTTCTATTTGAATCTACTTCATATTATTTTTTTGTATTTCTTCCCCTTCTGGAATTCCAGTTATGTTTGTCAATGGTGGTGAAGGAGGGGGTCTCTGGCCTAGGTAAGCTCTGGACAGAGACAGTACCCTGTGCCCCTAGTACTTGTCTTGTTTGTAGGAATGAATCCAAACAAGAGACAACAAATAGCAAAAGCAGGTGAAGATTTATTTGTAGGAAAGAAATATACTCAGGACCTGAGCGGGCAACTCAGCCAACAAGGCTGAACCAAGTGCCCTGAGCAGGCAGCTCACCTGGCTGAGACCGAACCGAGTATCCTGATATTTAGGAGTTTAGAGGATTTATATTCCTAGGCTGGAACGCCCCTAGGCAAGGAGCAAGTCACCCTCTCCCTCATGTCTCAAAACAATGTATCTGTAAGTTATAAGGCTCCTTCGTCTAGGTGCTATCTACCAGTTAGACCACATTGTGGATGGCTCTGAATCTTTTCTCCTTACATAGAGGCCTGCCACCTCCATTGTCTATTTTCAGTTTGTTGCTTCTCACACATATTTTCTTCAAGCCCCAGCTGCCTCTCCCAGCTCATATCTTTCTAGCTGTCTACTCTAACATGTTTATATGAGATTTCACCATGTTCCTATATGTCTCTTATGGTCTTTTCTAAGAACATTTTTTAGCCTTCTATTTTTCTGTGCCTATTTTACTAATATTTAGTTGGAACATTTTCTGGGATCTTGTTTGATCTTCAAATCCTGATTGCTTCTGTAGCTCTTCAGTGTCTTCACAAAATATTTTCAATATTTTACTTAATTTTCTAATTGTTCTCTGTAAGAGAATGGTCTTCTATAGACTAGTTTCTAATAGCCAGAAGCAGAAATTCTAGAATTATTTTGCAAAGAGCAAATTGGATCATGTCTTTTAGATAAAATCTTATCACCCACCCCATTATGCAGGGCAAATGAAACTGTGTAATAAGACTCACAGGCTATATATTTACTTTGTCTTTGGCCGTGTTTAATACAGAATTAAATCCATCTATTGCATTCTTAATTATATTATTTTTTTAATACATAAATATTTTTTAATTGATTTCATAGAGGAAGGGAACAGGAGAGAGAGATAAAAGCATTAGTGATGAGAATCATTGATTGGCTGCCTTCTGCAAGCCCCCTACTGGGGATCAAGCTCAAACCTGGGCTTGTGCCCTTGACTGGAACCAAACCCGGAATCCTTCAATCTTCAGGCCAACGCTTGATCCACTGAGCTAAACCGGCTAGGGCCATTCTTAATTTTAGTTATTATATTTTTAGTGTAATTTTATTTTTTATAAATTTTAATACTCAAATGAAATTCTCAAGTTGTCATCTGTTTTTTAAAACATATTAATGTAACTGCCTTTTGTCAGTCCCTGTTCCTACAGTTCAGATACTAATCTTTCCCCAGCTGTAAGCCTGAACACTGTCATATTATAATGGTAATAACTTTCAGATATTTTATTTCTAGGCTATAGAGACTTTGAAAATGTTTGAAAAAAAGGACAGTAGAGTGAAAAGTGCAGCTGCAACCAACCTCTCATTCCTGTATTATTTAGTAAGTTTTATGTTTTTACAACTAAGAGTTGAAATGTGGTATTTTCATGTTGCTAAATTTTTGTCCTTTCTATGAGAGGACATGCAGAATGTCAATGGAACAGCATATGTAGAGGACCAGGTCATGAAAAGTTCTGGGTCAGGGGTTGAATTTATGGGCATGAGTGAGAGGACCATCTCAGGAGGAGAAGGGAAGGTGAAAAGTGGTGGAAACATCACATCATGAAATTGTAGAATGTAGACCCGGAAGATGAGCTGGAGACATATTTCAATTTGATCTTAGTAATAATGACATCTTAGGTTATATGACTTATGTAAGGTCACAGTGTCATCTGTAACAAGCAGAAGTTGAACATCTATGGATGCCAATCATGGGGAATACCAAAGGCTAAAAGCTTCCTAAATATGGAACATTCATAATTTAGAGCAAAGGTGGCATGTGGGTAGAGTAGGCAGGAAGAAAGGTTGGTTGAAAGTAGAGAATATAAAATTAATGTGAGATACTAAATACTTTAGAAATTCAGAGGAAGCAAATAGCATTTTAATTTAGGGATTTGGGGGATAATCCCAGAGAGAAGTTGGATCTTAAAAGTCAGAATGTAGATAAAAGAGAAGGGGACGTTTGTGCAGAAACTAAAGGAGTAAACAAAGCACAGAGGCAAGAAAGCTGGGAGGGAAGGGGTACTTAGGATCTTTGTGTTTGATTCTACTACACTTCTGTCCCTCTCAGAGTTTCTGGTTTGTGCACATTGAGAATAGTTGCCATATAGATCCTCTGTTATAGTGGCAAGGGGTTATAGCCCTCATGTGTTAAGTGGGGAAGGAGATAAAACCCCTGGTGAGGAAGGACCCCAGTTTTATTCTGTTGGCATGAGAGTGGTGCCAGGGGCATGTCCAAAGGAGTGTGTGAATTAGGGGGAAAGATGCCAAGTTTGTTCTTAAATACATTTTTAAAATTTTTGTAGTGATGGTGCTATAATTCAAATGGCCAAGGAAGCACGTGGAACACTGATCTCAGACAGTAAGTCAGAATAGAGATAAAATTTGATTATTGTCTCTGTGAATAATAAGTTTTCATAATAGACTAGTGGCCTGGTGCACGAAATTTGTGCACTGTAGGGGAAGGGGGGATTAGTGTCCCTAGGTTTGGCCTGTATCCTCTCCAATCTGGAATCTCTTGAGGGATGTCCGACTGCTGGTTTAGGCCCGATCCCACAGAGATCAAGTCTAAACCAGCAGTCAGGACATCCCTCTCGCAATCTGGGACAGCTGGCTCCTAACGGCTCACCTGCCTGATTGCCCCTAACCACTCTTGTTGCCAGCCTGCTCACCCCCAATGGCCCCCCCAGCCTGCTCACCTCCAACTGGCCCCCCTGCCAGCCTGCTCACTGTAAACTTCCCCCCTGCCAGTCTGATCACCCCCAACTGCCTTCCCCTCCTAGCCTGATCACTCCTAACAGCCTCTGCCTGGGCCCCACCACCATAGCTTTGTCCAGAAGGATGTCCGGAAGGTTCTTCCAGAAGCTCTCCCAGTCTAATTACATATTACCCTTTTATTAGTATAGATAGAAGCCTGGTGCACAGGTGGGAGCCAACTGGTCTGCCCCAAAAATCATGTGTGGAAGCACCAAGCCCAATATCAGCAGGCATGTCAGTCCTTCATAGTGCTCCTCTAACAGGAGAGCCTAAACTTCCTATATGGGATTGGGTCTATTGAAGAGACCCAAGCGAATAGGTGTTTATCAAGTTCCCATGTGCATTGAATTTGTTATCTTATTCGGCAAAATGAACATGGAGAGAAACATACAGGGGCAGGAAGACTACTCAATGTGGTTCATTGGGGCCATTGTTTTAATAGTGAGTGTATCACTGCCTGCATTCCAGGCTCAGTTATTCACATCCTTTCCATATGCAACATGTACATACCCCTCCCAGCACTCTAATAGTCTCATCATTGTAGTGAAAGGCTAACCACTGCATAAGGTCTAGATAGAGTTTGAGCTTTATCAAACACAGGTCCTCTTGATCTAAAGATCAGGGAACAAAAAATAAATAACAACAAAAAACACATAACCTGCCCCATACACTTAATAATCCATGGTGAGATAAGGCTAGGAAAACTGTAATAGTCACTCCTATCCAAAAGGGGTAGGATGGAGGCATTATATTGGTTCTGAAATCCAGCTAAGCACTTGTGGTCGGTGCCCCTGAACATGGAAAAGGGAGTGTTCCTTGGTGGGGGCCCAGCTCTGATCCCCAATCCTTTGGTCTATCTGGCTCTTGGCTCTGCCCTCCGAGAGCACCTTACTTTTACAGAAAAAAAAATCAGCAACAGCAACCTATGTTTGCAGCTAGTTAACTTTCTTAGCTTGCTTTTTGCCCAGAAAAATTGGTAACCCAGAGGCCTTTTTTCATTTTGTTCTATGTCTGTCCTTTTAATGCAAGCTGGCAACACTTTAATTAGTCACTCGCTTAAAAACTTGGCAACTTTTCTCTACATCTTGTTGGGGTGTTCTTTATGCCCCGCAAACCACATTCATAATTCTTTTCAAGGCAGACTCTTTTCTACTTACCATAGATAAATGAGGCTGCTGTGGAACAGAGTCCTAAATATACTCCCTGAGAGAAAAGGTTGGCTCTGTTAGGAACTATCTTAAATATGCAATGTTTTCAGAGATGATAGAGCCATATCCTTGATTTGATCTCTGTCCTGCATCCATTTCTTTGAAGATCTCTTGCCACCAAGATATGAAATATATAAAATGCCATTGAATTTACATTTTTAAAGGATAAATATTTGAAATATATCTCAATTTTTCAAAAATTCCATCAGAGACTGTTATGAGAGAAAGGATATAGGATTTAGAACATGCACAGTAGTGGAGATGTTGTGGGGGGTTAAAGAGAAGAAGGGGTGTTTTGGGATCTGAGCAGAGGTCACCATTCAGATGAACTGCCTAGCGTGTTCAGAAGCCACCCAAGGAGGACTTCATGGAGCAGCTGCCTCCTCTGGGTCCACTGCCAAGCCTTAGCATAGATCTGGGTCACCATTGTTAGGAGGGACAGAGCAGGAAGAAGAGTCAGATATGGAGTAGTTGTGAATGAGGACATGCTAAAAACCCATCATCTCTCCATTGGGCATGCATTTGATGGCCAGAAAAAGATCCGTGAAGAAGGCTGCTGCTTCATATTCTAGAAGTTCCCTTCAGCCAACTCTGGATAAGAGATATACAGGTAAAGGTGTTCTGGGAACTGTGGCCCCTGGCTTAACTAAGGTAATAGAGCACCAAAGGCCATACCACCTAAGGACTGCGAGGTCCCCGTGGCTCACATGGAGCACTTGGCAGCAAGGCAGCATGAAGGACTGCAGACAATTGAGTGCTAGAAATGTAGGACCTAGTAGGTGACCCACCCAGATGGACAGTGATACCTTCATAACTACTTTAGGACTAAAGGTTTAAGAAGTATGGTGTGCAGTAAACAGTGACATGAAATTTGGGCATTTGAAATGGAACCGTCTACATATAGTGATGTTATTCAAAACATGAGACTGTGGAGACATCAATCATAAGACATTTAGGTAGTTGAAAGTGCTGATGAGTACAAATCTTTTGTAGAATAAGCCTATCAAAACCAAGATATGTAAAATGCTTGTTTCTGTTTTTCCTGTCTGTAATCTCAAAAAAATATTTGATGAACTTCAAATAAATTGTATATGTTTTGTGCTTTAGGAAAATGACTTTGCACAAGCCAGCAGCTATGCAGATTTAGCTGTGAACTCTGATAGATATAATCCATCTGCTCTTACTAACAAAGGGAATACAGTGTTTGCAAATGGTGATTATGAGAAGGCAGCTGAATTCTATAAAGAGGCTCTGAGAAATGATTCTTCTTGTACTGAAGCACTTTATAATATTGGTAAGTAAGAGAGGACAACTTTCTTTGTACTTTTTAAAATTTATTTTTATTGAGAGTATTACAGATGTCCTCTACTTTCCCCCTTTGCCCACCCCTTCCCAGCTTCCACCCCACCCAGACTTTCACCACACTATTGTCTATGTCCATGGGCTATGCATATCTATATATATAAACAGGGAATGTGTTAATGTAGCTGGGCTGGAGGAGGCTACATCTCGACCACTTAGGAGGAGCTGCGCATGCAGATGAGTGGGAGGGGACTGTGTGCCACCCCCAGCCCCTGCAGCCACAGGGAGGCTGGGGCTGGGAGCGGGCCAGAGTGGAGACACACAACACATGGAGAGGCTGGAGCCAGCTGCAGCAGAGACACAACACACAGGAGCACCTGCCCCCACCCTAGCAGACATATTGCAGTGGCCGGGAGGCGTATTCCAAGCAGCCGCTGCGTAGCTCGAAGCACATCCCCACCCCAGCGGACACAACGCAGTAGCCAGCACTATGAGGGTCAGGTGAGGTCCTCCACGGGACACCTCCTAGTGTATTTCAATCCAGGTCCCCCATGGGGCACCTAGTATGCATATAAATTCTTTGGTTGATCTCTTCCTGCCCTCCCTCAGATGTCTGTCAGTCTGTTTCATGCATCCATGACTCGATCTGTTTCGTCTATTAGATTCCACATATAAATGAGATCATGTGATATTCATCTTCCTCTGACTTAATTCACTTTGCATAATAATGTCTAGGTCCATCTATACTGTCTCAAAGGGTAAGAGCCCCTTCTTCTTTACAGCTAGATAGTATTCCAATGTCTAAGTGTACCACAGCTTTTTTTTTCTCGCATCTACTAATGGGCACTTAAGCTGTTTTCAGGTTTTAGCTATTATAAACAACTGTACTATGAACATGAGGGGGCATATATACTTTCTGATTGGTATTTCAGGATTCTTAGAATATATTGCCAAGGTTGGAATTGCTGGGTCAAACGGCAGTTTCATTTTTAAATTTTTAAAAATGAACCATCTACATAAGGTGATGTTATTCTGTTTTCCATAATGGCTTCAGTAGTCTGCATTCCTACTAGCAGTACTAGGGTCCCCTTTTTTCCACATCCTCGCCAGCACTTGTCATTTGTTGATATTTTAAAAAATTTATTTATTTTTAATGTATTTTATTGATATTTTACAGAGAGTAAGGGAGAGAGATAAAGAGTTAGAAACATCGATGAGAGAGAGACATCAATCAGCTGCCTCTTGCACGCTCCCCACCGGGGATGTGCCCACAACCAAGGTACATGCCCTTAATCGGAATCGAACCTGGGACCTTTCAGTCCACAGGCCGACGCTCTATCCACTGAGCCAAACCCGTTTCGGCTATTTGTTGATTTTTTGATGGGAGTCATTCTGACAGGTGTGAGGTGATACCTCATTGTCATTTTAATTTGCATCTCTCTGATGATCAGCGACATTAAGCATTTTTTCATATGTCTCTTGGCTCTCTGTATGGCCACTTTGAAGAAGTGTATATTTAGGTCCTTTGTCCATTTTTTTAATTGGATTTTTTGTCTTTTGTTAAGTTGTATGAGTTCCTTATATATTTTGGATATTAACCCTTCGTTAGATATATCATTGCCAAATATGTTCTCCCATACATTGGGCTTCTTTCTCATTTTATTGATGGTTTCTTTTGCTGTGTAGAAGCTTTTAATTTTGATATAGTACCACATGTTTATTTTATCCTTAAAACATTTTATTTGCCCTAGGAGATGTATCCTTAAACATATTTCTACAAGAGATATCTGAGATTTTGCTTCTTATGGTTTCTTCTAGGACTTTTATGTCTTCCCAACTTTTATTTAAGTCTTACCTATTTTGAGTTTTTCTTATATATGGTATAAACTAGTGGCCCGGTGCAAGAAATTTGTGCATGGGGGCACAGGGGGAGAGCAGGGTGTCCTGCTCACCTTCAACTGCCGCCGGCCTGCTTGCCCCCAAATACTCCTCCTGCCAGCCTGATCATCCCCAACTGCCTCCCCTGTCAGCCTGCTCACCCCCACCTGTCCCCCTGCTGACCTGCTCACTCTAAACTGCCCCCCCAAGCTGTCCTGATCACCTCCAACTGACCCCCATTGATGGCCTGCTGGCCCCCAACTGGCCTCCCTGCTAGTCTGCTTTACCCCAATGCCCCCCCCCACCAGCCTGATCACTCACAACTGCCCTCCCCTCTTGGCTTCTAACTGCCCCTACCTCAGCCCTGCCACCATGTCTTTGTCCAAAAGAACATCAGGAAGGTCTTCTGGAAGATCTCCCAGTCTAATTAGCATATTATCCTTTTATTAGTATAGATAAGAGGCCTGGTGCATGGATAGGGGCCGGCTGGTTTGCCCTGAAGAGTGTCCTGGATCAGGGTGAGGGTTCCCTTGGGGTATGGGGCAGCCTGGGCAAGGGATCTGTGGTGGTTTGCAGGCCGGTCATGCCCCCATGGGGTGAGGGTCCCCACTGGGGGGGGGGGCATGGCCAGCCTGGGCGAGGGGCTGAGGGCTGTTTTCAGGCTGGCCACACCCCCTTCAGGTTGGGGATCCCCACTGGGGTGCCTGGCCAGCCTGGGTGTGGGGCTGGTGGCTGTTTGCAGGCTGGCCAATCCCCCTGACAACCCAAGTTCCCAGCCCCTCCTTTTTTTTTCTTTTAGCTTATATTTATAATATTATTTTTTTTAATTGTTTAAAGTATTACAAATAGTAGTACATACGTCTCCTTTTTGTTTGCCACTATTGACCTCCCGCCGGCCTTCCCTTCCCCCCAGTACATGCCCTCACCTGCCCTCCCCGCAGGCCCCCTCCCCCCTGCGTCCCCACCTCAGTGTCTTGTATCCATTGGTTATGCTTATATAAATGCATGCAAATCCTTCAGTTGATCTCTTACAGCCCCTCCAACCCCTAACCTCCCCTGCCTTCCCGCTGTAGTATGACAGTCTGTTCACTGCTTCTTTGCTTCTGTATTTGTTCCCCCCCCCCCTGATTCTTTTCTTTAAAAACATTTTGCCTCTGCAGACTAGAAATGTTTGAGTCCCAATTTTCAATGTCAAACAGTTCCTTATGTGTACACATCAGCAATGGTATCTGGATGGTGGATAAATGGTGGCAATGCAGGTCCGACCCTCTCTGGTTTGGTCCTAGGCATCCTGTAGTGAGTGACACACAGCTGCTGACTGGCAGCATGGCAAGGCGTCGTCAGCGTCTTCCATCTCTGGACTGTTTCTCTTGTCTTCGTGGTTGTCGCAGACTTGTCAGAGTCCACTTGGTCTTGGAGTTGTTTTCTGAAAGTACATAAACATATTTTTGACCAAAAGTTAATGAAAGAATCTTTTCTATAAAATTGACTTGGGTCCTTTTTATTTTTGCCAAAATGATTTTCCTTTGGCTTATTTTGACACCATGTGTATTTTTCATGGGTGTCTTGCTGTTAGCATTACAAATGAAAATTAATTTTCTAAAGTAAAAATTTTCTAGATGTAGTTTACTTACAGGATATTTTTCCTTACATAGTATTATCCTACTTTCCCTCCTTTTTAGATTAATGGGGACTTTTGTAAATTTTTTAATGCAATCTTGACAACTTTAAATTTTAATTTTTTGCACAAAAATATGACTGCTTTATGTTCATTGCATGTTGAGCAATTTTACCATGAGATGAACTACCAATAGAAATTTTAGTTAATACTTTAGAAACAGCTTTTTGTTCAGTACAATTAAATTTTCTTGAACATTCACTTATTTCAATTAGCCAATTTAAATTAATCTGAAAGCTTGATTACTCTTTTACTGTCAAATTTAATACTCTACAAACAATCTTAGATTGCCTTATAAGTATTAGTGGAAAGGATTATTTGCATTCTTTAGTAGGCCCTGAGCATTCCTGGTGTTAGGCTGGATTTAGATACGTATAGGGCAGCTGCTGTCGGCCAAGTTTCTGTCTGTTACCTGGGTCCCGATCAGAGCTGGGCCAAGTCTCTGTCTGTTACCTGGGTCCCGAACTATGCTGGGTGTGGGAAGCAAAGCAGCCATGGGGGCAGGAGACCTCCCTCCTTCAGGCCCCTGCAAGGTTGGGGGTTGAGGGTCTTTGCCCCACCTCTGTTGACCTCCAAGTTCTCTCCTGATGGCCTTTCTGTCCTTCCCTGAGGAATCTTACCCATCTCTGGCTAACCAGTCATCCTTCATGGCCAAGCAGGGTGTAGTGAGGTTCAGTTCAGTCTCCTTGGTAGCCTATGCCCCCATGACCTCCATGCCCAGCACCTGCCTTGGGATCGATCCCCTTGCCTGCTGGCGGGGCCCTGGCACTGATCACATATCTCGGGGAACTCAGGTTCCTTCTCCAGGGAGGGCCCAGCTCACACCATTGGGCAAGAGACAGATCCATTATACCAGCCACCTTGAGGCTTCAACCACAGGTGAGGGCAATTGGATTGTGAGAAGAGGATCCTTCTTGGCAAAAAAGGTAAGAGGGACTAGTATAGAATGCTCAAATGCCTTCCCAGTGCCTGAATTCCTTCTGAAAGGGATTAAATCCTTTCATTTTCTTTTTTAAATTGCTGTCAAGCATTCAAAGAATTAGTTTGTAATTTTGTTTGAGATAATTGTACAATATGCTGTTGTGAAATATCAAGAATTATACTGACATTGTAGAATAATATCATGCAAGGATATTCTTTGCTCTTGGCCATGGCAATTCAATTTCAAACTGGCTGTCAATTTCTTTTTGTAACTTTATATAAACTTTGTCAGGGAGGCAAGAACACAAATTACTTACTTCAAGAGGCCAAATATATTGACTTTCAATTACAATCCTTACGACATTTGAAGGAAACTTCTCTTTATTTCCTTCCAAAATAATTTTCAGGCTACAGAGTGTTTCATTTAAAAATCTTTGTCACATGAAACAATTTCTCTTAAGGTTATGTTGACTACTAGCATGGATTAGATTTAATATATTTTTTTATTTTTTCCTTATAATTTATTTTTATTTTTATTTTTTACGTGTCCTTATTCTTCCATTATCCCTCGCCCCCCACTCATGCCCCCACCCCCCTGTTGTCTGTGTCCATTGATTAGGCTCATATGCATGTATGCAAGTCCCTCTGTTGATCTCTCCCCCTTACTCCCACTGACCCCCACCTTACCCGGCCCTCCTTTTTTTCTTTTTCTTTTTTTCAGTACCTCCTTGAATGGAGGCCAGGGCCAGCTGGAAGCAGGTATCTGGGATTTATTTATCTTCTATAATTGAAACTTTGTAGCCTTGAGCAGTGGCCAGGGCGGACGGAAATCTTGGCTTCCTCCATCACAGGTGCAACCCAAGCCTCCTGCTCGCTCCAGCTCCATGGCCATCACCATCTTTGTTGGGTTAATTTCCATACTCACTCTGATTGGCTGGTGAGCACAGCAGAGTACAGTCATTTTGCATGTTTCTCTTTTATTAGGATTGGTGACCTAATTTCATTTTTTTAATGTATCTGTCCAATTTTCCCACCACCATTTATTGAAGAGACTGTCTTAAATAACTCCATTGTATGGCACGAGTAGATTTCTGGGTCTCTGTTCTGTTCCATTGATCTGTATGCTTGTTCTTGTGTCAATGTCATGACATTTTGAGTATAGTGACTTCATAGTATAATTTGATATATGGTATTGTGATTCCTACAACTTTATTCTTCTTTCTCAAGATTGCTGCAGCAATTAGAAGTTTTTGTTTGTTTTTTGTTTGTTTGGTTTTTTGGCTTCATATAAATTTATGGAGTATTTGTTCTAGGTTTGTGAAATATGCTGTTGGTATTTTAATAGGGATTGCATTGAACCTATAGATTGCTTTAGGTAGTATGGACATTTTAATGATGCTGATACTACCAATCTATAAACATAGTATATTCTTCCATTTGTTTATATCTTCCACTATCTTTTTCAACGAACTGTAGTTTTCTGAGTATAGTTCTTTCACTGCCTTGGTTAAGTTTATTCCTAAGTATCTTAATTTTTTTGTTGCATTGGTAAATGAGATTGTTTAGTTTCTATGTCTAAGAATCATTATAATAATAAAAGAGTAATATGCAAATCAACCAAACAACCAAACAGCATAACGACTACCAGGACAACCATACTATGACACACACTGGTGCCAGGCCAGCCAAAGTGGGTTGGATGAGATTGGTCCAGGAGGCCCCACCATCGCCCCATGATTACCCCACCGAGAGAGGCCCAGGCCACCTGTGGTGCAATCGATGGTGGTCTCCACCACCACTGATTGCTCAAAGAAGGAAACCCAGGCCACCGGCTGTCAGGACAATCAATCAGAGGGGGGATGTAAGGGGACTCTATGACCACCCCAAAGAGGGAGGCCCAGGCCACCCTCTGTATGGCAATTGATCTCAGAGCCCGGGCCGTTTGGCGGGGCCTACCTTTGCTAGGCAGTTGATCACTGAGCCCTGTAATCAGTTGTCCCAAAGAAAGAGGCCCAGGCCATCCAGCTGGCAGCCACAGAGGGAGGTACAGGCCACCCAGGTGGTGGTGCTGTCTTGAGTGGGCAGGGCCTCCCTTTGTGGGGCAATCAACCTGGGGGCCCCGCGATTGATAGCCCAACAAAGGTCAGCCCAGGCCACTGGCCAGCAATACTGTGGTGGGTGTGTGGGGCTGGTCATGATCGCCCTCCAGAGGGAGGCCCAGGTAAGCCAACTAATTGCATCCCATGCCTATCACCCACAGAAGGAGGTGACTGGTGGCAGGGGAGTGGGGGCAGCCCTGCACACATGGCAAGCAGTGGTAGCAGTGAGGTCGGGGCCAGTTGCCAGCAACCAGGGGAAGGAAAGCCCCAATAGGCCCTGATTGCTGTCCAGATTGCAAGAGGGCAAAGGCTGGGCTGAGGGACAACCCCCCTGTACACAAATTTTGTGCACTGGGCCTCTAGTTGATATATTAAAAAACCTTAAATATTTGCATGTTAATTTTGTATCCTGTTATACTGCCAAATTCATTTCTTAAATCTAGTAGTTTTTTAGTGTTTTCTATGTACAATCATGTCATCTGCAAATAATGACAGTTTTACTTCCTCCTTCCCAATTTGGATGTCTTTTATTTCTTCTTCTTGTCTGATTGCTATGGGTAGGACTTTTCTTACTATGTTGAATAAGAGTGGTGAAAGCAGACTTCCCAGTCTTGTCCCTGTTCTTATAGGGAATGCTTTTAGTTTTTGCCCATTGAGTATGATATTGGCTGTAGGTTTATCATATATAGCCTTTATGATGTTGAGATATACTCCCTCTATTCCCACTTTGCTGAGAGTTTTTATCAAAACTGGGTGTTGGATTTTGTTGAATGCTTTTCCTGCATCTATTGATATGATCATGGGATTTTTGTCTTTCAGTTTGTTTATGTGATGTATCATGTTTATTGATTTTCAAATATTGTACCAGCTTTGCATCCCTGGAATAAATCCCACTTGGTCATGGTGTATGATATTTTTAATATATTTACTGGATCTAATTTGCTAATATATTGTTGAGGATTTTAGCATCTGTGCTCTTCAGGGATATTAGCCAGTAATTCTCTTTCTTTGTAGTGTCTTTATCTGCTTTTGGAATTAGGATAATGCTGGCCTTATAAAAATAGCTTGGAAGTGTTCCTTTCTCTCACATTTTTTGTAATAGTTGATAAGTATAGGTATTAGTTCTTCTTTAATGTTTGGTAAAACTCCCTGAGAAGCCATGTGTACTAGGTCTTTTGTTTGGTGGAAGTTTTTTAATTATTGCTTCTATTTCATCAGATATTGGCCTATTTAGGTTTTCTGATTCTTCCTGATTTGGTTTTGGGAGATTGTGTTTTTCTAGGAAATTGTCCATTTCATCCACATTGTCCAACTTGTTGATATCTAGTTGTTCATAGTATTTTCTTATAATCCTTTGTATTTCTGTGGTGTAGTGGTTACTTCTTCACTTTCATTTTTTATTTTATTTATTTGGATCCTCTCTCTATTTCTTGACTAGTCTAGCTAATTTCATCAATCTTGTTTATCCTTTCAGAGAAATAGTTCATGGTTTCATTGTTTATTTGTTTTCTTTTTTTGTTTTTATTCTTTATGTCATTTATTTCTGCTCTCATTTTTATTAGTTCTTTCTCCTTATTCTGGGCTTTTCTTGTGGTTCTCTTTCTAATTCTTTTAAGTTGTTAGTTTATTATTAATTTTTCTTATTTTCTCAGGTAGGCCTGTAGTGCTATGAACTTCCTTCTCATGACTGCTTTTGCTGTCTCAGAGATTTTGGGTTGTTGATTGTTAATTTTTACTTGTTTCCAGGAAGTTTTTTTTATTTCTTTCTTGTTCTCATTGGTAACCCATTCATTATTTAATAACATGCTATTTAGCCTCCATGTATTTGGATGTTTTTTGAGTGTGTTTACTGTAGTTGATTTCTAATTTCATTCCACTATGATCTGAGAAGATGCTTGATATGATTTAGTCTTCATAAACTTGTGGAAACTTGTTTTGTGTCCTAACATGAGGTCTGTCTTTCTGAATGTCCCATGTACACTTGAGAAGAATGTATATTCTGCAGCTCTGGGATGAAATATTCTATAAATGTCAATTAAATCCATCTGATTCAGTATATCCTTTAGAGTCACTCTTTCCTTATTAATTTTTTGTCTGGAAGATCTATCCAGTGAAGTCAGCAGGATGTTATGACTGAATTGCTATTGATCTCTCCCTTAAAATCCTCTAGAAGTTTTTAAAATATATATAGCTACTCCTCTATTGGGTTCATATATGTTTACCAGGGTTAAATCCTCTTGTTGGATTTATCCTTTTAATGTTATATAGTCACTTTTTTTTCTCCTGTGGCCTTCATTTTGAAGTTTGTTTTGTTATCTATGGGTATTGTTACCCCAGCTTTATTTTTGTTGCCATTTAGTTAGAAAAAATTGTTCCATTCCTTAACATTCATCCTGTGTGAGTGTTTTGTTCTGAGGTGGGCCTCTTGTAGACAGCACATACTTGTGTCACTTTTGTATCCATTCAGCTATCCTGTGTCTTTTGGTTAATTTCTATTTTTATTCTCTATGGCTAGGTGTGTGTGTGTGTGTAATTTCTTCTCGTTATGGCAGTTCCTTTAGCATTTTTTGTAATGCTGGCTTGGTGATGATGAAGTCCTTTAGGCTTTTTTGGTATGGGAAGCTCTTTATTTCACCATCTATTTTGAATGTAGCATTGCTGGATATAGTAATCTTGGTTACAGATCCTTTCTTTTCATTACCTTGAATACTTCCAGCCATTCCCTTCTGGCCTATACAGTTTCTGATGAAAAGTCAGCTGACAGCCCTGTGGGAGCCCCTTTGTAAGTAACAGTTTGCTTTGTTCTTGCTGCCTTTAAGATTCTCTCTTGGCCTTTAACCTTTTGAATTTTAATTATGATGTGTCTGGGCATGAGCCTGTTTGGGTTCTTCTTGTTTGGGACTCTCTGTGCCTTCTGAACTTGTGTGATTTTTTTCCTTCACCAGGTTAGGGAAGTTTTCTGCCATTATTTCTTCAAACATGATCTCAATCCTTTACTTCCTTTCTTTCCCTTCTGGAACACCTGTTATTCAGATATTGTTATATTTCATATTGACAGCTCCCTTAAGCTGTCCTCCTGTATTTTAGTTGTTTTTTTTCTTTGTTTCTCTGATTAAGTGATTTTTTTCTACCCTGTCTTCTAATTCACTTATCCAATCCTCATCTTCCCCTAATTTGCTGTGTATTCTTTCCAATGTGTTTTTTATTTGTGCTCTGCTATTCTTTCCGTTTTCAAATTTACTGTATCTTTCCTCATGCTGTTGAGCATCTTTACCATCATTATTCTGAACTTATATCAGATGAATTTTTTTTATCTTTATTTCATTTATCTCCTTCTGGAGAATTTTTTTGTTCTTTCATTTGAGGGTTATTTTTTCTCTTCATTTTGGCGCTCTGTTTGGGCTTGTGACTGTGTATTAGGTAAATCTGTTATGCTTCTCAATCTCTACTGCAGGACAGTGTCAAATGCTGTTTCTGACTAATTAAACCAGGCAAAGATTCAAAGCCTCCAGAAACTGCCTCTGGCTGCAGACTGTTTGGATTTAGTATTGAGTACATCTCAGGCTTTCATCCACAGGTGTGGCAAGAGTTTTGTCAAGAGGGTGGGGCAGTTGCTTTTGCCTGGAAGAAGGGAGAGGGATAGAGAGTTAGAAACATCAATGGGAGAGAAACATTGATCAGCTGCCTACTGCACACCCCTTACTGGGGATGTGCCTGCAACCAAGTTACATGCCCTTGACTGGAATCAAACGTGGGACCTTTCAGTCCACAGGCTGACACTCTATCCACTGAGCCAAACTGGTTTCGGTGACAAAGTAAGAATCTTAAAAGTGGCCAGAGAGAGCAAGTTACCTACAAAGAATCCCCCATCAGAATAGCAACTTATTTCTCAACAGAAACACATCAGGCCAGGAATGGAATTAAATATACAAAGTCATGCAAGGAAGGATCTGAATCCAAGAATACTGTATCCAGCATGACAACCAATCAAAATTGAGTTGGAAATCAGGAGCTTCATAGACAAAAAAGGACTCAGGGATTTTATTACTACCAAACTACATGCAAGAAGTGTTAAAGGGTGTGCTGTAAAAAGAACAAATAGAAAGCGAAGGAGGAACACGGATGTAAAGAATAAAAATGGTGACAAACAAGTACTTACCCATAATAACTTTAAATGTAAATGAATTAAATGCCCTAATCAAAAGACATGGGTAACAGATTGGATAAGAAAACATGACCCATATATCTGCTGTCTACAGGAAGCCCATCTCAGAAAAAAAGATGCACACAGACTGAGGGTGAAGGGATGGAAATGGTTTTTCAGGTAAAAGGAAATGAAAAAAAAGCTGGGGTAGAAATACTTATATCTGAAAAATTAGATCTCAAAGTGAGGGACATAAAAAGAGATAAGGAGGCCACTTCATAATATTAAAGGGAGCAATCCAACAAGAAATAACTCTGGTAAACATATATACACTCAATACAGGAGCACCGAAATACTTAAAAAACTTCTGGAGGATATCAAGAGAGAGATTGACAGCAATACAATCATAGTAGGAGAATTTAATACCCCATTATCACCATTGGACAAATCCTCTGAACAAAAAATCAGCAAAGAAACATCAGTCCTAAATGGCTCACTAGACCAGGTGGAATTAATTGACATCTTTAGAACATTTCACTCCAAAGCCATAGAATATATGTTCTTTTCCAGTGCACATGGGTCATTTTCAAGATAGTTCATATATTGGGTCACAGGCAAAGTCTCTTCAAATTCAAGATCAAAATCATTATCAAACATCTTCTCAGATCACAGTAGTGTAAAACTAGAAATCAACTACAATAAAAACAATCCAAAGAAATCAAAGACATGGAGACTAAACAGCATGCTATTAAACAATGACTGGGTAACCAGAGAGAGCAAGGAAGAAATAAAAAACATCATAGCAACAAATGACAATAAAAACACAACAATCCAAAATGTATGGGACACAGTGAAATCAGACTTGAGAGGGAATTTCATAGCTCTACAAGCTTACTAGGGGGGAGGGGAAAAACAAAGGAAGAAAAAATGGTAATAAATTTCCTAACCATACAACTCAAAGAGTTAAAAAGAGAGCAACAAGAAAGGCCCAGTGTAAGCAGAAGGAAGAAATAATGAAGATCAGAGTGGAGATAAAAGATATAGAGACCAAAGAAACAATACAAAACATCAACAAAACCAAGAGCTGGTTCTTTGAAAGGATAAATAAGATTGAACTTCTAGCCAAGCTCACCAAGAAGCAAACAGAGAGGATTCAAATAAAATCAGAAATGAAAGAGGTGAAAAAACAGACTGCACAGAAATACAAATGATTGTTAAAAAATACCATGAACAACTCTGTTCAAACACACTGGACAACCTGGAGGAAATAGACATATTCCTAGAAAAATGTAACCTTCCAAAACTCAATCAGGAATCACCTAAACATCTCAACAGGCCAATAACTATGGGAAAAATTGAAGCAGTCATCAAAAAGCTTCCAGCAAACAAAAGCCCCAGGACCAGAGGGCTACACAGGAGAGTTTTGCCAAACATTAGAGGAAGAACTAAAAGAATCCTCCTCAGACTGCTCCAAAAAATTCAAGAGGAAGGAACACCTCCAAGTACCTTCTACAAAGCCAGCATCACCCTAATACCAAAACCCAAATAAAGACAACACAATGAAAGAGAATTACACCCAATATCCCTCATGAACATAGATGTCAAAATCCTCAGTAAAATTCTGCCAAATTGAATCCAGCAGTACATCAGAAAGATCATACACCATGACCAAGTAGGATTTGTTCCAGGAATGCAAGGGTGGTACAATATCCGCAAATCAATAAACATGATACATCACATAAACAAATTGAGAGATAAAAATCATATAATCATATCAAGTGATGCAGAAAAGGCATTTGAAAAAATCCAACACCCTTTCTTGATAAAAACTCTCAACTAGGTGGGAATAGAATGAGCATAACTCAGCATCATTAAAGCCATATATGATAAACCCACAGCTAACATCATACTCAATGGGCAAAAACTAAAACCATTTCTCTTAAGAACAGGAACAAGATAGGGATGTCCACTCCCACCCCTCCTGTTCGACATAGTACTGGAAGAATACTTCCATTGCAATTAGACAAGAAGAAAAAGTAGAAAGCATCCAAATTGGAAAAGAAGAAGTAAAGCTGTCCTTAGTTGCAGATGACATGATATTGTACATAAAAAAACACACAAAAATTCCGTAAAAAAAAATATCGACTTAATAAATGAATTTGACAGTGTAGCGGGATACAAAATTAATGCCAAGAAATCTATGGCATTTCTATACACCATAGTGAACTTACAGAAAGAGAGACTAAAAAAGCAATCCAATTTACCATTGCACCAAAAAAAAAATTAAGATACCTAGGAATAAACTTAAGTAAGGAGGTAAAAGACCTATACGTGGAAAACTACAGGACACTGAAAAAAGAAATAGAGGAAGATATAAACAGATGGAAGAGCATACCATGTTGATGGACTGGAAGAATCAACATCATTAAAATGCCCAAACTACCTAAAGCAATCTATGGATTCAATGTACTCCCCATTAAAATACCAACAGCATATGTCACAGACCTAGAAAGAACTCTCCAAAGATTCATCTTCGACAAAAAAAGACCCTGACTAGCCATAGCAATCCTGGCAAAGAAGAATAAAGTAGGTGGGATCTCAATACCAGATTTCAAGATGTCTTACAAAGCTACTTTTCTCAAAACAGCCTGGTACTGGTACAAGAACAGACATATAGACCAATGGAATAGAACAGAGAATCCAGACATTGACCCAAACCAGTATGCTCAATTTACATTTTACAAAGGAGGCATGAACATACAATGGAGTCAAGAAAGTCTCTTCAATAAATGGTGTTGGAAAAATTGGACAGATACATAAAAAAAAAAAAGAAACTAGACCACCAACTACACCAAATAAACTCAAAATGAATACAGGACTTAAACATAAGATGGGAAACCATAAAAATACTAGAGGAATCCACAGGCATCAAAATCTCAGACATATGCCAAAGGAACTTCTTCACTGCTACTGCTCCTAGGGCAATGGAAGCTAAAGAGAAAATAAACAAATGGGACTACATCAAAATAAAAAGCTTTTGCACAGCAAAAGATACCATCAACAAAACAAGAAAGCCCACTGTATGGGAGAACATATTTGCAAATGTTATCACAGATAAAGGTTTAATCTGCAACATCTGCAGGCAACTTGTACAACTTAATAAAAGGAAGATAAATGATCCAATTTAAAAAATGGGCAACGGACCTAAATAGAATCTTTTTTAAAGAAAGCATAAGGAAGGCCAAGATACACATGAAAACATGCTCAAAGTCACTAATTATTGAGATGCTAATCAAAACAACATTGTGATACCATCTCACACCTGTCAGATGGCAATCATCAACAAACCAAAAACGGCAATTGTTGGCAAGGATGCGGAGCAAAAGGAACCCTTGTGTACTGCTGGTAGGGATTCAGACTGGTGCAGCCCCTGTGGAGAGCAGTATGGAGTTTCCCCACAAAAACTAAAAATGGAACTCCTATTTGACCCAGCAATCTCATTCCTAGGAATATATCCTAACACACTAGAAGCACCAATCAGAATGAATATAGACACCCCTATGTTCATAGCAACAAGATTTACAATAGCTAAGATTTGGAAACAGCCTAGGTGCCTGTCAGCAGATGAGTGGATCAGAAAACAATGGTACATCTACACAATGGAATACTATGCTGCCATTTTAAAAAAAGGAATTTTTACCATTTGCAGCAACCTGGATGGTCCTGAAGAGCATTATGCTAAGTGAAATAAGCCAGGCAGTAAAAGAAAAATACCACATGATCTCACTCATTTATGGATAATAAAGAACATGATAAATTGATGAACAAAAAGATAGATACAGAGGCAATAAAGCATCAAACAGACTGTCAAATTTCAGTGGGAACGTTAGGGAGAGGTGGGGTAGGTAAGAGATCTACCGAAGGACTTCTATGCATGCATATAAGCATAACCAATGGACGCAAGACACCCAAGGGTTAGGACGTGCATGGGAGTAGGGGAGGGGGGAATGGGAAGATATGTGCACATGTAATACATTAATAAAAAATCCATATATTAAAATAAAAGATCAGAACGGAGATAAATAACATAGAGACAAAAAAAATACAAAACATCAACAAAACCAAGAACTGGTTGTTTAAAAGGATAAACAAGATTGTTGAAGCTCTAGCCAGGCTCACCAAGAAGCAAAGGGAGAGTACCCAAATAAACAAAATCGAAATGAAAGAGGTGAATTAACAACCAATTCCACAGAAATACAAACGATTACAAAAATACTATGAACAACTCTATTCCAACAAAATGGACAACTTAGATGAACTGGACATATTTATAGAAAAATACAAGCTCCCAAAACCCAACCAAGAAGAATAAAAAAATCTGAATAGGCTGATAACTACTGAAGAAATTGAAAGAGCTATCAAAAATCTTCCAGCAAACAAAAGTCCTATTCTAGACGGCTTTACAAGGGAGTTTTACCAAGAATTCAAAGAAGTACTAAAACCTGTCCTCCTAAAGACTATTCCAAATATTTCAAGAGCAAGGCACACTTCCAAGCTCTTTCTGTAAAGCCAGCATTGCTCTAATTCCAAAACTAGATAAAGATACCACAAAGAAAGAGAAATACAGGTCAATATCCTTGATGAACATAGATGCTAAAATCCTCAACAATATTCTAACAAATCGGATTCTGCAACACATTAGAAAGATCATACACAATGACCAAGTGGGATTTATACTGGAGATGCAAGGATGGTACAATATCTATAAATCAATAAATGTGATACATCACCTAAACTGAGAGACAAAAATCACATAATGATATCAATTGATGCAGAAAAAGCATTTGAGAAAATCCGACATGCTTTTTTGATTAAAAAAAAAACTCTCAGGAAAGTGGAAATAGAGGGATCATACCTCAACATAATAAAAGCCATATATGACAAACCTGCAGCCAACATCATACTCCATGGGCAAAAACTAAAGTCATTTCCCCTAAAACAAGGATATCCATTTTCACACTCCTGTTCCACATAGTATTAGAAGTACTAGAAATAGCAATCGGACAAGAAGAAGAAATAAAAGACATCCAAATAGGAAAAGAAGTAAAACTGTCCTTATTCACAGATGACATGATACTACCCATAGAAAACCCCAAAAACTCCATCAAAAAAACTACTAAACCTGATAAATGATTTTGGCAATGTAGCAGGATACAAAATGAATGGCCAGACATCTGTGCCTTTTTATACACCAATAATGAACTCACAAAAAGAGAAATGAAAAAAAAAATCCCATTTACTATTGCACCAAAAAAATTAAGGTACTTAGGAATAAATTTAACCAAGGACATAAAAGACCTGTACTCAGAAAACTACATGACATTGTAAAAAGAGGTAGAGGAAGACGTAAACAAATGGAAGAACATACCATTTTCATGTATTGGTTGAATCAACATCATTAAAATGTCCATACTACCTAAAGCAATCTATAGATTCAATGCAATACTTATTAAAATATCAATAGTATATTTGAAGGAAGATCTAGAACAAACTCTCCAAAAATTCATCTGGAATAAAGAAAGACCCCGAATAGCCACAGCTATCCTAAGAAAGAAGAGCAAAGTAGGATGGATCATAATACCAGACATCCAACTATATTACCAAGCCATGGTTCTCAAAACTGTCTGATACTGGCACAAGAATAGACATATAGACAAATGAAACAGAATAGAGAACTCAGAAATGGACCCAAGCCATTATACTCAATTAATATTAGACATAGGAGGCAAGAGCATACAATGGAGTCAAAACAGCCTATTTAATAAATGGTGGTGGGAAATCTGATCAGATACATTCAAAATATGAAATTAGACCACTAACTTACACCATACACAAAAAACAAACTCAAAATGGGTAAAGGACTTGAACATAAGATGTGAAACCATAAAAATCCCACAAGACTACATAGCCAGCAAAATTGCAGACATATGTCGTAGCAATATCTTTACAGACACAGATCCTAGGGCAGGAGAGACTAAGGAGAAAATTAGTCTCTTTATGCTAATGGAACTACGTCAATATAAAATGCTTTTGCACAGCAAAAAAAAAAAAAAATCAACAAAAAAAGAAAACCCACTGCATCGGAACACATTTTGCCAATGTTATCTCTGATAAGGGTTTAATCTTCAAAATTCACAGGAAACTCATACAACTTAACAAAAGAAAGAGAAGCAACCCAATCACAAAATGGGCAAAGGATCTCATTAGACACTTTTCGAAAGAGGACATTCAGAAAGCCAAGAGACACATGAAAATATGCTCCAAGTCAGTAATCATACGAGAGATGCAAATCAAAACAACAATGGAGTACCACCTCACACCTGTCAGAATGGCTATCATCAACAAATGACAAGTGCTGGAGAGGATGCAGAGAAAAAGAAACCCCCATGCACTGTTAGTGGGAATGCAGACTGGTGCAGCCACTGTGGAGAACAGAATGGAGTTTCCTCAAAAAACTAAAAAGGGAACTTCCATTGGACCCAGTGATCCCACTTCTAGGAATATATCCCAAGAAAACAGAAATACCAATCAGAAAGGATATATGCACTCCTATGTTCATACCAGCACAATTTACAATAGCTAAGATTTGGAAACGGCCTAAATGCCCATCAGCAGATCAATGGATGAGAAAACCATGGTACATCTACACAATGGAGTATTACATTGGTATAAAAAAGAAGGGATTCTTACCATTTGCAGCCACATGGGTGGAACTAAGAGCATTATGCTAAGTAAAAGAAGCCAGGCAGTGAAAGAAAAATACATGATCTTGCTCATTTATGGATAATAAAGAACTTGTAACCTGATGAACTAAAAGTTAGATACAGAAGCAGAGAAGCCTAGAACAGGCTGTTAAATTACAGCGGGAAGGCTTGGAGTGTTGGGGAGCGAGGAGGGTAAGAAATCAGCGGAAGGACTTGTATTCATGCATATAAGCATAACTAATGGACACAAGACACTGGGGAGGTGGGGTGAGGGCATATGATGGGTTAGGGAAGGCCAGGCAAAGGTTAATAGGGAAAAAAAGGAGACATGTACTACTATTTGTAATACTTTAGATAATAAAATTTAAAAAATGAAAGAATAAAAATAATAAAAATGGAAGAAAGTAATATCTAAAAGAATATTAGAGGAGAAAATAGGAAGGTATAAGGTTCTGAAAAAACAGAGAGGAAAAATAAGAATAATGATTAGGAAAAAGAAAAAGATGAAAGAAAAATGTTATGAAAAGATAAATAGAAGACAGAGATTAAGCTAAAGAAACAAAAAATAAATAGAGTAAGAAATGAGGCAAATAAGAGATGTGAAAGAAACAAGAGAAGAATGAGGAAAAAATAATAGTAAAGCAATAAAAGGAAAATAATTGGGAGGGGTGTGTAGGGAGACAACAAAATCCAAGCACTTAACTTTTGTCTCAAGAGATTTTAGTGCCTACTAGGATTTCCCTTTAGGTCCTGCTTATATGTTGTCTGAGGCTATTTTGTATGCTGATTTCAAACCTCCCAGCAGGTACCTTTGTGCTAGCCAATGTCAGAAGCTTTATAGTCTTAGCTCTTGGTACCCTATTCAAAGCTTCAAGCAATCCACAGCTTGTGGCTGCCTCCAGTTTTTTAGCAGTACAGATCCCTAAGGCAGATCTGCAAATGTTCAGACTTCACAAAATGTGGTAGGTGTGTTCCCAGACTATTTCCCTGTCAGCCAGGTGGAGTACCTCTTAAGCCAGCTGGTGGGGTCTGCTCAAGCCAGGAGTTTCTGTCAGCTCTCTTGTTAAAAGTGCTGGCCAGGTTCCCCAAAAAATGGGGGGAATATTCCCGCCCCAACCTAGCCATTGACAGTCACTGAGTCTACTGCCTGCCCCAAGTCTGCTGTCTCCTCAGCAGGGATCAAGATACAGGTGAGAGCTCTGAATTACAGAAGGTGGTGCTAGTGGGATTCCTTAATTTGGGGTGAGCTGTTTCCCAGAGGCCAGGTATTTGCCTTTCCCTAAGCTTCTGCTGTTTGGAAGGGCTTGTGCCTCAGGAAAAATGGGTGTGCCATATAGCATGGGAGGGTGACTCAACACAGGTATCCTCATAATTTTTGCCTACTCCTTCTACATTGCCCTCCCTTCAACAAAGCCTAGGGTGAGTCTTTGGGAATGAAACTCCTGTGTGCCAGCCCTTTTAGAAAGTGACTTTGTTTCCAGACAGCTTAGCTCCCTGAATGATAAAAGCCCTGGCCACTAATTGCTGTTATGCCCAGAGTTCGGGGTCCCCAATAATCAACCACTAAGGAGCCTTTTCCGATGCAAAAGTAAAGAGTCTTTATTCAAACCCGGGTTTGGCTCTCAGCCTCTTTCTGGCGCAGCAGTGAGGCGAGAACAATGAGTTTTATGGGGTAGGATAATTGGGAGGACTTAGGAAAGTGACAAGGGTTACAGAGATTGGTCACTTGAATTAGGGTCTTTCTGTGGTTTAACCTTATTAGGACCCTCGCTGTGTTCCTGGAGCTTCATTGGTCCATTTGGGTGGTGGTCGGGGAAACTAGGACATTGCTGGCACACCTGTGGCCCCTCCCAGAAAAGGGAGGGGATTTAGGCAGGGGTTTCCCCTTCTCTCCTCTCTAGGGGAATCCTGATCTCCCTTGACCTGCTGCTCCTGGATGCTAGGCCAGCACCTCTTGTATCCTTTCTCTTCCTACCAGTCACAATGTGGTTTCTGCCCTTCCTTGGTCAAAAATCTCTTCAGCCAATCGTCCGTTAATATTTCAGGGTGAATATTCCCCAATTTAGGTTTAATTCCAGTTAGATTCTGGGAAGAAGTGGGAGAAAGATCCACCTATTCTGCCACTATCTTTCAACCCCCTTGGGGATGTGCCTTGTTGTTGTTTTGTTATTGTTTTTGGTTTTGCTTCTTCTGCTTTGTAATTATCTTTCCTTTTTCTCTCTCTCTTTGCTTAATGAGCTCTAACTCATGAGGAGTTGACTTCCTTATAACAAAGAGCTAAAAAGAAGACTCTTGGATTATAGGTTATTTTTAATGGAATTAATGGTTCAGACAGAAGCTGTGTACCTGTAAAATTTAGAGATATTGCATATTGCCCTCTAAAAAGATTTTTCCACCCTGGCCATGTTTGCCTGATGGTTAAAGCATTGGCCCACACACTGAAGGGTCTTGGGTTCGATTACCTGAACCTAGGTTGCAGGTTTGATACCTGGCCCTGGTCAGGGCACATGCAAGAGGCAACCAATCAGTGTGTCTCTTTCACATTGATATTTCTCTCTCTCTCTCCCTTCCTTCCTCTCTTTCCTTCCCTATAAAAATCAATGGAAAAAATATCCTCAGGTGAAGATTAAAAAATAAAAATAAGGCTTTTCCAATTTCTAGTTCCACTATGATATATGAGACTGACTTCCCAAAGTCCTGCTAATACTGCATATTATCCTATGTAATAAAAGCATAATATGCAAATCGACCAGATGGTGGAATGACCAGTCGCTATGACTTGCAATGACCACCAAGGGGCAGATGCTCAACGCAGGAGCTGCCCCTAGCCCGTAGGCCCCGATAGCCTGATTAGGCCTGCTGGCCAACCCCTCAGCCAGCGAGCTCCAATCACCCAATGGGAAACAGAACCAGAAGTGGGTGGTGGCGGATATGGGCGGCGCCAGTCTAAGGTGGGTGTGAATGGGGCCCTGATTACCCCACCAGTTGCCCCACACACAGAGGGCAACTGGTAGGGGGGTAAGGCCAGATGCTGGCAGCTGGGGAAGATCAGCCCTAATTGCAGGCCAGGCCTGGGGATCCTACCTGTGCACGGATTTTGTACGCTGGGCCTCTACTAATTAAATGTTTGCCGAACTGATAGGTATAGGGGAAATCTCATTTTCTTTTTAATTATGAACAATTTCAAATATAAAAAATATTACACTGAAAAAAATAAATGCCCATGTACCTACTACCTATATTTCATATATTTTAACATTTTGTAATATTTATTTCGGATTTTTTTAATTTACAAATGATACCAGACCAGAAAACTCACCACCTCATTCCCTTCCCTGTCAGAGGTCACTTGAAATGAGTACATTCCTCCCTGTCATGAGTTTTCAGTGTTGCATACATAGTTCAGTGAAGTACTTTGTCTCACCTAGGGTTATTTATGAAGTTTGCTTTCCAGTTTTCTTTTCCCTCTTTTGGGATGTGTGTGTGTTTTATCCTCTCTTTCTCATTATGACCTTTTCTCTGATGTTTGAGTATACTGCTGTGTCCTCACGTTCAGGAATGTGCAGCTGAAGCCAAGCAGGAGCTCAAAGGCATGAATGAGGCTGTTTGCGGGCTACCTGCCACAGGCCTTTTATCTGACTGGTCCTATGGGGATCTGCAGATCTCTCCCCCAGGGCCAAGAGAAAAGGAGGCAGGGGAAATTTACAATTTAGATGGAGTTAAGGAGAACCTCCCTGAGGAGACATTTATAGTCATGCTGGAAGTTAGGGAGGGTACTGCCTTTTGGGCATTTGGGAAACTAACATTACTGACAGGTGGAGAGCAAAGGCTTCCTTTGCAGGAGGTTATATATTTGTCCTCTTTATACACTTTAAATACTTGTCCTCGTTCATTGCTTGACTTTATAATCTTTTTTGTCAAATAGAATTTTTCTATTTTTTATACAAATTTTGCTTTTTGAAAATATGTAGCGTCCTAGCCAGTTTGGCTCTGGGGAAAGAGTGTCAGCCTGTGGACTGAAGGATCCCAGGTTCAATTCCGGTCAAGGGCACATGCCAGGGTTGTGGACTCGATCCCCAGTGCAGGGTGTATAGGAGGCAGCCAATCAATGATTCTCTTTCATTGATGTTTCTATCTCTCTCTTCCCCTCCCTTCCTCTCTGAAATCAATAAAAATATTTTTAAATGTATTCAAATATATTTAAAAAGAAAGAAAATATGTGGCTTCACCTGTGTATTGCTTTACAAAGTCTTTTTCCCCAAGATTTTCCTTTTTTTTTTTTTGTAGTTTTACAGCTTTTTCTGTTTAGTTTTAAAATAAATTTCCTATTTATTCAAATTGAAAATGGGAATCTACATTTTTTTCTTCATGCATAGTCAGTTGTCCTGGCACTGCATTCTACTAGTCCCTTAGTCCTCATTAATTTTTAATGCTCAATAACTAAATTCTGTAACTGAGTCCATTTCTAAACTTCTTATGCTATTCTATTAATCTTTTTACCTCTTCCTTTTTCTACCACACTTTACCATCACTAAAACTTTTTGGTATCTGCCAAATATTAGTAGAACATCCCTGCCCCCAACTTGTTTATTTATTAAATTTTAGAGAGAGAAACATTGATTTGTTATTTCACTTATTTATGCTCCTTATTTGTGCCTCAACCAAGGATTGAACCCACAACCTCTGGATGATGCTCCACCCAACTGAGCTACCCGGCCAGAATCCAACTTGTTCTTTAAAAAAAAAAAAAATTAACCCAAACTGGTTTGGCTCAGTGGATAAAGCCTCAACTTGCAGACTGAAAGGTCCCAGGTTTGATTCTGATCCAGGGCACATATCTTTGGTTGCAGGCTCAATCCCCCCGCCCTGGTCAGGGCGCATGCAGGTAGCAACCAATCAATGTGTCTTTCTCACATCAGTGTTTCTCTCTCTCTCTGTCTCTCCCCTCCCTTCTACTCTCTCTAAAAATAAATGGAAAAATATCATTGCGTGAGGATTAACAATAAAATAATCTGTTCATCTTTATTTCTTCTGGGTGAATATTTACATGTATTTAAATGTTCATTTTGTTACTGTGAGAAACTTCCTTATAACTTTTTTTCTTTCCTTCTTTTTAAGGCCTTACCTATAAGAAGCTAAACCGGCTTGAGGAGGCTTTGGACTGTTTCCTGAAGCTTCATGCAATCCTAAGAAATAGCGCTCAAGTTTTGTACCAGATAGCCAATGTGTATCTTACGTGAAAAATTTAGGGATTATTATTAATTAATTCAGTTGGTAATTGCATATCAATTATTAAGGATGCTTAACCAACTAAGTAATTGATGAGGGCAGTATTTTAAAACCTAATAGATTAATATGTGGTGAAAATATTATTTGAGCAATCCTGTTTTAAAGGATCATTTGCATTGTAAGAGGAATTATTTAAAGGTTAAAACTATTATAAATTTTTACAAATAATCATTAAAGTAATTAAATATAACATATTGAGTACTCATAAGCTATTTATCAAATGTAAATTAAATAGCTTAGAATGTATTAACTCTGAGGTGTTTTTTTAAAATATATTTCATTGATTTTTTTACAGAGAGGGAGGGAGAGGGATAGAGAGTTAGAAACATCAATGAGAGAGAAATATCAATCAGCTGCCTCCTGCACACCTCCTACTGGGGATGTGCCCGCAACCAAGGTACATGCCCTTGGCCGAATTGAACCTGGGATCTTTCAGTCTGCAGGCCAATGCTCCAAACCAGTTAGGGCAACTCTGAGTTTTATAGGATATTTTTAAAGCAGTAACTTACTAATTAAAAGGAAAATATTATTACTGATTAGTACTACTAATTGAATTTGAACTTATTCTTTCTGTTTACTCAGTAAATATACTCAATGACTGTGGAATGTATGTGCCATATTTTATTTAGGACTCAGGAACTGCTAAAATATAAAACATTGCTCTCCTATCAGTTTCTTCTGCAATTTTTAGTTTTTTTGTAGTTGTTTTTTCCTCTACTCTTGGTTGGAAGAGCAGAAATCTGTTAATGTTTTTAATATCTTTGAAACTATTTGAAAAACACTTTAATTTCTCTTCTTATTTTATGGGAAATTATGCCTTAAATATGTTGAATGTATTACAAGAGGTAGGATGGTTGAATCTAACACTCAGGCATTTTATTAAGGACAAACTTTGGACAATGCTTTGGAAATTGATCCAATGTATAGTAATGAGGCAAAGGAAAAGCCATGTGTACATATGGAACAAGAGTCACATACAGTGCTGCTCCATTTTTCGTTTTCATCCCTAAGGAAATCCAGAATAAATAGTATTAAATGACACATCACTATAGCCTAGGGACTATTTTTGTTCTAATGTTATTTTTAAGTTTGCTTATTGATCACAGTGAATTCAGAAAAACTGTGTTATCCTTAACTGAAATTCCAAGATATGAATTAATGGAAGATCCGAATCAAGCTATTGAATGGTTAATGCAGCTGATCAGTGTTGTTCCAACTGATTCTAGAGCTCTTTCTAAACTAGGAGAATTATATGATAGTGAAGGAGATAAGTCACAAGCATTTCAATACTACTATGAGGTAGGCGGATAATCTTTCCTTCTACTTTGTAACTTTTATGAATTGTTTTATAAAATGCAGTGGCCTTTTAACTTACAGATTTTTAAATTGTTGACAGTATTACAGATGTCCCCCAATGTCCCTCCTTTCCTCCCACCTTCTATCACCTCCCTGCTCCCCTCCCACTGACCATCACTACACTGTAGAAATGTTTATTAGTTTTCAAATGAATAATAATTAAAAATTAATGCATTTGTAGAATATAAAGTTAGTTCAATTTTAATTAAAAAATGAAATTAATATAGACTCATTTTTTCTCTTGAAGCATGATTTCCATGGCTTTTTATTCTATTACATATTTAATTTGACTCAGATTATGTATCAGTACATAAAAAAGATATAGTCAAAAAATGTGTCAAACAAGTCTTGTTTTCTAAATCTTGTACAGTTTCAAAGTCTTTTGAAGTACATATGACATCTCATACTTTTTTTATTAAGACATTCTACACTAGATACATTAATCCATCAATAGGTAAAATGTCCAGGAAGTAAATTATGCATTGCAACTGAAATTATATTATCATGTTCTGTATTTTCTCTAGTCATACAGGTATTTTCCTTCTAACATTGAAGTCATTGAGTGGCTTGGAGCCTATTATATTGACACCCAGTTTTGTGAAAAAGCCATTCAATACTTTGAAAGAGCTGCTCTTATACAGTAAGTAACCATTTTGGGTTTTTTTTGTTTATGTTTAATTAAATGTCTCCTGATAGGATTTCATTTAATTTATAGAATTAGAATCTGATAGACACATTAAGTTCATGAACAAATATTAATGAACATTCATTATTTCCATTTTCTTGTGTTATGTTCCATTTTACTTGTTTTTTATTGTGATAAATATATTTCTTTTTTATGCGAAAGTTTTAAAAATACCTACTTTAAAATACTTTTCTTTATGTATTTTTCTTAACTCAGCAAACAAGTATTGTTTCTTTATCAGCCAAAAAAATTACTATCTCATAAGAGTCACAGGATGTAAAGTACAGCATAGGAAATGTAGTCATAACCTTAATATATAAAATTTCAGGGTCTGTAATATCCAAAATGACTGAAGGCTCTACCAACTGGAAGTCAGTGCTGGGTTGTCATAGCAACCCAGCACTGACTGTAGAAGGGGCTGTGGATCAGGCTTGAAGAAGTTTGGAGAGAGAAGCAGAGTCTCATCTGTAGCCTCTGTGGCAGCTGTTGATCAGCACTTGCCTCTCTCTTTCACTCCAGGCCTGGCCAACAGCCGTGCCTCTCTCTCTCAGGCCTCCACTGGGGCTGCTGATCAGCCTCGCCTCTCGGATCAGGCCCGTTGATAGGCCTGGAGGCACTGACTGGCATAGAAATTGACCAATCAGAACCAAATCTATGTGACGTGCAAGGAGCCAATGGCTGCCTAGGAGGCAGAGTTTTTGACGCTGACTGACATAGAAACCATCTAATCAGAACTTAATCTGGGTGAACTGCAAAGGCAGAACCTAAGGTGGGGCTAAGGAGGGATTTTAAGGGCAACCTTACAGCTGTTTGGTGTAAGGTGTAAGAAAGCAATTCAATTTTTAATGACCAGTTTGGCAGTATAGTGCATATGACTGGCTATATCAATTCAGATATAGGGATTATGTATTTTTGTCTGCCAAGAGCATCTCCTCCTGATGAAAAAAGGCTAGTGCCCTCCTCCCTCATTTAAGCAATCCTATCCTATATAATCTATATATACTACTAAAAGGGTAATATGCTAATTAGACCAGGACGATTGGCCAACTTCCAAATGTCTGACTTCCTTCTGGACAAAGCCATGGTGGTGGGGACCGAGGCAGAGGCCCTTAGGAGCGATCAGGCCTATAAGGGAGGGCTATTGGAGGCAAGATCAAGTCAGCAGGGGAGGGCAATTAGGGGCAATCAGGCAGGCATGCATGCAGAGGGTTTAGGGGCAACCAGGCAGGCAGGCAGGCAGGTAGAGGCAGTTAAAGAAGATCAGGCAGGCAGGCAGGTGAGCAGTTAGGAGCCAGCAGTCACAGATAGGGAGAGGGATGTCTGGCCACCAGTTTAGGCTCAATTCCTGTGGTATTGGGCCTAAACAGGGGTTGGACATCCCCCAAGGGATCCCCAGTTGGAGAGGGTGCAGCCTGGGCTGAGGGAACCCTTCTGTCATTCATGAATTTCATGCACCTGGTCCACTAGTCTATACTAATTATAGCCTAGGCCATCACAACCAGTTGGATGACCAGTCACCATGAGGGGACCCCGCCTGGATCAGGAGCGTGGCCAGCCTTCGAACTACCAGTGGCCTCTAGGGCAGCTTCTTGAAGTGCAGTCACCAAGGCGCAGCTCCGCACAGGCTCACTGGGCCCACCACCAGGTACAGGAAAGCGGAGTCCTGGTGGGAGCAGCCGGAGCGCATGTGGCTGGGTAGCCTCAGGGGCAGTGCAGGTGGATGGACTGCACAGGACAGTGCTAGCAGGCTGCGCGGAGGGCCACAGAGGTACAGAGCTGTTAGGGCAGTGGCCCGCGGGGTCAGTGAGGCTGGGGTGCCACGTAGGCCACAGGTCCTCAGTCAACACCGTGGGAGCATGGCCATCCAGAGTGTGAGAAAAAGTTCTTTCCAGAAGAATGCGGATGGTTAAAACGTGCATAAAGAAACTGCTGCAGTACCAACATGGCTATGTCAGTTCTCCGAGCTTCACTGTGGGGCATAGTCCCAGATGTGGGCCAGGATGCAGCCTTGGCAGCCGGACTCACCCCGGCATCTCCTCAGCATCACAATCTCACCACAAGTGGCCATTGCTGCTGGTCTGTGGGCCTGTTGAGCCAGCACCGTGCGTGCTAGGGGCAGCGCTCTCTGTGTTTCCGTGGAAAGGACACCGTATGTGATGAGTGCTGTTGGCTCCTTAAGGTTGAGACTCTGCGCCATCCAAGTGGAATATAGAGGCTTTTGCAATTTTGCAAGTCTTGTCTCATAAGGCTGACTCCAGTACAAAAGTTCTCTTGGTATAGACACAGCTGATACTCACAGCCAGTTGGCCTGGAGGTCAATTACCCCCAGTGATACCAACAACAATCAAGACTTAACTACAACAAGGCTATACACACAGTCCACAAAGTGGTGCACCAAGAGAGTCCACCTCGGGTAACTGGGAAGGCAGAGCTACTGGGCCATAGAGGACACCTAGCACACAAAACTACTCTACCAACTCAGGGAAGCAGCGAAAATGCGGAGACAAAGGAATAGATCACAAACGAAAGAAATGGAAGGAAACCAATGACTAGATATAGAGTTCAAAACCACGGTTATACGGTTTTTCAAGAATTTCTTAGAAAAGATGGATAAATTTAGCAAGACCCAAGAGGAGATGAAAAAGGACCAACTAGAAATTAAACATACACTGACCAAAATAAAAAATATTATACAGAAACCTAACAGTAGACTAGAGGAATGCAAGAATCAAGTCAAAGATTTGAAATACAAAGAAGCAAAAACACCCAACCAGAAAGACAAAAAGAAAAAAGAGTCCAAAAATGTGAAGACAGTGTAAGGAGCTTTTGGGACAATTTCAAGCGTACCAACATCAGAATTATGGGGGTGCCAGAAGAAGAGAGAGAGCAAGATACTGAAAACCTATTTGAAGAAATAACAACTAAAAATTCCCCCACCTGGTGAAAGAAATAGATTTCAAGTCCAGGAAGCGCACAGAACCCCAAACAAAAAGAATCCAAAGAGGATCACACCAAGACACATCATAATTAAAATGCCAAGAGCAAAAAATAATATTAAAAGCAGTAAGAGAAAAACAGTTAATTACCTACAAGGGAGCACCCATACGATTGTCAGTTGGTTTCTCAACAGAAACTATACAGGCCAGATGGGAGTGGCAAGAAATATTCAAAGTGATGAAAAGGAAAAACCTGTAACTAAGATTATTCTACCCAGCAAAGCTATCATTCAGAATTGAAAGGCAGATAAAGAGCTTCACATAAAAGAAAAAATGAAAGGAGTTCATCAACCCCAAACCAGTATTATATGAAATGCTGAAAGGTACTCTTTAAGAAGAGGAAGAAGAAGAAAAAGGTAAAGTTAAAAGTTATGAACAATAAATACATACCTATCAACAAGTGAATCTAAAAAGTTAATTAAAAATTTGATGAATAGAATAAACTGGTGAATATAATAGAATCAGGGACATACAAAGGGAGTGGACTGACAATTCTCAGGGGGAAAGGGGTGGGGAAGGTGCAGGGAGCGACTGGACAGAAATCATACACCTATGGATGAGGACAGTGACGGGGCAGTTAAGGGCAGAGGGAGCTGTGGGAGCTGGTGGAGGGGAGTTATGGGGGAAAAAGAGGAACAATTTTAATAATCTGAAGAATAAAGATTTATTAAATAAAATAAAAAAGCCACTCCATCAACACAGGGAAGCAGCCAAAATGCAGAGACAAAGAAACATGTCACAAATGAAAGAAATGGAGGAAAGCAAACTAGTGGACATAAAGTTCAAAACCACAGTTTTAAGGTTAATCAAGAATCTTCTACCAAACGCTGAGAAACTTATGAGATCTCTGAGGAACTTAGTGAGGCCTTGAAGGATCTTAATTAGAATGCCAAAAAAAATGGAAAAGGACCAGTCAGAAATTAAGCATAAACTGTCTGAAATTAAGAATAATATACAGAAATCCAACAGCAGACTAGAGGACCCCAAGAATCATACTAAAGATCTGAAATATGAGGAAGCAAAAAACACTCAACCAGAAAAAAAGCAAAAAGAAGAAAAAGTTCAAAAATGTGAAGATAGTGTAAGGAGCCTCAGGGACAACTTCAAGCATACCAACATCAGAATTATGGGGATGCCAGAAGAAGAGAGAGAGCAAGATACTGAAAACCTATTTGAAGAAATAATGACTGAAAACTTTCCCTACCTGGTGAAAGAAATGGACTTACAAGTCCAAGAAGCACAGAGAACCCCAAACAAAAGGAATCCAAAGAGGACCACACCAAGACACATCATAATTAAAATGCCAAGGGCAAGAGACAAAGAGAGAATATTAAAAGCAGCAAGAGAAAAACAGTTAGTTACCTACAAGGGAGTACTTATACGACTGTCAGCTGATTTTTCAACAGAAACTATGCAGGCCAGAAGGGAGTGGCAAGAAATATTCAAAGTGATGAATAGCAAGAACCTACAACCAAGATTACCCAGCAAAGCTATCATTTAGAATTGAAGGTCAGGTAAAGAACCTTACATATAAGAAAAAGCTAAAGGAGTTCATCAACTCCAAACCAGGATTATATGAAATGCTGAAGGGAATTCTTTAAGAAGAGGAAGAAGAAAAAAGTAAAGATAAAAATTATGAACAACAAAGTGATAACAAATACATACCTATCAACAAGTGAATCTAAAAATCAAGTGAATAAAACATCTGATGAACAGAATAAACTGGTTAATATAATAAAATCAGGGGAATAGAAAGGGAATGGACTGACAATTCTTGGGGGTAATGGGGTGCGAGAGGTGCGGGAAGAGATTGGACAAAAATTGTAACACCTGTGGATAAGGACAGTGGCGGGGGTAGGGGGGTATAAGGGCATGGGGTGGGGTGGGGGGAATCGGGTGGAGGGAAGCTATGGCGGGGGGAGCGAAAAGAGGAATATCTGTAATAAACTGAACAACAGATTTTTTTAAAGTTATTAATGTAGTATATCTAAGCTTTTGAATTATACACTTTAAGTGGGTGAATTATATGTTACATGAGTTATGTCTCAAAGCTATTACAAAAGTATACAAGCTATGTTAGCTCATTCATATGGAATTCATAAACAGGTTAAGTCAACAGTTTTAAAGGCAGAATGATAGTTACCTTTACAGGAGAAGGAGGGGGTGGTGGAAGGACAGACACATCTGGGGCCTTGACAGTGTCCTGTTTTTTGAACTGCAGAGCAGTTACATGTGCATTCACTTTATGACAACTTACAGAGCTGTACAGCTATGTTTTGTGTGCTTTTCCATGTATTATATTTCATAATAAAAGATTTAAAAGTTAAAAAAAAAAAAGACAATACAAGAAAGGAGTGCTGCCCCTGCCCCTAGTGGCACCATTTGGAAATGTGGGAGAGGGACATTTTATGTTCTTGATGATGGGGACACACAGTGTGTATTAGGTGGGCAGTTGCCTGAGATGGTGAACACTCAATAATGTGTAGAGGATTTGCACAGTGAACAGTGTCACCCCAAATGCTAACAGCACCTTCCACCAAACACTTCACTAGAATAGAGCATGTTAATTGTATGGCATTGTCATTGAGACTGTCATCTTAAAACTTGAAAGTCTTTTCTGTGGGGCCATATGATGAGTTTAAGGGAAAGTGTCAACCTGACTGTTCTCATCCCTGTAGCTGGAAGGGGCCTGGGCTTAGGGTCTCACTGTTCCAGAAGTGACTTCTCACTTCATCCTCCAATTTTCATTTCTCACTTCTAACCAATCTGAGCCCTGATTACAATCTCCCTGAGTAACTCGAGCGTGCGGGCCAACTACTTCCCAGTAACATTGCTAGTTTGTCTTCCTGTTGCAGTTCCTTGCCTTGTTCTTCCTCCTCTATCCTGCTGTTTCCAGTTCTCCAGCATTTCTGGAGATTTTCTGCTCTTTCTCATATGCCCTTTGTACACCCTTGAGTTTTAGCTTTTTCTGCCCTGTTGAAAGCAATTTCTATATCCATCCATCACCCATCATTTGTCTGTGGCTTTATACGATTCCAGTTTCATCTGAGTTGGAGCATGAGACACTCTTTCTCCTTGATTTTGGGGGTTAATTTCTAGAAGAGACATTGCAACATAAAAAACCTTTACTCTGCCCTCTTAAAACCAAGTCATAATTCTTTTTCAGGTACTTCCTTAGTTATTCCAAACACAGAAATAATTCTTCCTGGTGTCAGTTTTCAAACTTCATCTCATTGCTTTGTGGTAGTGTGAAATAAGAGATTAATATGGGATATTATGCTGGTATATACTGTTGGGGGTGTGACCTTAGACATAGCTCCTACCCTTGGCTGGTCTCTTTCTTTTTTTAAAGTGAATGGATAGAATGAAATACTATCTGAGTCCACTTCTATTTCTAAAATGCCATCATTCTCTAACTTAAAGCCAAGGCATTGCAGATTTAAAATACTTAAAGCCTTTAGTACAATTCTGTATTTATTATACTGTGCTAGGCAATTTATAACCAATTTGCTATAATTTTTGGTACATTATTTTATATGTCTTATGTAAAATAATGGTATTTTTCTTTACTATGAGAATGGAGGAGAAAAATAAGCATTCATTCAAGAAATGAACTTGCCAAAACCGGTTTGGCTCACTGGATAGAGTGTCGGGTTCGATTACGGTCAAGGGCATGAACCTTGGATGCGGGCACATCCCCAGTATGGGGCGTGCAGGAGGCGGCTGATCGATGTTTCTCTCTCATCGATGTTTCTAACTCTCTATCCTACTTCCTCTCTGCAAAAAATCAATAAAATATATTTTTTAAAAAAGAAAAGAAATGAACTTGGCACAGTTATAACTTAGTTAAATGATCGAGCATTGACTTTGATACCAGGAGGTCAAGGTTCGATTCCCAGTCAGGGAACATGCCCAGGTTGTGGGCTTGATCCCAGTAGGGGGCATGCAGGAGGCAGCCAATTGTTATTTCTTTCTCATCGATCTTTCTATTTCTCTCCCTTCCTCTCTCTCAAAAAGTCAATGAAAACTTATTTTAAAAAATTTTGCAGTTCTGAACTTATGCAAAGGAGGAGGACTTAGTAAATATTGACACCCAGTATGTGGCAGGCATCATGCCTGGTCCTTCATATACAAAGGCTATGCTTTCCTCACAAGTTTATGGATTAGTAAGGTTCAGAAACCTAAATAACACTGTAGAATAGTAAGTGCCATATGAAAGAAACTGTAGAGTGTTGAGCAAGTCCATGGAACAGTCTCTCCCAGCCTGCCCAGCAGAGAATGACAAGATCAGCAGAAGCCACCATGTGGAGGGGCTGGCCTGTGCCGAGAACCAGAGTGTAAACATGTAGTATGCAGGCATTCCGTGTTCCTGTCTGAATTTGTGGTAGCAGAGCATGGTGGAAAACTCATGGAGAGGCAAAAAATGACAAAAAGTGAGTAAATGGGATTGGGATCTTAAATTATCATGCAGTTGAAGGAGAGGTGTTGGGTTTTAAGGAGGAAAATAATATGGTTAGGTGTATATTTTATGTAGATGAAAGCAGATAACTGTGTAGGCAGTGGATTCGAGGTTGAGTACCAGTAACTTGCATAGGTAGTAGGGCTGTGACCTTTGTGTTTCAAGAGCTGGTAGGTTACCATCCAGTTGAGTAGGAGCCATAACTATAAAGCTATGAAGTATAAATAGAAAGGAGATTCTAAAAGGAAATAAGTGCATTAATTATTCTCTAGTGCTTTATATCTTTGAATCTTGCTTTTCTTATATATTTTTAATAGTCTTTAGAAATCCTGATTATGGTTATTTATTTTAGAAAATTATTTTTAGGGGAAAGGGAGGGATGAATTGAATTCTTTTTTTCATGTTTTTATTAATTTCAGAGAGAGGAAGGAAGAGGGAGAGAGAGAGAGAAACATATTGATGAGAAAGAATCATTGATCAACTGCCTCCTGCACACCCCCTACTGGGGATTGAGCCTTGACTGGAATTGAACCTGGGACCCTTCAGTCCACAGGCCAGCATTCTATCCACTTAGCTAAACGAGGTAGGGCTAGAATTATTTTTTATCCTCTCTTTAATTGAAGCCTCATTGTTCAAACACAAGGTCAAAAATTGCTTCTTAAGTGCTAAATTTGCAAGCCTAGACCTAAATTTCTAAGCCTAGGTATAAGATTGTGGCAAAACTAATAATAATGTTTAAAAATAGTAGTCATGGGGGCGGGCAGGGGAGGGAAACGTGTATTATTTTCAACAATGAAGAATTTAAAAAAAAATGAAAATAGTAAAAAAATAGAATGCAGTGGTCTTTAACCAAACAGGTTCTCATAAAAATTTTTAAATAAAGGCATGAACTGTATTGAAGAGTTCTTAAATTTAAAATTATTAATATAAATATGACAGATAATAATGAAGTTGTATGTATGCTCTTTTCAATAATAAAGATGATCTAATCAGAGGTCAAAAAATAATTGAAAGATAGTACAGATTTTAGCTTTATAAGTATGTTTGACCATCTCAGATTATTTTTGTTTCCTGTCTAATTTCATATTATTTACTCCTCTTATAGGCCCACACAAGTGAAATGGCAGCTGATGGTAGCGAGTTGTTTTAGAAGAAGTGGTAAATGCTTTTATCTATTTTTAACGTATTTTCTGCTTCTGTCTTTATGCATAAAATGTGTTCTAATTGCATATATATTTATTAAAACATTAACTTTTGATAACCACATATTTGAAGCATTATATAAAAAACATAATTATTACAGACAAAAAAGTTATGATTTAAAAGTAGATCTTAGTCATATATTTCAACACCACTATTAGACACAGATTTATTATCTCTCAAAGTTAACATGTAATCATTTTCACAAGTTAGCTACAGAAAAACAGGCATTCTGTACACATCAGTTTATATTCCACTAGAGGCCTGGTGCACAAAATTTGTGCACTGGGGGAGTCCCCTCAGCCCAGCCTGCACCCTCTCCAATCCAGGACCCCTCAAGGGATATCCGACTGCCGGTTTAGGCCTGGGGATCGGGTCTAAACTGGCAGTCAGACATTCCTCTCACAATCTGGGACCACTGGCCCCTAACTGCTCACTTGCCTGCCTGCCTGATCAACTCTAAATGCCCCTCCCAAACCCCCCCCCTTCACCTGGTCTCTCCCAACTGCCCCCTCTGCTGGCCTGTTGCCTTCAACTGACACCCCATCCCCCCCGACCCCCTCCGTACCAGCCTTCTCACCCCACTTAGCCTGCTGTTTGGTCATCCCTCACTAACCCCCGTGATGGCCTTCTTGCCCCAGGCAGCCTGCTGATTGTTACTATTACTGTGATGATGAACCATACAATTTGCATATTCCTCTATTATAGTATAAATTTTCTGCCACCTAATTCTAAATGTCCTATGTGTGTGGCCACATTAATGAGACTATCTTCACCTTCCTGAGGAAGGCTTAGGACTGGATTTATATTTTTATACCAAATATCATTTGTGTTTCCATCAATTGCTCTACTAGGTTCTGTGCTGTTGATCCCTGTCCTGAAGGGTAGCGATGTTAATAGTTTTTAACTGATGTGAATGATGTTTAACAGAGATTGAGTAGGAAATGAGCGTTAACAAATATGTGATCACTCTTGTAGAGCATACATATGACCCAGGAAAAGAAACTCCTCAATCCCAGGGAAGCATTTGTTTAAAAGTGTTAACAGAGTTCTCTTTTCTAATGCGATCGCTTCTTTCTTGATGGATCTCTGTGAGTTCCTTCAGAGTGCCATCAAAATACGTATTCTGTGTCATCCTCAAGTCATTGAGAGGATTGATCTTTAATGTGACTGTCCTATTGGATAACATACAACATATATACTTTATTTATCTCAGCTGAGTTCTGATTGCCTCTGTTCATTTCCACATCAGTCACATGTAGAGTGTACATACATGGGGCATTCTGAATAATTTAAAGACATATACCTTGTTGAGTTATTGAAGGGCAGGTTAGAAAAGAAACTAATATTTATTGACAACCCACTGTGAGGTATATGCTTCCTCTCTATTTGATTTCATTCTCACAACAACACTTTAAGGTTAGTACAGCCATCCTTTTTGAGTCCTGAGGTCCAGAAAGATTCTTAGCTCATTCACTGAGATTTTAGCTAAGATCTTGACCCAAAATTCATTTTCTCATTCTTTGCTAATTCATGAAGCTCAATTATTTTATTACAAAACAATATGTTTCCTGTAAACATTTTAATATTTAAAAATGATAACTACAAAAATGTTTTATCTTTTCCAATTAAGTAAGTGACATTGAAATTATTAACTCTATCATGTTAATTATTTTAAATTTTCAGTTGTTCACTTGAAATACTTAATTTTTAGGAAATTAAATGTACCACAAACATTTATTTTTAAGAAGTGGAACTAAGTGTTAACCATCATCCATTTTCTTCTGCTCAAAACCTTTTCGATTTTATTTTTCTATACATTTTCTTCCAAAAGTTACGTTAACTGTTACACATGCTTGAAGCAAACATCAAAGTCTTCCTACTTTAAAAAAAAATAATGTCTTCCTGCTAAATCAATTAAGTGGTGCCAGTATATTGGATTAAAATTGTTTGCTGAATCCTATTAATTTCTATAATTTGCTAGTGTGTTTCTCTTTCTTTTTTTATTTATAGGTAACTACCAGAAAGCCTTAGATACTTATAAAGATATTCACAGAAAATTTCCAGAAAATGTTGAATGTAAGTAAAATTACATTTTGTAGCTTTGAAAGTATAGGTGCTCATGTTTTATGCCCTATTTTACATTTGCTACAGTAATTGTATACATAGATACCAAGCTATAACTGTGATATATATGTTTAAATAGGAGTTTATAGGATCAGAGAATCTAAATATACACATTTTTATAGAATTTAATTGTTGATGGATTTACATTTGAAGAGAATCATTGAATTCTCTTCAGAAGTAAACATCTTGATGTATAATGGATTTGATGTATTTAAAATAATGTGAAGTATTACAGCAATAACAACAAATCAGGATTAGGAAAAACACAAAATAACCATATTCATTTGCAGTATATCTCCACTAGACTGTATATTTGGCTCTGAATAGCCTTGTGGCTAAGGAAAGACATAAAAGACAATCTGTTCTATAATCTTCACTGCTTATGAGGAAATAAAAAGTAACTCCTTGGGAAGATGAAACATTTTTCAACTTGTAATTAATTAAAGTTGAGACACTGAGAGATACAGTAGATAAAGTCATTGAATGATAATGCAGCTCCTTGCTTTAAAACATCCCTATTGCAAATAAAATAGCATACTTGGAAAAACAATTTTTAATTTTGTTCTTTAATGATAATGAACACAAAACAGCATATTGCAACTCAGTAAAGTCAGTGTTTCTGAGCCAAGATTCCCAGTGACCCAGCCTGATCGTGGGATTAGCAGTACTGCCCCATTACTACACAGCGATTAAAAAAAGAAGGAATTCTTACCATTTGCAACAGCATGGATGGAACTGGAGAGCATTATGCTAAGTGAAATAAGCCAGTCAGAGAAACATAAATAGCACATGATCTCACTCATTTATGGAATATAATGAACAATATAAACTGATGAACAAAAACAGATCCAGAGACAGAGAAGCATCGATCAGACCATCAAACTTCAGAGAGAAGGTTGGGGAGAGTAGGGGTAAAGGGTAGAGATCAACCAAAGGACTTATTTCTAGTGCTAATTAGAGCAGATTCATTAACTCTCAACAGTGGTTTCCAGAAGCCAGTCAGGTAACAGGTTACTTGGGAGGGATTCCTTGTCACACTTTCAAAAACTATAGTTTTATTGCCCTGTTATAGAGATTCTCATGTAGATTCACGGTAAGCCCAGATATTTAATTTTCCCTATTTAAGTTTATTATTTGATTCTCATTCTCAGTCACATTAGAGAATTGGTGCTTTAAAGATTAAATGAGAGAGAGAGCAGTGATATCTTCTGTGGAAATGATGCAGCCCAAAAGTCACCTGGGCAAAAGTCTCGCAGGACCACTGACATTGGGACTGGACCATTCTGGCTCCCAAGGATTGCAGTGTTTTAGCAGTACTCTTGGCCTCTGCCCACTAGATAAGGGTAGCACTTCCCCCTACTCCAACACTGTTGTTATAAAAAACATAAATGTCCCCAGACATTGTCAGATGTCTCTTGGGGGCAGGATTGCTATCTGTTCAGAATCACTGCAGTAATCTGAGCACCTGGCAGTGGACTAATAAAGGGACTGTCTCCAAGCAATACCAAATGTCTTTCTTTATGGAGAGTTTAAGGTTCACTCTAAATATTAAATGAAATGTTTACCTGTGCCACAGAGAATGTTCAAGATGACCTTGTTTTGGATAATTTTCAAAACAAATGTCATCAATAGTCTATATTAACTGTAGTCTTAGGAAAACATTAGCATCCATGGAATGTGTTGTTTTGAGCAGAGTAATGTTCTGGTGAATGCAACAAGATAATTTAGTCTTAAAATATATTCTTCATTTATCAAAAATGACCTGCACTATGGAGTTACTATTGATGTACTGAATTTCAGAGGACATCTACCCAAAACAGTAATTTTTGTTTTACACTAAATATTCCTAAGTCACTCTAAGGGTAGGTATATAAAGAGGAAAAGTTGTATATTATTTATAGGAAATGTAAATTACCTTGCTATGAATTACTAATGTATGCATAGGCAATTTATATGCTAATGTATGACATTTAAAATTATTTTAGTACTGTTATTTGCAAAACTAATGGTCATGAATAGGTCATTTATTTGCAAGTTCTTACAAAGTTTTGTTGCATATTCTTGAACGTGTTTTAACTACTGTGTTGGCATAGCACTGAGCTGAAAACAATACAGATGAAAGTCCTTGCTATCATGGAGCTTGCTAGTGGGAAGACTAAGAGAACACACTTATAGAATATGTCAGAAGTTGGAGGTGCCATGAAGGAAAGCAGACAAGGAGGGTAAAGCATAATATTGGAAGGGCTCTCATTATAGGTGGTATGGTCAGTTCAGTTTGTTCTTTTATTTTCTTTTTAATTTATTGATTTTTAGAGTGAGAGGACAGGAGAGAGAAACGTCAATTTGTTATCTACTTATTTATACATTCATTGGTCAATTCTTGTTTGTCACCTGACTGGGACTGAACCTGTAACCTTGGTATAGGAGGACAACCCTCCAACCAAATGAGCTACTTGACCAGAGTGAAGAAAGTCCCTTTTAACCCCTTTCAGGAAAGTCTATCTTGTCTCGTCAAGAAATACAGTGTAGATACTTTTTTAAAAAATTTATTGGGCTGCCGAAACCGGTCTGGCTCAGTGGATAGAGCATCGGCCTGCGGACTGAAAGATCCCAGGTTCGATTCCGGTCAAGGGCATGTACGTTGGTTTCGGGTGCATCCCCCAGTAGGGGGCATGCAGGAGTTGGCTGATCAATATCTCTCTCTCATCGATGTTTCTAACTTTCTATCTCTCTCCCTTCCTCTCTGAAAAATCAATAAAATATATTTAAAAATAATTTATTGGGCTGTCATTGTTTAATAAAATTATATAAGATTCAAGTGCACAATTTTACAATCACTGTTTATGAGTATCATTCCTATGTCCCAAAAGATTGTGATTAATGATTTGTTATACTTTCAACACAATACACAAATACTTTTCTAAATATATTTTTTACAATTTAGGTCTGCGTTTCTTGGTTCGTCTCTGCACAGATATTGGATTAAAAGAAGTTCAAGAATATGCAACAAAACTCAAGAGATTGGAAAAAATGAAAGAAATAAAAGAACAGGTATCCCATAAAGGCCAAAAACTACTGTCTGTTAATTTTCAAAATGTCAGCCTTCTATAACTTAACTGAGTGATGTTGGGACTTCTGTCAGTAAAATGAAGTTGAATTTTTTTTTTCTGCTCAGGCATAAAGGAAAAACAATAAAGTCCTAATTTTTAGGATGAAGTTCTGTCAAGAGTGAGTTCCCAATAGGAGGAAGTTCAATAGACTCATATTCTTTAGTGGATCATACTAATGGGCAAATAATTATAATTTTCCACCATACAAAGTAATTTATTTAGTCATTTTCCAGACTAAATTACTATAGAAAATAAGTTAGTTTATAGACTTAATTTTAATGTGATAGTCCTATAACCCATGGAAACTAAGAAACAGTTATTATATATAACATAGTACTTTTTCACTAGTATAGTGGAGATGGCTTTGAGAATAACATTAACATACATGAGTAGCATTTAAAATCTATTTCCATGTTCCATGAAGTATGTGGGGTAACAATGTACTTATCTTTACTTATTTAAAAGAATAATTTCTCTTAAATATGAGCCAAGAACATTTAGAAGTTTAATGTGATTTTTTAAGTGTCTGCCTTCCACAAAAATACATTTTTTACCTTAGACTTTTTATCTTGGATAATTAAGTCTAAATTCCATATTTGCTTTCAAAATGTGAATACAGTGGTACCTCGAGATACGAGTGCCCTAACATATGAGAATTTTGAGATATGAGCCGTCGAGCGAGCGATTTTTTGCTTTGAAATACAAGCAACATTTGAGATACTAGTAATCGCGTGGATTGGCCAACTGCACACGACCCACCAGTTTACCTCGACTCGAGCGTCTCATAGTTTCCCATGCCTCAGTGTGCTTGTTTACCTCGTTGTCGAAGCATCTTTTGTGCATTTACATACTTTATCACATTTCTTTTTATAACCATGGGTCCGAAGAAAGCGAGTGGAAAGATCAGTGCTCAGAAGAGGATGATGTCTATTGAATTAAAGCGTGAAATCATAGAAAAATATGAGCCAGGTGTGTGAGTGGCTGACTTGGCAAGGCAATACGGGCGTAGTACTTCAACGATAGGCACTGTGCTTAAACAGAAGGAGTCGATAAAGGATATAACGCCAGCTAAGGGCGTTACAATAATTTCTAAGCTCTGTAGCTCTCTCCATGAAAAGATGGAGAATCTACTGATGGTGTGGGTGACAGAGAAGCAGCTTAAAGGAGATACATTAACACAGGGCATCATATGCGAGAAGGCGTGAGCGATTTACGGCGATTTGCTGGAGCAGACCCCGTGCACTTCCACAGACGAAGCATTGAAAGACTCATTTAAAGCCAGTAGAGGCTGGTTTGATAACTTCAGGAAAAGGTCCACCATTCACTCCATCGTTAGGCATGGTGAGGCAGCAAGTTCAGATATGAAGGCAGCTGAGGATTACCTCAAAACTTTTTCCGAACTGATAGAAGCCAAAGGATATATCCCCCAGCAAGTCTTCAACTGTGAGGAGACAGGGCTTTTCTGGAAGAAGATGCTGATTAGGACTTATATAACGGCAGAGGAGAAGGCGATGCCAAGCCACAAACCCATGAAGGATAGGCTAACTCTCGCACTGTGTGCCAATGTGAGTGGTGACTTCAAGATCAAGCCTCTGCTCATAAACCATTCGGAAAACCCCAGAGTCTTTAAGTCACATAAAATTTTAAAAGATAAATTGCAAGTTATGTGAAGGGGAAACCCGAAGGCATGGGTCACCAGGCAGTTCTTTGTGGAGTGGGTAAACCTGGTTTTCGGCCCTTCTGTTAAGAAATATCTACAGGAAAACAACCTAACCATGCAAGCCCTCCTCATCCTCAACAATGCTCCTGCTCACCCACCGAACCTCGAAGATGAACTCCTCGAAGAGTTCAAGTTTATAAAGTTGTCTACCTACCTCCCAACACCACTCCTATCCTGCAGCCCATGGATCAGGAGGTGATTTCTAATTTTAAAAAGCTGTACATCAAGCACCCATTCTGGCACTGCTTTGAGGTGACGGAGAACACAACCTCACCCTTCCAGAGTTCTGGAAGAACCACTTTAACATCGTGATATGCCTCAGAATTATTGATCAGGCCGGGCTGGGTGTTACAACGAGGACTTGGACCTCTGCATGGAAGAAGCTGTGGCCTGAGGCCGTAGCCGAAAGGACCTTCGAAGGATTCGAATCCGAGGTGCCAGTGGAGGAGGAGATAGTGTCTCTGGGAAAATCCATGGGCCTGGAGGTGGATGAGAGAGACGTGAATGAGCTCGTCGAGGAGCACTCTCTGGAACTCACCACGGAGGAGTTACAAGAGTTGCAGTCTCAGCAACATGCGGAGGTTCTCCAAGAAATTGGTTTCCAGGAGGAGCCAGAGGTGGAGGAGATCTCTACAAGTGAGATAAAAGAGATCTTAGGAATGTGAAAGAGGGTGTCACACTTCGTGGAAAATAAACACCCCGAAAAAGTTGCTACTGGTCGTGCATCGGAGCTGTTCAATGAAACTTGCCTCACCCATTTCAGAAACATTCTGAAAGGGAGGAAGAGGCAAACCTTGTTGGACAAGTTTTTTTTTTTTTTTAAATGGGCCAAGAATGCAAAGACCAGTAGCAATTAAGTTCAGTGAAGATTAGTTAAGTTACATTCAGTTTAGGGATAAAGTGTAGCATTAAGAGTGTAATGAGTAGGTAAATACACTTTATAAAACCAGTTTATTCCTTTATATTCTCTTTTATTATATTTTTATACAATATTTGTCATTTATAAATACATTTTTCTTATTCAAAAACACGTAACAAGAACAACTGGGGTGGCATTTTTGGGCTGGAACGGATTAATGGCATTTCAATTGATTTCAATGGGGAAATTTGCTTTGAGATACGAGCAACCTGATATACGAGCCAGATTACGGAATGAATGAAACTCGTATCTCGAGGTACCACTGTACCTTGTTTTTGCTTTGAAGATGTGATCTGAAAGTTTTATAGTCTTTTTAAAGTATCAAGTGTAGGGGAGAGAACCAACATGATGGTGTAGGTAAACACTGGTACATGCAGCTTCCCACAACCACATTAAAATTACAACAAAAATACAGAAAAACCATCATCCAGAACCTCCTAAAATCTAGCTGAATGAAAGTGCTACAACTGAAAAAGTAAAGAAGAAAGTACATTGAGACTGGTAGAAAGGACACAGGGGTGGAATGGGTTGGTGCAATATCTACATGTGCTATTTTTTTAATCAGGAGGGATATTTCAGCTACAGAGTCTCTCCTTCACCCCGTTCCGCCCCGTTAGATGCAAGGGATCTTAGCCCAACACCAGACCTCCAGCCCTGGGTTCCAGAGCTTGGAAGAGAAGTCCCCATAACTTGGGGCTATAAAAACCAGTGGGGAATTGTGGCTGAGGGACTCAAGAGGCTGCTAGAGACCCAAGTATTCCTCTTAACGTGGCAGCACATGAACTTACTTGGACTCAATCCCTCTGGCTCCAGCGGTGGGGCCATGACTTGAAAGGAACCAAGGATTTTCAGGGAGGAATTGGATTGTTGGGCCTCTGGTCAAGAACTCAGGGGCAGCTTTCTCTCAGACGGGTGCTCGCAGGGATCAGTATTCCTGTGCTGGGATCTCCCATGTCACAGAGCTGACCAGCTATCTGAATCTCCATCAGCCTGGCTCACACTGTTCCCTCCACCCTAGTGATTCCCTGAGACCCTGCCTCATCCAATTTGCAGTGCCACCCAGGATGTTTATAGCAGCTTTTATATATTAATGGCCTGTCCTGGCTCAGGCTTTAAACTTTGTTAAAATCTTTCAAATAAGCAGCAGCTGGCATCAGTGTGCAGCAAACGTATCAATAAAAGGTGGCACTAACACCAGCCTTCCTTGCTACACAGCTGGTTCTTGCCTGGAGACTTATAAGCACAATACAAGTAGCAGCCATCTGCAGACCTCTCTGTAGCTCCTGCCAGGTACTCCCAGAGAGTGGCTGAGACTGCACCTACCAGGAAGCCCCAGAACCAGTGCACCCAATGGAAAGCTTCAGATCATACCAGATTACAACTCTACATATCTATGAGTGACATATTTAAGAGGCAGATCTGGTGAGCACCAAAGCCCCATTGAAACAAGTCCTGATCCATAGGGGTGTTCCCTGTATAGCAGCTCTTCTACTATAGTCTCAGCTAGTCCTTACAGCCAATTGGTCTGGAGTTTAGTTCCTCTCAGTGATACGAACAGCAATCAAGGCTAAACTATAACAAGACTGTGCACACATCCCACACGGGCACACCTAGAGTACCCAACTTAGGTGACTGCAGAGGCTGAGCCACTGGGCCCTACAGGATACCTAATCCACAAGGCTAATCTTCCAATTCCATTAGAAAGAGCAATTCTTCCTAATACATAGAAACATAGGGAAGCTGCAAAAATGGGGAGACAGAAACATGTCACAATTGAAAAAAATGGAAGGTATCAAACTACTGGATACAAAGTTCAAAACAATGTTTATAAGATTATTCAAGGGCCTTAATGAGAGCTTCAACAGACTTAATGAGAGCTTCAAGGAGACTTAGTGAGACTTTGAAAGAACTTAATGAGAATTTCAAAGACATGAAAAAAGAGCCAATTAGAAATTAAACATACACTAACTGAAATAAAGAATAATTTTCAGGGATTCAACAGTAGAATAGAAAATTCCAAAAATCAAATCAACGATTTGGAATATGAGAAAGCAAAAAACACCTAATCAGAAGAGCAAAAAGAATCCAAAAATATGAGGATAGTTTAAGAAGCCTCTGGGACAACTTCAAGTATACCAACATCAGAATTATGGATACCAGAAGGAGAAAAGAGAAAGCAAGATATTGAAAGCTTATTTGAAGAAATAATGACAGAAAACTTCCCTACCTGGTGAAACACGTAGACTTACAAGTCCATGAAGCATAGAGAACCCCAAACAAAAGGAATCCATAGAGGCCTAACTAAGACACATCATAAATAATATGCCAAAGCTTAATGACAAAGAGAGAAATCTTAAAAGCATCAAGAGAAAAGCAATTGCCTACAGGGAAACGTCCATAGGACTGTCAGCTGCTTTCTCAACAGAAACTTTGCAGGCTGGAAGGAAGTGGCAAGAAATATTCCAAGCGGTGATTAGCAAGAACCTACAACCAAGATTATCCAGCAAAGCTCTCAAAAAGCTTCATAGTCAAGAAAAAGCTAAAGGAGTTCATCACCACCAAACCAGTGTTACATGAATTATTGAAGGGTAGTCTTTAAGAAGAGGAAGAAGGAGAAGAAAAAGAAGAAAACAAATTATTTAAAAAAATATGAACAGCCCTAACCAGTTTGGCTCAGTGGATAGAGCAGCGGCCTGTAGACTGAAAGGTCCCAAGTTTGATTCCGGTCAAAGGCATGTACCTTGGTTGCGGTCACATCCCCGGTAGAAGGTGTGCAGGAGGCAACTGATTGATGTTTCTCTCTCATCAATATTTCTAACTCTCTATCCTTCTCCCTTCCTCTCTGTAAAAAAAATCAATAAAATATATTTTTTTAAAAAAGAAACTTTTATAAAAAAAATATATGAGCAGTAAAATGCCAACAAATACGTATCTATCAACAACTGAATTAAAAAATCAAAATAAATGAACAAGAAATCTAATGAATAAAATAAAATCAGATGAATTAAAATAAGGAACAGACTGATGAATCTCAGAGGGAATAAGGGGAGAGGAAGCAGGAAGAGAATAACCAAAGAACTTATATGCATATATGCATTACGTATGAACACAAACAGTAGGGTAGTGAAGGCCTGGGGTAGGGTGGGAACCAGGTGAAGATAGGCAATGGGAGAAAGAGGGAGACATTTGTAATATTATCAATAATAAATATTTTAAAAATAAACTTATCAGTTGTAAAAGAATTATGACCATGATATAGATTTTTACCTCAAAAATTCTTAAAATATCAAGTTGGTATTGTAATGCTACACTAGATTATATCATTAAAACATGCTATGAATACCAATTTATTACCATGTACTAATTATTAATTAAATGTTATAACCTGGGTGAAAGCTTTGTAAGTGTAAACTTGTATAAATGAAAGTTCAGGAGAATCCAAGATGGCGGCATAGGTAAACAAACACCTACACTGCTGCCTCGCACAACAATTTCAAAACTACAACTAAAAGACAGAACAGACATCATCCAGAACCACAGGAAAGCTGGCTGAGTGGAAATTCTACAACTAGAGGGAAAGAGAGGGGCTCATGGAGACCCAGAGGAGCTGCAAAACGCTGAGGTACGGAGACGCGCGCGTGGAAAAAGTGGGTGCCGGAGTACCTGGCTGGTGTTCTCTGGCAGGAGGGAAATGGAGACTCTCAACGGCATTGAACCCTTATCTTACAACACTAAACCCCAGATCCAGCTGAAACTCATACGGGGGGTGTTTGGACTGTGAAAAGGGAGAGGTGCACGGAAATTTAGGTGAGTCGCAAAAGATCAGAGGCCTGGTGACGCGCACGGCACTGCGCAGAGGACAGGCTGCTGATTGTGCCGCTGATTTCGCGAGTGGGCAGGAGACAGACCCTCCCAACTGTTCCACTTCTGACTCCACTAAGCCCCAGTTTCAGGTGAAACCCTGGGGACCTTAACTCGTGTGGTCCTGGGGCGCAGGGGAGCTGGAAAGGCAGCTGTCTAGAGGCATTATGGGCGCACGCGCACAAGGAGCGCTCCAGTGATTACCCAGTCACGTGAGACTCGGGCCGTGGAGGGCGGGGCCGACTGAAAGGCAAGGCGGTCCCTTAAGCCCTGAGACTCCACCCATCCCAAGCTCAACAGAGGCTTCTTCGGTTTTGCAAGTCTGGTATCATAAGGCTGAATCCAACACAGTTCTCCCGGCATAGTGAAAATGCTGAGACAAGGGAAGGGATCACAAACAAAAGAAATGGAGGAAAAGAAACGACTGGATATAGAGTTCAAAACCATGCTTATAAGGTTTTTCAAGAATATGCTAGAAAAGTTGGATAAAGTTAGCGAGAGCCAAGAGGAGATGAAAAAGGACCAACTAGAGATGCAAAAGATTCAACTAGAGATGAAAAAGGTCAAACTAGAGATGAAAAAGGACCAACTAGAAATTAAACATACACTGACTAAAATAAAAACTATTATACAGAGTCCTAACAGCAGACTAGAGAAAGGCAAGAATCAAGTCAAAAATCTGAAATATAAAGAGCAGAAAACATTCAACTGGAAAAACAAGAAGAGAAAAGAATCCAAAAATGTGAAGATAATGTAAGGAGCCTCTGGGACAACTTCAAGCGTACCAACATCAGAATTATGGGGGTGCCAGAAGAAGAGAGAGAGCAAGATACTGAAAACCTATTTGAAGAAATAATGACTGAAAACTTCCCACATCTGATAAAAGAAATAGACTTACAAGTCTAGGAAGCACACAGAACCCCATATAAAAGGAATCCAGAGAGGACTACACCAAGACACATCATAATTAAGATGCCAAGAGCAAAAAACAAAGAGAGAATATTAAAAGCAGCAAGAGAAAAACAGTTCATTACCTACAAGGGAGCACCCATATGTTTGTCAGTTGGTTTCTCAACAGAAACTATGCAGTCCAGAAGAGAGTGGCAAGAAATATTCAAAGTGATGAATAGCAAGAACCTACAACCAAGATTACTTTACCTGGCAAAGCTATCATTCAGAATTGAAGGTCAGATAAATAGTTTCACAGGTAAAAAAAAAAGCAAAAGGAGTTCATCACCGCCAAACCAGTATTATATGAAATGCTGAAAGGTACTCTTTTATAAGAGGAAGAAGAAAAAGGTAAAAGACAAAAAATTATGAACAAATACATACCTATCAACAAGTGAATCTAAAAATCAAGTGAATAAAAAAACTGATGAACAGAATAAACTGGTGAATATACTAGAATCAGTAGCATAGAAAGGGAGCGGACTGACAATTCTCAGGGGAAAAAGGGTAATGAGGGTGCATGAAGAGACTGAACAAAAATCGTACACTTATGAATGAGGACAATGGTGTGGAGGTAAGGGCAGAGGGAGGGGTGGGAACTGGTTCGAGGGGAACTATGGGAGCAAAAAGAGGAACAATTTTAATAAACTGAACAATAAAGATTTATTAAATTAAAAAAGAAGAAGCCGAAACCAGTTTGGCTCAGTGGATAGAGCGTCAGCCTGCGGACTGAAAGGTCCCAGGTTTGATTCCGGTCAAGGGCATGTGTCTTGGTTGCAGGCACATCCCCAGTAGGGGGCGTGCAGGAAGCAGCTGATCGATGTCTCTATCTCATCGATGTTTCTAACTTTATATCCCTCTCCCTTCCTCTCTATAAAAAATCAATAAAATATATTTAAAAAGAAGAAGAATCATCATCATCATCATTATCATCATCATCAAGGAATAATAATAATAATCAAGGTCCAGTCCAGGCAACTCTTTTGTTTAGAGCAGTGGTTGGCAAACCACAGCTCACGAGCCACATGTGGCTTATGAGTCGCAGTTTGCTGACCACTGTTTTAGAGCATCATCCTGATATACCAAGGTTGTGAGTTTTATCCTCAGTTAGGGAAAATACAGGAATCAACCAATGAATGCATAATAAGTGAAACAGCAAATCAATGTCTCTCTCTCTTCCTCTCTTTCTTTCTTTCTCTTGTCTCTAAAAATCAATAAGTTAGAAAATATATACCTTTTAATTAGTTATGTAAAGTTACCTAAAAAAAAGCCAGGATTCTTATGGAAGGAGTTAAAGTCTTAAGACTTCATATAAGTTTGGTTCTGTTCAAGAACTACAGAATAAACATCATCATTTAGAATCTCCTAAAATCTAGTTGAACAGAAGTCCTATGATTAAGGATATAAATTATCCTCATTGAGCCCAGCCAGCATAGTACAGTAGCTGAGCATCAGTCTAAGAACCAGGGGGTCACAGTTTGATTCCCAGTCAGGGCATATGTCCAGGTTGTGGACTCAATCCCATATGGGGCATACAGGAGGCAGCCGATCATAGTTTTTCTCACATCATGGATGTTTTTACCTCCTCCCTCTCCCTCTCTGAAATAAAATAATAAAGAAATCACATTGCAATTGGTAAGAGGGACCAAGATGTGAAATAGGCTGGTCCCACAGCCCTACACCAATATGTAAAAGATAAAAATTTAGAGGGATATCTTGGCTGTGAAGATCTTCCATGAAGAGAGAGGTGTCCAAGCCTCACACCAGACTCCCCAGCCTGTACCGTCAGTGCCAGGAAGAGAAGTCCTTATAACTTCTGGTTGTAAAATCCAGTGAGAATTGGGGCTGAGGGCAGCTGGAGACTCAGGAGGTTTCTCTCAAAAGGCCTGCATAGTCTTATTTGGACTCACTCACTCTGAGCTCCAGTGCTGGGGCAGCAGCTTGAAGGCACCAGGGACATATAGGGAGGAACTGAATTGTCTAACATTAGGACACAAGCTATAGGGGCAACTTTGTCCCAGGTAGAAGTGCTGGCAAAGGCCATTATTTCTTTTCTGAGCCTTCCTGTACAGAGTCACAGGAAGGCACCATACCTGAGTCTCATCAATCTGGTTCATACAAGTCACCCTGCCATGGTGCTTTCCGTAACTTAAAGGCCCATGCAAGCTGTTTTTCAGTAGCTTTTCTATACAAATGGCCTGTATTGATTCATGCTTCAGGAATTACTAAAATCTCTTAAGGAAGCAGTACCTGATCTAGGCATGGCTGGTACCCCTCACTAAGTAGCCACAGGCCCAGCACTAGTGGCACCTGGCCTTGGTTTGCATTTTGGCTTCTCCTGGGCACCTTCAAGCCCAGCACAAGTAGAAAGCTTCTGCAAATTGCTTTTCAATTCATGCCAGATGGCCCCCGGCAGAATACAGGTGGCAGCTGAGGTTGGCCTCTATTTCTTGGGAGGTCCCAAAGCTAATGCACTCAGTGGACAGCTTCAGACCACATGGAAGTATCACCCAAACATCTCCACAAGATATACACTCAGGGCAGACTCAGCAGGCACCAGAACCCTGCTGAATTCCTATTCCATTTGGTGAGATCCTGCATAGCTAATCCTCCATGTTGGTCACAGCCAGTCCTCACAGCCATTTGGCCTGAGGATAAATCCCTCCCCATTGATTTGCCAACAACAAACAAGTGTCAACTATACCAGTTAGATGCACATAGCACATGCAGTGGTGTGCTTGAATACCCAGTTCTGGTGACTCAGAAGGCTGTGTGCCACTGGGTCCTACAGGGCACCTACTACTTAAGTCCACCCTAACAAGACTAGAAGACATAGAAGCTCTACCTAGTACACAGAAACAAACACAGGGAGACATCCAAAATTAGGAGAAAAGCATGTCCCAAATGAAAGAACAGAAAAATCCAGAAAAGGAACTAAGCAAAATGGAGACAAGCAACCTACCAGATAAAGAGTTCAAAACCCTGATTATAAGGATTCTCAATGACTTAGGGGATGAGAAGATGGAACTTAGCAAGAGCTTCAACAGCATAAAAAAGGACATGGATGTTATTTTCAAAAACCAGTCAGAAATTAAGGATACACTAACTGAAATGAAAAAATAATTTACAGAGATCAATCAAAGGATTTGTATGCATGCATATAAGCATAACCAATGGATACAGACAGTAGGAGGGTGAGGGCATGGACTGTGGGTTGGAGAGGTAGGGAAAGGTCGGGTCGGGTGGAGGAGGAGACATGCAATACTTTCTATTTTTTTATAAAGTGCACGAGTAGGAGAGAGAATCCAAGATGGCGGCATAGGAAAACACCTACACTGCTGCCTCGCACAACAATTTCAAAACTACAATTAAAAGACAGAACAGACATCCTCCAGAACCACAGGAAAGCTGGCTGAGTGGAAATTCTACAACTAGAAGGGAAAGAGAGGGGCTCACAGAGACCCAGAGGAGCTGCAAAAAGCTGAGGTACGGAGAAGAGCGCATGGGAGAGAGCGGGTGCTGGAGAACCTGGCTGGCTTTCTCTGGCAGGAGGGAGGCGGAGACTCTCAATGGCATTGAACCCCTTATCCTATGACACTAAACCCCATATCCAGCCGAAACTCATACGGGGGGTGTTTGGACTGTGAAAAGGGAGAAGTGCTTGAAATTTAGGGGAGTCGCAAAATATCAGAAGTCTGGTGACGCGCACGGCACTGCGTGCAGAGGACCGGCTTCTGATTGTGCCACTGGCTTTCACAAGTGGGTGGGAGACAGACCCTCCCAACTGCACCACTTGTAACTTCACTAAACCCCAGGTTTCGCACGAAACTGGGATCCAGACTCATATGGTCCCGAGCACAGGGGAGCCGGAAAGGCAGCAGTCTAGAGGCACTGCAACAGCGTGCGCACAAGGGACTGCTCCAGCGATTACCCAGTCACGTGCGACTTGGGGGCCATGGAGGGCGGGGCTGACTGGAAGGGAAGGCAGTCCCTTAAGCCCTGAGACTCCACCCATCCCAAGCTCAATAGAGAGGCTTCTGCAGTTTTGCAAGTCTGGTATCATAAGGCTGAATCCAACACAGAAGTTGTCCCGGCATAGTGAAAATGCTGAGACAAGGGAAGGGATCACAAACAAAAGAAATGGAGGAAAACAAACGACTGGATATAGAGTTCAAAACCACGCTTATAAGGTTTTTCAAGAATCTCCTATAGAAGTTGGATAAATTTAGCGAGACCCAAGAGGAGATGAAAAAAAAAACAACTAGAGATGCAAAAGAACCAACTAAAAATTAAATATACACTGACTGAATTAAAAAATATTGTACAGAGACCTAACAGCCAACTAGAGGAAGACAAGAATCAAGTAAAAAATGTGAAATATAAAGAATCAGGAAACACTCAACTGAAAAAGCAAGAAGAAAAAAGAATACAAAAATGTGAAGATAATGTAAGGAGCCTCTGGGACACCTTCAAGTGTACCAACATCAGAATTATGGGAGTTCCAGAAGAAGTGAGAGAGCAAGATACTAAAAACCTATTTAAAGAAATAATGACTGAAAACTTCCCACATCTGGTAAAAGAAATAGACTTACAAGTCCAGGAAGCATACAGAACCCCATATAAAAGGAATCCAAATAAGACTACACCTAGACACATCATAATTAAAATACCAAGAGCAAAAAACAAAGAGAGAATATTAAAAGCAGCAAGAGAAAAACAGTTCATTACCAACAAGGGAGCACCCATATGACTGTCAGCTGATTTCTCAACAGCTACGATGCAGGCCAGACGGGAGTGGCAAGAAATTTTCAACGTGATGAATAGCAAGAACCTACAACCAAGAATACTCTATCCAGCAAAGCTATCATTCAGAAGTGAAGGGCAGATAAAGAGCTTCACAGAGAAGAAAAAGCTAAAGGAGTTCATCAACTCCAAACCAGTATTATATGAAATGCTGAAAGGTATTCTTTTAGAAGAGGAAGAAGAAAAAGGTAAAAGATAAAAAATTATGAACAACAAATACGTATCTATCAACAAGTGCATCTGAAAAGTAAGGGAATTGAAGATTTGATCAACAGAATAAACTGGTGAATATAATAGAATCAGGAGCACAGAAAGGGAGTGGACTGATAATTCTCAGTGGGAAAGGGGCAGGGGTGTACAGGAGAGACTGGACAAAAATCATACACCTATGGATGAGGTCAACGGGAGGGAGGTAAGGGTAGAGGGAAGGGTGGAAGCTAGGTGCGGGGAACTATGGAGGGGAAAAAGAGAAACAAATGTAATAATCTGAATAATAAAGATTTAAAAAATAAAAAAATAAAGTGCACGATATCCAGGCAGAGGATAGAACCCAATGGTAGTCAGGGTTTTTCCTGCAACAACGACTCAAATGGACAGTGTCGGTTGGGGAACAGTTCCAATCAGGTGTCTTTTTTTATTTTTAATTGAATCTTTATTATTCAGATTATTACATTTGATTCTCTTTTTTCCCCTCCATAGCTCCCCTCCACCCGGCTCCCAACCCTCCCTCTGCCCTTACCTCCCCTGCATTGTCCTCATCCATCGGTGTATGATTTTTGTCCAGTCTCTCCCTGCACCTCCCTCTCCTCCTGAGAATTATCAGTGCACTTCCTTTACATGCTCCTGAATCTATTATACTTGCCAGTTTATTCTGTTGATCAAATTTTTAATTCACTTAATTTTTAGATTCATTTGTTGATAGATATGTACAGTGGTACCTCGAGATACGAGTTTAATTCGTTCCGTAATCTGGCTCGTATATCAAGTTGCTCATATCTCAAAGCAAATTTCCCCATTGAAATCAATTGAAATGCCGTTAATCCATTCCAGCCCCCAAAATGCCACCTCAGTTGTTCTTGTTACGTGTTTTTGAATAAGAAAAATGTATTTATAAATGACAAATATTGTATAAAAACATAATAAAAGAGAATGTAAAGAAATAAACTTGTTTTATAAAGTGTATTTTCCTACTCGTTACACTCTTAATGCTACACTTTATCCCTAAACTGAATGTAACTTAACTAAGCTTCACTGAACTTAATTGCTGCTGGTCTTTGCATTCTTGGCCCATTAAAAAAAAACACTTGTCCAACAAGGTTTGCCTCTTCCTCCCTTTCAGAATGTTTCTGAAATGGGTGAGGCAAGTTTCATTGAACAGCTCCGATGCACGACCACTAGCAACTTTTTCAGGGTGTTTATTTTCCACGAAGTTTGGCACCCTCTCCCACATTCCTAAGATCTCCTTTATCTCACTTGTAGAGATCTCCTCAACCTCCGGCTCCTCCTGGAAACCAATTTCTTGGAGAACCTCCGCATGTTGCTGAGACTGCAACTCTTGTAACTCCTCCGTGGTGAGTTCCAGAGAGTGCTCCTCGACGAGCTCATTCATGCCTCTCTCATCCACCTCCAGGCCCATGGATTTTCCCAGAGACACTATCTCCTCCTCCACTGGCACCTCGGATTCGAATCCTTCCAAGGTCCTTTTGGCTACGGCCTCAGGCCACAGCTTCTTCCATGCAGAGATCAAAGTCCTCGTTGTAACACCCAGCCAGGCCTGATCAATAATTCTGAGGCATATCACGATGTTAAAGTCGTTCTTCCAGAACTTTGGAAGGGTGAGGTTGTGTTCTCTGTCACCTCATAGCAGCGCCGGAACGGGTACTTGATGTACAGCTTTTTAAAATTAGAAATCACCTCCTGATCCATGGGCTGCAGGATAGGAGTGGTGTTGGGAGGTAGGTAGACAACCTTTATAAACTTGAACTCTTCGAGGAGTTCATCTTTGAGGTTCGGTGGGTGAGCAGGAGCATTGTTGAGGACGAGGAGGGCTTGCATGGTTAGGTTGTTTTCCTGTAGATATTTCTTAACAGAAGGGCCGAAAACCAGGTTTACCCACTCTACAAAGAACTGCCTGGTGACCCATGCCTTCGGGTTTCCCCTCCACACAACTTGCAGTTTATCTTTTAAAATCTTATGTGACTTAAAGTCTCTGGGGTTTTCCAAATGGTATACGAGCAGAGGCTTGATCTTGCAGTCGCCACTCGCATTGGCGCACAGTGCGAGAGTTAGCCTATCCTTCATGGGTTTGTGGCTTGGCATCGCCTTCTCCTCTGCCGTTATATAAGTCCTATTCGGCATCTTCTTCCAGAAAAGCCCTGTCTCCTCACAGTTGAAGACTTGCTGGGGGATATATCCTTTGGCTTCTATCAGTTCGGAAAAAGTTTTGAGGTAATCCTCAGCTGCCTTCACATCCAAACTTGCTGCCTCACCATGGCTGACGATGGAGTGAATGGCGGACCTTTTCCTAAAGTTAGCAAACCAGCCTTTACTGGCTTTAAATGAGTCTTTTGATGCTTCGTCTGTGGAAGTGCACGGGGTCTGCTCCAGCAAATCGCCGTAAATCGCTCGCACCTTCTCGCATATGATGCCCTGTGTTAATGTATCTCCTTTAAGCTGCTTCTCCGTCACCCACACCATCAGTAGATTCTCCATCTTTTCATGGAGAGAGCTACGGAGCTTAGAAATTATTGTAACGCCCTTAGCTGGCATCATACCCTTTATCAACTCCTTCTGTTTAAGCACAGTGCATATCGTTGAAGTACTACGCCCGTATTGCCTCGCCAAGTCAGCCACTCGCACACCTGGCTCATATTTTTCTATGATTTCACGCTTTAATTCAATATACATCATCCTCTTCTGAGCACTGATCTTTCCACTCGCTTTCTTCGGACCCATGGTTATAAAAAGAAATGTGATGAAGTATGTAAATGCACAAAAGATGCTTTGACAACAAGGTAAACAAGCACACTGACTGAGGCATGGGAAACTATGCAGAGCAGATGGGAGACGCTCGAGTCATGGTAAACCAGTGGGTCGTGTGCAGCTTGCCAATCCGCGCAATTACTAGTATCTCAAATGTTGCTTGTATTTCAAAGCAAAAAATCGCTCACTCGACGGCACGTATCTCAAAAATCTCATGTATTAGGGCACTCGTATCTTGAGGTACCACTGTATTTGTTGTTCATAATTTTTTACCTTTTATCTTTTCTTCTTCCTCTTCTTAAAGAATACCTTGTAGCATTTCATATAATACTGGTTTGGAGTTGATGAACTCCTTTAGCTTTTTCTTATCTGTGAAGCTCTTTATCTGCTTTTTCTTATCTGTGAAGCTCTTTATTCGATTCTGAATGATAGCTTTGCTGGATAGAGTATTCTTGGTTGTAGTTTCTTGCTATTCATCACGTTGAATATTTCTTGCCATTCCCATCTGCTCTGCATAGTTTCTGTTGAGAAATCAGCTGACAATCATATGGGTGCTCCCCTGTAGGTAATTAACTGGTTTTTTTTTCTTGCTGCTTTTAAGATTCTTTCTCTGTCTTTTACTCTTGGTATTTTAATTATGATGTGTCTGGGTGTGGTCCTCTTTGCATTCCATTTATATGGGGTTCTGTGTGCTTCCTGGACTTGTAAGTTTATTTCTTTCAACAGATGTAGGAAGTTTTCAGTCATTATTTCTTCAAATAGGTTTTCAGTTTCTTGCTCTCTCTCTTCTTCTGGCACCCCCATAATTCGGATGTTGGTACGCTTGAAGCTGTCCTAGAGGCTCCATACATTATCTTCACATTTTTGGATTCTTTTTTCTTCTTCTTGCTTTTCCAGTGGAGTGTTTTTGATTTTTTATATTTCAAATTTTTGACTTGATTCTTGTCTTCCTCTAGTCTGCTTTTAGGTCTCTGTATAATATTTTTTATGTCAGTCAGTGCATGTTTAATTTCTAGTTGGTCCTTTTTCATCTCTAGTTGGTCCTTTTTCATCTCCTCTTGGGTCTTGCTAAATTTATCCATCTTTTCTAGGATATTCTTGAAAAACCTTATAAGTGTGGTTTTGAACTCTATATCCAGTCATTTGTTTTCCTCCATTTCTTTTGTTTCTGATCCCTTCCTTTGTCTCTTCATTTTCACTATGCTGGGAGAACTTCTGTGTTGGATTCAGACTTATGACACAAGACTTGCAAAACTGCAAAACCCTCTCTGTTGAGCTTGGGTGGGGTGGAGTCTCAGGGCTTAACGAATCACCTTGCCTTCCAGTGGGCCCCGCCCTACATGGCCCCTGGGTCTCACGCGTCTCTGGGTAATCGCTGGAGTAGTTCCTATGCGTGCGCACGCGTGCACTCAGTGCCTCTAGACTGCTGTCTTTCCGGTCCCCTGCACTCCGGATTCACATGAGTCTGGGTCCCCAGGGTCTCGCCCAAAACTGGGGGTTAGTGGAGTTAGAGGTGGCACAGTTGGGAGGCTCTGTCTCCCTCCCTCTCGTGAAAGCCAGCAACACAATCAGCAGTTGGTCTTCTGCGCGCAGTGCTGTGTGAGCCACCAGACTTCTGCCCTTTTCGCGGCTCCCCCAAATTTCCCTGCACTTCTCCCTTTTCACAGTCCAAACTCCCCCCATATGAGTTTTGGCTGGACCTGGGGTTCAATGGTATAGGATAGGGGGCTTAGTGCAGTTCGCAGTCTCCATTTCCCTCCCACCAATGAAAGCCAGCCAGGTACACCAGCACCCGCTCTCTACACGCATGCGTCTACGTACCTCAGCTTTTTGCAGCTCCTCTGGGTTTCCGTGAGCCCCTCTCTTTCCTTCTAGTTGTAGAATTTCCACTCAGCCAGCTTTCCTGTGGTTCTGGAGAACGTCCATTCTGTCTTTTAGTTGTAGTTTTGAAATTGTTGTGTGAGGCAGCAGTGTAGGTATTTACCTATCCCGCCATCTTGGAGTTGGCATGCAATACCTTCAACAAAAAATAATTTCAGTTATTTTTTGTAAAAAAAGAGCAGAGTTGATGAAGCAGAGGATCAAATCAGTGATTTAGAAGATAAGACAACTATCCTAACCTGGTGAAGGAAATATAAATCCAGGAAAAGCAGATCCCAACCAAGATGCACCCAAAATTCCACACCAAGCTACATCATAATTAAAATCCAAAAGTAAAAGATAAGGTGAGAATCTTACAGCAGCAAGAGGAAACCAGTTAGTAACCCACAACAGAGCTCCCTTAAGACTGTCAACTGATTTTCCAACAGAAACTCTAAAGACTAGAAGGAATTGGCATGAAATATTCAAAGTGATGAAAAGGAAGGATCTACAACCAAGATTACTTTACCCAATAATGCTATTGTTTAGAATTGCAGGACAGATAAAGAGCTTCCCAGGTAAGAAAAACCTAAAGGAATTCATTACCATCAAACCAATGTTACAAGAAATATTCAAGGGTCTTAAGAAGAAAAATAAAGGAGGAGAGATGAGGAGGAGGAAAAGATAGAAAATATGAATAATAAAATTGATATAGATACACATATATATACTTTATGTTAAATCCAAATGGATTAAGTACTCCAATCAAAAGGCATACAGTGACTGAATGGACAATGAGACATAATCCTTACATATACTCTCTAAAAGAGATTCACAAACAGACTGAAATTAAAGGGTTGGAAAACAATATTTCATGAAAATGAAAACAAACACAAGCTGTGGTAGCAATACTTATACCAGACAAAATAGACTTTAAAACAAAGGCTGTATAATAAGAGACAAAAAAGGATCACTTGTGGTTATTTATCCAAATAAACCCAAAACAGTAAATAAATAAAGAAATATACACCCCTATATTCATTGTAGCATTATTTCAATAGCCAAGATATGGAAGCAAATTAAGTGTCCATTTATTTATGAATAGATAAAGAAGTGTGTGTGTGTGTGTATATATATATATAATCAAATACTTAGAGGGTATTGTGTCAAGTGAAGTAAGTCAGAGAAAGGCAAATACCAAGTGATTTTACTTATATGTGGAATATAAAAATAAATGAAGTAGCAGAACAGAAACAGACTCATAGATATAGACACCATTTTGACAGTTTCCAAGTGGGATAGGAATTGGGGGATTTTATTTAAAAAGATTAAGTACAAATTGGTAGTTACAGAGAAGTCATGGGGACGTAAAGTATAGCATAAAGAATACAGTCAATAATATTGTAATAACAATGGATTGCCAGGCTGCAGAGGCACAACACCAGTGTCATGCTGCCCAGCCTCAAAAGGGTCAGTCTCACTTTTGAAGGGCCTGCAAATGCTCACCACAGTCTGGTCCTAGAATCCCACAATTCTTCTCAAACTGTGAGTGACTGAGTAGTTTGTACATCATTCTGGTGAAAAGCTAAAATTCCCAGTTACCTTGCATACCTGACCCTATTCTGAAGTCAAGAGAAGACTGCTTTACAAGACTTCCCAACAATGCTGCAATGTTGGTATCTAATTTATCATGTGGGCAATGCAAGTTTTATAGCTGATCTTGAATGCAGCACTTGGAAAATTGTTTTAATCTGCCCTTCTAGAGACATGGAAAAGCAGTGACCAGAAGACCTGCATTCGGTTGTATCCCCCCAAATTAAAACAGCCATTTTTCATGAGAGATGCTGCAGCCCCTCCCAGAACCATAGTCAGGAAAGGGGGGAAAAAAAACCTGCTCTAGTGATATTGCCCACCTCATGCTCACGAGTCCTGCCTGCCACACCATGCATCTAGACCTTTGCAGAGGAGACAGCAGCAGAGGCCAAGCCTGTGGTTTTGAACAGTCTCAGGGAGCATTGGTGACTGGTTTGGTGTGGGGCTGTCTGTCCCACATCCTGGGAATTTTGTGATTCCCCAAAATTCCTGGTTTCCAGTTGATCCCACTAGATTGCATAGTAGGACTCCTACATAGCCAAAGGCAGGGAAATATTCTAAGACTCTCTCAAAGGAGTAGCTCTGGAACAGGGAAACATACCCATCACTTTCCCTGAAATCTGAATGATACCTCCCCTTCATTGAAGACCCAGAGGTCTACCCTCCTGATTCTGCCTAAAGCCCTTTCAGAAACAGACTAGATTATTAAGATTGACAGTTGGATGGCAGGAAAAGACAGGTAGATGCAGAAGATTACTGACCCATCAATAGGTTCTGAACTGCTAATAAAATGACCTTAGAGTGCATCTGGGACTCTCCCACATAAAGTCCTGTGGAGAATGATACAAACTGTGTATAGGTTGAAACTTCAAACAGGTTGCTGAGAGGCAAAGGATGACAGTTTCTCACAGTGGTTAGCACCTAAGTACCTCCTGGAAAGTCCAGGATTGGCAGACAAAATAGCCTCAGTCATGAGAAGAGCAAGACCCAAAGGGACCTCCTAGGAGACACTAAACTCTGCTGAGATGAATGCCACTATATATTTTTTCTTTATCTTTCTTATCTTCTTTATTGATTTATTATTTTAGTCTCTCTTTTTATTTCATAAATGTAATTTTTCCTTCCCTTTTCTTTGCCTGTTTTGTTTTCTTCTTTCTCCTGTTTTCTCTTTATTTTTCCTTTTCTTATTTTTTTCTGTCTGCTTTCTCTTGTTTTCTCAGAATTATTTTCTTCCTCTTTTATACTGTTTTCCTCCCCCCTATTTTTTATTCATATTTTCTTTTTTTCACCTCTGCCCTTCCATATTCCTTTTTCTTCCCCCTTATTTCCTTCTCATAGTTTTTATTTTATTCTATTCTCATTTCTTCTTCCTAATTTCCTCTTCTTTTGTGGTTGTTTTTGTTGTTGTTTTAGCGTTTTTGTGTATGTTTATGTCTTGTTTCTTCTTTTGTTTTGTTGTGATACCACCTGCACAATGGTTCTCATCAGTGGTTCAGGATGAGCCTCACAGTCAACCTGCCTGAGAGGAGCTTCCACCCATGAATTGGACAAAAATAAGACCCAATTACAACAGGAAAACCCAAATAATTAACATAAGGGAAATTCCTAGAGCAACCAGCTCAGAATATCTGAGAAACTGCATCACCGGGTCCCATAAAACACTGACTACATTGAGCCATACCACAAAGACTGGGAGGCGTAGAAGTTTGATCTAACCTATAGAAACAAATACAAGGAGTAAACAAAAAGGGGGAGACAAAGAAACAATCCCCAAATTTTAAAAAAAGGAAATTTCAGAAAGAGAGCTAAACTAAATGGAGGAAAGCAAATTACCAGATATAGAGTTCAATGTCATGATTATAATGATGCTCAAGGAATTTAGAATATCAAGAAACTTGGTGGGAATTACTACAGCATAAAACGAAATAGAAACCATAAATAAGAATCAGTTGGAAATGAAGAATAACATAGCTGACATCAAGAATACACTGAAAGGAATTAAAAGTACATTAAATGAGTCAGAAGATAAAATCAATGATTTGGAAGACAAGATAGAAAAAAATCACCCTATTAGAGAAGCAAAAATAATTAAAAAGTAGAAGAGTACTTTAAAGGAACTTGGAAATAACATGAAACGTAACAATATCCACATGATAGGATTACCACAAAGAGAAGAAAGCATTCTAAAAATTCCAAGAGGAAAGAATTTTTTTATGAGCCCAGCATTATCCTAATCCCAAAGCCAGATAATGACACTACAAAGAAAGATAATTATAGGCCAATATCCCTGATGAACATAGATGCTAAAATTCTCAACAAAACATTAGTAAATCTGATCCAGCAATATATTAAAAAGATCATACACCAATACCAAGTGGGATTTATTACAGGGATTCAAAGCTGGTAAAATATTCACAAAACAATAAATTTGATATATCACATAAAATTGAAAGATAAAAATCACATAATTATATCAGTATATGCAGAAAAAGCATTCAACAAAATCTAACACCTATTTTTTATAAAATCTCATCATAAAGGGATAGAGGGAACATACCTCAACATAATAAAGGCCATCAATAACAAACTTACAGCCAACATCATTCACAGTGGACAAAAACTAAAAATATTTCCCCTAAGAACAGTGACAAGATTGGGAAGTCTGCTTTTACCATTCTTATTCAACATACTATAAAATTTCTAACCACAGTGCTCAGACAAGAAGAAAACAGAAAAGAAATCCAAATTGGAAAGGAGTTAAATAAAAGTGACATCATTGACATGATATTGTATATAGAAAACATTAAAGACTCCACAAAAAACTATTAGATTTAATAAATGAATTTGGCAATGTAGCAGGATACAAAATTAACAACACATGAACCCAAAAATGAAATTGATGTTATTTTTATACACCAAAAACAATCTCAGAAAGAACCTAAACACACACACACACACACACACACACACTCATACACACACAATCCCATTTACCATTGCAACAAAGAAATTAAGATACTTAGTAATAAACTTAACTAATGAGGTAAAAGAGATGTGCTCAGAAAACAGGACATTGAAAAAAGATATAGAGGAAGATATAAACAAGTGGAAGAATATACCATGTTCCTGGATTGGTAGAATCAACATCATTAAAATGTCCATATGAACCAAAGCAATCTACAAATTCATTGCAATCCCTATTAGAATACCAACAAGATATTTCACAGATCTAGAACAAATATTCCAAAAATTTATATGGAGCCAAAAAATACCCCAAATAGCTGTAGCAATCCTGAAAAGAACAACAAAGTTGGAAGAATCACAATACCAGATATCAAATTATACTACAGAGCCATTGTACTCAAAACAACCTGATACTGGCATAAGAGCAGGCCCATAGATCAATGGGATAGAATGAGAACCCAGAAAACAACCCAAGACATGATGCTTAATTACCACTTGACAAAACAGGCAAGAGGATACAATGGAGTATAAGTAAAGACAGTCTTTTCAATAATTGGTGTTGGGAAAATTGGACAGATACATCAAAAAGAAAAGAAAGAAACTAGATCACAAACTTAACCCCACACAACAGAGTAAACTTAAAATGGGGGGGGGGCAAAACTTAAATGTAAGTTGTGAAACCATAAAAATTTTAGAAGAAATCATTGGCAGCCAAATCTCAGGCAATATATTTACTGATAACATATCCTAGGGTAAAGGAAACCAGGGAGAAAATAAACAAATAGGATTACATCAAAATAAAAAAGCTTCTAGAGAAACCAAGATTGCATAGGTGAACTAGACTGCTGCCTCGCACAACTATTTCAAACTTATAACTAGAAGACAGAACGGACATCATCCAAAACCACAGGAAAGCTGGCTGAGTGGAAATTCTACAACTAGGGGGAGAGAGGGGCTCACAGAGACTCAGAAGAGCTGCAAAAAGCTGAGGTACAGAGAGATGTGCATAGAGAGGGATGGGCAGCGGAGTGCCTGGCTGGCTTCCTCTGGCAGGAGGGAGATGGAGACTCCCGACTGCACTATACCCCTTATCCTACTGCACTGAACCCCAGTTCCAGGCAAAATTCATATGGGGGGAGTCTGGACTGTCGTGAAAAAGAGAAGAGTCCACAGAGATTTGGGGGATCCGTGAAAGGGCAGAGGTCTCGGGGTGTGCATATCACTGCACGCAGAGAGGACAGACTGCTGATTGTGCTGCTGGCTTCTCTAGTGGGCAGGAGACAGAGCCTTTCAACTACACTGAAGTCCACTTCTGACTGCACTGAATCCCAGTTTTGGGCAAGACCTTGGGGATCCAGACTCATACGGGTCCCAGAACACAAGAGAACCAGAAAGACAGGGATCTAGAGGCACGCATATGTGCACACAAAGTGGGCTGCAGCAATTACCGAGAGACTTGAAACTCAGGGGCCATATAGGGCAGGGATGACTGGAAGCCAAGGTTGTCTGCTCAGCTCTGAGACTCCACTCCATCCAAGACCAAAGCTCCCAACTGCACTGAAATACAAGTCGAACTGCACTGAACCCCAGTTTCGGGCAAGACCCTGGGGCCCTAAACTCATATGAATCCCTGGAGCACGCAGAAAGGCAGAGATCTGGAGGCGCGAATGCCTGTACACAGAGAGGGCTGCAGCAATTACCAAGGGACACTGAGACCAGGGGCTGACGGGAAGCCAAGACTGTCTGATCAGCCCTGAGACTACGCCCCATCCAAGCCTAGCACAGAGGCTTTTGCAGGCTTGCAAGTCTTAAGGCAGAGTCTAGCACAGAAGTTCCCTCGGTGTTGACATAGCTGATTTTCACAACTAGTTGGCTTGGGAGTCAATTTCCCCCGGTGATACCAACAACAATCAAGACTTAACTACAACAAGACTGTACACACAGTCCACAAAAGGGTAAGCCAAGAGATTCACCTCAGGTAACTGGGGAGGTGGAGCTACTGGGCCATATAGGACACCTAGCACATGAAGCTACTCTACCAACTCAGGGAAGCAGTGAAAATATGGAGACAAAGGAACAGATGACAAATGAAAGAAATGGAGGAAAACAAATGACTGGATATAGAGTTCAAAACCACACTTATAAGGTTTTTCAAGAATTTCCAAAAAAAAAAAAAGGTTAATTTAGTGAGACCCAAGAGGAGATGAAAAAGGACCAACTAGAAATTAAACATACAGTGACTGAACTAAAAAATATGATACAGAGACCTAACAGCAGACTAGAGGAACGCAAGAATCAAATCAAAGATTTGAAATACAAAGAAGCAGAAAACACTCCACTGGAAAAGCAAAAAGGAAAAAGAATCCAAAAATTTGAAGATAATGTAAGAAGCCTCTGGGACAACTTAAACGCACCAACATCCGAATTATGGGGGTGCCAGAAGAAGAGAGAAAGCAAGATACTGAAAACCTATTTGAAGAAATAATAATAAAACTTCCCCCACTTGGTGAAAGAAATAGACTTACAAGTCCAGGAAGTGCACAGAACCCCAAACAAAAGTAATCCATAGAGGACCACACTAAGACACATCATAATTAAACTACCAAGAGCAGCCGAGACCAGTTTGGCTCAGTGGATAGAGCATTGGCCTGCAGACTGAAAGGTCCCAGGTTCGATTCCGGTCGGGGGCATGTACCTTGCTTGTGGGCACAACTCCAGTAGGGGGCGTGTAGGAGGCGGCTGATCGATGTCTCTCTCTCATTGATGTTTCTGACTTTCTATCCCTCTCCCTTCCTCTCTGTAAAAAATCAATAAAAATATATTTTTTAAAAAATACCAAGAGCAAAAGACAAAGAGAGAATCTTAAAAGCAGCAAGAGAAAAACAGTTAATTACCTGCAGGGGAGCACCCATATGATTGTCAGCTGATTTCTCAACAGAAACTATGCAGGCCAGATGGGAGTTGCAAGAAATATTCAACATGATGAATAGCAAGAACTTACACCCAAGAATACTGTGCCCAGCAAAGCTATCATTCAGAATTGAAGGGCAGATAAAGAGCTTCACATCTAGAAAAAGCTAAAGGAGTTCATCAACACCAAACCAGGATTATATGAAATGCTGAAGGTACTCTTTAAGAAAAGGAAGGAGAAAAAGGTAAAGATAAAATCAACAAGTGAATTAAAAATCTGATGACAGAATAAACTGGTGAATATAATAGAATCAGGGGCATAGAAAGGGATTCGACTGATAATTCTCAGGGGAAAAGGGTGAGAGAGGTATAGGGAGAGACTGAATAAAAATCATACACCTATGGATGAGGACAGTGTGGGAGAGGTAAGCGCAGAGAGTGGGTGGGAGCCGGGTAGAGGGGAGCTATGAAGAGAAAAAAAGAGGAATAATTGTAATAATCTGAACAATAAAGATTTATAAATAAAATAAAAGCTTCTGTACAGCAAAAGAAACCAGCATCCAAGTGAAAAGGGAGAACATATTTGCCAATGATACCTCTGATAAAGGATTAATATCCAAAATATATAAGGAACTCATACAACTTAACAAAAGGAAGATAAACAATCCAATTAAGAAATGGGCAAAGGATGCCGAGACTGGTTTGGCTCAGTGGATAGAGCGTCGGCTTGCGGACTGAAGGGTCCCAGGTTCGATTCCGGTCAAGGGCATGTATCCTGGTTGCGGGCACATCTCCACTGTGGGGCGTGCAGGAGGCGGCTGATCGATGTCTCTCTCTCATCGATGTTTCTGACTTTCTATTTCTCTTTCTTCCTCTCTGTAAAAAATCAATAAAATATATTTAAAAAAAAAAAGAAAGAAATGGGCAAAGGACCTAAATAGGCACTTCTCCAAAGAGGACATACAAAAGGCCAAGAGACATATGAAAAAAATGTTCAAAGTCACTAAATCATCCAAGAGATGCAAATGAAAACAACAATGAAGTACCATCTCACACCTGTCATAACAGCTACCATCAACAAATCAACAAATGATAAGTGCTGGCAAGGATGTGGAGAAAAGGGAACCCTCATACACTGCTTGTGGGAATGCAGACTGGTGCAGCCACTGTGGAAAACTATGGCTTTTCCTCAAAAAATTAAAAATGGAACTCCCATTTAACCCAGGGATCCCACTTCTGGGAATATATCCTAAGAAATCTGAAGCACCAATCAGAAAGAATGTATTCTCCGCTATGTTCATAGCAGCACAATTTACAATAACTAAATCTGGAAACAGCCCAAGTGCCCATCAGTAGATGAGTGGATAAAAAAAGCTGCAGTACATCTATGCAGCAGTAAAAAAGAACAATCTCTTACCTCTTGAGACAGTCTGGAGAAACCAGGAGAATATCATGCTGAGTGAAATGTCAGTCAGAGAAAGACAAGTATCACATAATCGCATTCATTTGTGGAATCTAAATAACAAAATAAACAGATGAATAGAGTGAATCCAGAGACATGGAGGCAAGAAACAGTGCAGAATCTCAGAGTGAAGGCAGGGGAGGGAGGTTGAGTGTGAAGTAATCAACCAAGGACCTTGTATGCAAATATGCATAACCATGGACACAGACAATAGGGTGCTGAAGGCCTGGAGTGGGGGAAGGGGATTGGAGGGGATTAATGGGGGGACAAAGGGAACATATGTAATACTTTCAACAATAGTTATTTTTTTAAAAAAATACTTTATTAAACTTATTACCATACGAGTTACCATTGATGCATTTAGATCATCCATTGTTACCTTGATAAATTATTAATATCTCCCTGTACTGAAGCAAAAATTCTTTCAGTAATATTTTATCACTATTCTTATTGTAATCTGTATAAAACCCAGTGTCATTTATATTCTTTTAGCTTCTCCTTAATATCTTCCCATCCCACCTTGTTATTATTTCATCTTTCGGATTAAAGCTCTGTCTTCATCCACAAAGCACTGTCTCTTCATTTTTCTTAAAATCAGTTTCTCTATCATTCAGTACTCATTAAATTTTATGTCAAAGAAACATTTTCCTAATAGTTTCTCTTTTTATGTTTTGCTTATAAACACAAAGTGGAGAGGGAAGTTAGTTGAAAAGGAAGGTCCTAGGAAGAAGCAGCAGCTTAAAGAGAAAGAATTTTCATATATCTGAGAGTCAGCTTCTGAGTTAATTGTTGCATATCTTAGGATCTTCTCTAGGTTGTGAACCCAAGGCACAGGGCACTCTTTCCTGGCTTGTAGAGCACAAAACATACTAATAGTCATGAAACAAGATATAATAAATAAGCTTCTTTTCTAAATTTGAACTTAAAATTGTGTTACTTTTTTTTCTATTTCTTGTTTAGAATCTGCCCTTAACATTTTTCTTATGCATTTAAAATTTCTTTATAAAATCATTCTTGATGCCTTCATAATACCCTGTTATATAGATACTAGGGTCCAGGTGCACAAAATCCGTGCACAGGTGGGGTACCTAGGCCTGGCCAGCAATCAGGGCCTATTGGTGCCAACTCACCCAGTCCCTATCAGGGCCAGGTCGCCAGGGTCTACCAGCTGGGGCCTGGGGGCCTGCTGGATGCGGGGAAGGATGGAGGGAGAGACCGCAGGAGGTTTGCTGGCCAGAAGAGGACTGAGGAGATTGGCTGGCTGTGGAGGTTGGCTGTAGGAGCACACTGACCACCAGAGGGCAGCTCCTGAATTGAGCATCTTCTCCTTGGTGATCAGCGCATGTCCTAGTGACTAGTCGACCAGTCATTCCAACCGTTCCGTCGTAAGGGTTACTTAGGATCTCTCTCTCTCTCTCTCTCTCTCTCTCTCTCTCTCTCTCTCTCTCTGTGTGTGTGTGTGTGTATCTTGATTTTTTAAAACATTTCCACATTGTTAGACAGGTGTATGTCTTTTTTTATAGTTGGTAGCTTTCTATGTCTGATTTTTTTTTAATTTTTATTGCTAAAAATATTACATATATCATCTTTTTTCCCCCATTGATCCCTTCTAGCTAGCCCTGCACCCCAGGCCTTCACCATCCTATCTATGTATGATTTTGAGGTGCTTCTTGCTGAAGCTATATTGGCCTCTGTGATTAGTTGTAGGATAACTCTTCCAGGTTGCTGACTTGAGTCATTAGTGAAATAGCCATGTAATAGAAACCAGGGATATTGTAGTAATCACCTGGAGCCTTTTCATGGAGCTACTTAAAGAACACAGAACTGACGCCCAGTGTCTATCCCTGTCTCCCCAATTGAAGGCTGATAATGGCAGCAGTTTGGCAGCAGGGAGAGATAGAAGTAAAGAGCCTGATGATCTCCTGAATGATGTCAGCTATCTTTTGGTGACAGATTTTCTTTTAATTCTACTTTAATAATGACAGCTAACATTTATTTCAGTGCAGGCATTGTTCTAAGCAATTAACATGCCTCAACTCCTGTGATCACCCCAATAATCCTATGATGTTGGGTATGGTATGATTATAGGTAAGGAAACTGAGTCCTATAATGGCTAGTAACTTTCTGCAGGTCACCAGGTATTGGGGGCAGACCTGAGATTCAAATCCTATTTTCTAACACTGTTCCAGACACCTTAGGAAGAACAGAGAAAGAGAGTGATACAAGACATCATTTTTAGTTGTATACAGTCCTTATTTATTCTGCATCCAGCAAAGTTGCTAATTTGTGCCATGGATTAGATCAAAATGTACCTTGCCGTCAACTTACCATAGGAGTTAGGGTCTCAGAACAGTGCTAATCACGTGTGGTTTGTGGACAAGTAGAGCTTCAGAATCATCTGGACACTAATTATATTTATAAACTTTTGGGCCCCAGCCCAGACCTACCCAAACCCTACTCCAGAATTACAGTCTCTGGGTATTGATCCAAAAAGCTGTGTATGTGCTTTTTAAAATAATTCTCCAGCTAATTTTATATTAACCAAAGTCTGAGAAGCATTAGTGTAGTTTATGTTCCCAAAGTATCACCTTACAGATAATTAAAAAAATAAAATAAAATAAAGACAGCTCAGGGTATGGAATCTGATTTAAAAGAAGGGATGTAGACATAAATTAGGCCATGACTTTTTAAATTTTTTCAAATAGAAAAGAATTTGTATAGACCTAAGGAAGAAAAATAAATTGATTCAGGTTTATTTGGATCAGAATTAATGTGTCTCCCTGAGCCCCTAATGCCTCTTTTAAGATGTTAAAGCCAGAATGTTGTTTATATAGAGTAATTCATTATCTTCCTGGAACTAATTATGGAAAAGAAGACTGTTCTCACATTTGTTGTTGAGGGATCACATTATAAGTAAGAAGAAATTCATTTATACTAGCAGGAAATGATTCCAGACACAAGCTAGTGAGCCAGGCAGGAGTCACTCTACCCTGTTTGGACACTGGTCCCCACAGCAGTATTGTGTTTTAAGAGAGGTTCATGTTCCTGCCAAACTTGATTCTTTGAGAAAGAGCAAAATGGGAAGACCAAGAAGTGATGACACTGTTTTAAATATGAAAAAGATAAAAATGTCAACTAAAATTCTAAAGAGGATTAGATAACAGAAGGAAATTATTAAGAGGTAAAAGAAAATGGATAAAGAAATAATTTATAGAACACAGAAAGTTTTCATTGCTAGTTCAAAAATAGAAGTACTTTAGCAAGTCATTCCATTTTAAAAATCAAATTTCTGAATTCTCAAAATATTGAAATAGAGAAATTCTGTTTTAACATTTGCTATTTTCTCCCCAAAGAAATCAGCAATTTCAATAAATGCTTTCTTTTGTCCAAAATATCATATGACATTCAAAACTAATATAAAATGTAGTTGGTATTTATCCTCAAGTTTAAATTTTATCAAAAAGCATAACAATAAGGATACAATCTATTTGAACAGAAACACTTTTGGTTATATTTTTAAAAAAAGATCCTTTATAATAAAAAGCTAATATGCAAATCAACCAAATGGCAGAGCAACCAGTTGCTATGACACACACCAACCACCAGGGGGAAGACACTCAATACAGGAGCTGTCCCCTGATGGTCAGTGTGCTCCCAGAGAGGGTGCATCACTCAGCCAGAAGCTGGGCTCATAGCTGGCAAGCACAGCAGCAGTGGTGGTAGCCTCTCACACCTCTGCAGCAGCACTAAGGATGTCTGCCAGCTTAAGCCCACTTCCTCGGGAAAGCAAACTTAAGCCATCAGTAGGACATCCTCCAAGGGCTCCCAGACTGCAAGAGGGTGCAGGCCGGGGTGAGGGTCGCCCCTCCCTCCCCAAGTGCAGGGCCTCTAGTTTAGTAATAAGATCTCATAAAGACATGGCTTTAAAGTTTATGTATTTAATGAAAGCTACAAGAATGTCTTGCACATTTTATGCATTATTGCATTTACAAAGCCTAACAAAAATGTGGAAGAAAATATGCATCATTGATATAAAATTCATAGTAATTTGAGCATTAGTTACATTTTACAGGTGTAAATTCTTAATCACTTCTTTTGTTAAAGGCCATTGATGTCAGTGTCTTCATGCATTGCCTTGTGTTAGTCCTCATTCCTCCTCTCAGGAAACATTTATCACAATGATGGGTTCTGTGGAAGACACAGTGATATATAAGAGTCAGCCACATGCTGAAGGTGTTCATAACATGGAAGTGCAAGATGAACACCAGTTCTTCCAGGGTCATGGGGCATGTGATGGAAACGAGCTTTGGGAATAGAGGTGGAGGGATTCAGCTTCAGAGAAGGACTCAGAGGTCATTCCTGGAGGAGCTAGTGTTTAAGCAGGTATGGAGATCTCTACAAAGAAGTGTGCTTAGAGGTCTGAGTACAAGAAGTTAGAGCTAGGTCCATGCATTCTTTGGAGTTTTCCCTTGAATTTGAAGTTTGAGCCAATCTTCTTATGAATCCTTAATTAGGAAACAACTAACTGCTACTTAATCTATTGAACACATATCTAAGTTTTATGTAATAAGTGCAAGTGTGGTGGACAGGATCCTGGACTTATCTCCTGGCTTGACCATTGGCCAGCTCTGAAACTTGGAAGGGACAGTTGTTCCTTCTGATCTCATTCTCATTAGCTGTAATACGTATTGGAAAAGTATTCTAGATCAGTGCTACTCAACGATCTGTGGTGCAGTTAATGTTTTTGTCAATCTGTCATTGACATCACTAGAAAAATGATCATGCACTTGGATGTCAGAAACATGAAATTGGTATGCAGGTTTGTCAACCCTCAACCTTGAGTTCTGCTCACTTCATAGAGGACAGGTAACAGTTCATGGAGTGGCAGGTTTTCAACTTCCACTCGGAGTAGAATGTGTAAGGCTCTGGTTTTATTCCAATTCCAGAATAGTAGGTGGAGACATATATAGTCATATGCTCATATTAAATAGTAGATGTAAAGGAAAAAGTATTTCTTACTCTCAATGCCTGTTTTTTAATTTATCCCATTATTTTATTTGTATCTACATTACTTTTCTTGTACCTTCTCTTTTTTTTTTCAAAATAGGAATGGCATATTTTTTCAGAATGAGAATGTCAACTTTTAGTATATTATTAAAAAATAAACATTCTTTTAAAAAGTCAGATAGATTACTCTTGTAAGTACTATTTTAATTCAAATGAAAATGTATAAAGAAAAACGTGAAAATCATCCATTTTAGCACTTTCAGAACACTAGCATTTTAGTATGTGTCTTCCTGGGCATTTTACAAATATACACAAACATAGCAATATATATATTTTTAATGGAACTTTTTATTTTACAAAAATTGAATTTTTACAAAAAATACTGGCTTATAACCCCCATATATTTTCCCCCAAATAACATGGATGTGGGAACCTCTTTCCACGTCCCGCATGGTTCAGGATTCCCGGTTCAGGGTTCGGGTTCTGAAGGAGGCCGCACGCAAACGAAATGAGAGACTAGAAAATATTAATTTGGGGATATTGGGGGGCTAGGCAGGAGCCTTCCTCTAGTGGAAAGGACTGCCACGTGCTCTGGCCTTTTTCTCCCTTTTATTAAGGCTTTGGGACACACCCCTAGCCATTAGGCAGGAGATAACAAAACAGAAATTAACATGAAACAAACAGAGATTGCTTCAGCCAACAATGTTTCAACTAAACAGTGAGTAATTAGCTGTGACCTTTCAGAGCAGTTAAGGTTGACCAGCCTTCTGGCCTCCTGTTTACATCCATTTAGTAAGAACAATGTTTGGTTTCCGACACATGGACAGCTAGCTCTTTGTGTCAACAAATGTAGACCTCTGTCACTTTCTGATCTGTGTTCCATTATGTAGCTTCTTCACTCACATTTTAGTTTTGCTGTGATGAGAATCATTTTGTCAGTTATTATTCCAAAGCTGCGTCTTTTATCTGCTGTCAGGACCTGCCTCACACTAGTCAAAGTGCGACTTGAGGCAGATTTGTGTTAATATAAAAATTCTATACTTGCCCAGCCAGTGTAACTCAGTGGTTTAACCTCAGTCCATGAACCAAGAGGTCATTAGTTTGATTCTGATCGAAGCACATGCCAGGGTATGGGCTCAATCCCAGTAGGGAGTGTGCAGAAGGCAGCCAATCAATAATGTTTCTCATTGATGTTTCTGTCTCTCTGTCCCTCTTCCTTTCTCTTTGCTCTAAAAATCAATAAAAGTATTTTTTAAAATATATTTTTATTGATTTCAGAGAGGAAGAGTGAGGTAAGGGAGAGAGAGAGAGAAACATCACTGATGAGAGATAAAAATCATTGACCAGCTGCCTCCTGCACGCTCCTCACTGGGGATCGAGCCCACAACCCAGGTATGTGCCCTCAACCAGAACCAAACCCAGGACCTTTCAGTCCACAGGCAGACACTCCATCCATTGACCCAAACCAGCTAGGATAATAAAAATATTTTTAAAGGCTTTCCTCTTTTTAAAAAAATTCTAACACTTAAGCAAAATACAAAGCAATCTATACTAATAATAGCCTAGGTGGCGTCATGCCTCACGTCATCACAATATGGTCGTCCTCACAGCAGAGGTGAGGCCTGGCAGCTGCTCTGTGCAATGAGGCCGGGGTCCTGTGGCTCTGCACAGTGCAGAGGAGGTGGGTCCTGCGGAGGAGGTGGATTGCGGCAGGGGAGGGGAGTTGGGGGCAATCAGGATGGCAGGGGAGTGGTTAGGGGGTGATCAGTCTGGCATATAGAAGAGATTAGGGGCAATCAGACAGGCAAGAGAGTGGTTAAGAGCCAGTGAGAGGGATGTCCCCCTAGGGGTCCCAGATTGGAGTGGGTGCAGGCCCGGCTGAAGGACACTCCCCCCACCACATGCACGGATTTCATGCATCAGGACTCTATACAAAAGGAAACATAAGAATGTCACAACTTAGAGGTATTTTTCTTTAAGGGTGAGTTTGTGTTTAAGAAAGTAGACTGTTGAACAGATTAGGCATTTTGTGAGATTTTAATAGCACATTTATTGTAGAAGTTGAATTTCAAAAGCAATTTTGCCTTTATCCCTGTAATAGTTTAGGTCAGTGGTCAGCAAACCACGGCTCAGGAGCCACATGTAGCTCGCAAGCCAACCCGCGGTTTGCTGCTCTGTTGACTAATGAGTTTGCCAGCCACTGGTTTAGGTCCAACCATTATAGAGTAGAACAAGACAGGAAATAGCCTTTTAATAGATTCTCTTCCCTTCTACCCACCCTCCATTCCAAACTATTGTGTTTAAATCTGAACTTCCCCATCAAGAGAATATTTGGGGCCTGGCTGGTGTTGCTTTATGGCTGAGCATCAACCCATGAACCAAAAGGTCCTAGAATCGAGCCAGTTGGGGCTCGATCTCCAATAGGGGGCATGCAGGAAGCAACAGATTGATGTTTCTCTCTCATCAATGTTTCCTTCTCTCTGTCTACCTCTCTTTTTTCCTCTCTCTCTAAAATCAATAAAAACATATATTTTAAAAAGAGAATATTTGGTTTTTAGAATGTTTGTATAAGCAGAGATTTCACTGCAGTTTGAAGTATAAGTGCCACTTGAGTGTGATAAGTAAGGACTGATCACTCAGCAGGTTTTGAATCTGAGTTACACAACATAATCTTTATTCCTATAGAACCAATTCAGATAGATAATAATCAATTTGACCCCAGCTTTCAGAAATGTAGGAACAATAAGTCTTCAGAGTTACATAGTAATGTTAACTTAAAAATCAGCATTTAGTTATATTTAACTTTGAAGAAATGTGAGTTATTCTTTTAAACTCATCTTCTTTTTCTAGCGTATAAAGTCTGGCAGAGATGGTCACGGAGGTTCTCGCGGCAAGAGAGATGGTAGTGCTGGCAGCGGTAAGTTTGTTTTGTAATCTTGAAGTTGTGGATTAGTACATGGGCTTTGAAAACATTTTGAAACAATCCAAAAATGTCCTTTGTGTGTGTGTGTAGTGTGTATGTGTGTGTATGTTGTATTCATAGTTAAACCTCACTTATTCTAATTGATTTTGTAGGCAGTCAGTCTGATATATAAATTAAGTATAATTGTTAGTTATTTTATTTCTTTTTTTAATTGTTTTTATTGATTTCAGAGAAAGATAAACATTGATTGGTTGTCCCACTTACTTATCCACTTATTGATTGGTATTTTTATGTGTCCTGAGTGGGGATTAAACTCTCAACTTTGGCATATCGGCATGAAACTCTAACCAATTGAGTTGCCTGGCCAGTGAGCAATTTTAGTTCTTAACCAGGACTGTTTCTGCTAATAGCATAACAAACAAGTTCAGGTTGGATAAATTATTGTAGATGTCCATCATAATGAGGCTTTACTGTGTGATGTTATAATTTACATTTTAAGGAAGTACCATGAGAAGTAAGATGCTCTTATAAAATGCAGACAGTTTCAGGTCTTCAGTTCTACTTTCAGTGTAGAAACAGTGCCAGTCTGGGAACTCAGGGTCATGGTTCTTGTTCCAGTCTTGATCATGACAACCATGTGTCTCTGGAGCAACCACATAAATGCTGTAGGATTTAGGTGATTTCTGAAGTTGTTTGCATCTCCAAATTCCTTGACTGTAATTGCTTGTGACATCATTCTAATATATAAAAAGCCATCATTCTAATATAAAAAAAACGATTAAATGGACGACCAAACAACAGGCTGTGTGGGATGACCAGGCCATCAGGAGGGTTAGTGAGGAATGACGAAACGACTGAACAGCTGAACAGCAGGCTGCATAGGGCACCCAGGCCAGCTGTGGGGAGCAGTTAGGGGTGACCAGACTGGCAGGGGGGGCAGTAAGGGGCAACCAGGCCAGTTAGGGGTGACAAGGCCAGTGGGGGAGGCAGTTAGGGGCAATCAAGCCATCAGGAAGAGGCAGTTAGGAGTGATCAGGCTGGCAAGGGGAGGTGCAGTTAGGGACAATCGGGCAGGCAGGAAGATGAGCAGTTAGGAGCCAGCAGTCCCAGATTGTGAGATGGATGTCCAATAGCCAGTTTAGGCCCAAAACCCAGGATCAGGACTAAACCGGCAATCAGACATCCCCCCAGGGGTCCTGGATTGGAGAGGGTGCAGGCTGGGCTGAGGGGACTCCCTCCTATGCGTAAATTTCATGCACCAGGCTTTTAATTACTTAATAAGAAGGTTTGTTTAGCAAGTCTTCTTTCTCTTTTTCCCATCAACAAAATCAACCTTCTCTCTACTTTGGGGATAGTTTAAGTTAAACTTAGTAGAAATTTAGTGGTTTTAAATAAACTATTAGAAAAATAAATGCTAAATGTGACCAATAAATACAGCTCCATTCTTTCACATCTCTACTTAGCAAGGTCATACATATGTGACCCAGTCCATGCAACTGCCCAGCTGCATATCTATCTCTGATCTAGTAGTAGTCAGGACAAAGCAAGGTGTGACCCTTAGATAGGTAAGCCTTTCATTTACTCACAAATGTTTACTGGGTACATTCACAGGGATAAATACAATGGTGGCCCCTGTGCTCAAAAAAAATTCTAATATAGCCCTAACCGATTTGGCTCAGTGGATAGAGCAGTGGTCTGCAGACTGAAGGGTCCCAAGTTCAATTCCAGTCAAGGGCATGTACCTTGGTTGCGGGCACATTCTCAGTAGGGGGCGTGCTGGAGGCAGCTGATCAATGTTTCTCTCTCATCGATGTTTCTAGCTCTCTGTGCCTCTCCTTCCCTCTCTGTAAAAAAATCAATAAAATATATTTTGTTAAATAAGAAAATTCTAATCTAGCTGGAAAGACACACAAGGTTCTAGTGATGAGAGTGCTGCCACAACAAAAGCACGTGTGTCTTCCAAGATTCAGGACTTGAGACTGGGAACAAAGACTGTAGAAATCAGAGCTTGCTTCACTAAGTACATTAGGCATTTACTAGTAGTCATCAGTGCCTCTAGTTCTAGTGAGACTGCCTGGCTCTCTAAGGATCAGTACAGCTCCTCCCACTGAACCTCAGAGTCCTGACCAGTTAGCCCTCAGGTCACAGGAGCTGTTGCCCAGAGCCTGCATCCTGGGAGTGCAAAGAGGCTTCCACCTCAAGGAGCAACCGACTTCTGTCTTGGTGGACACTGATATTGTCCTATGTTCCCCTAGCCCTCAGATATACCTCCGTTTTGTCCTTAACCCAACCCCTTTGGGGCCAAATATGCTGTTGAATTCAGCATTTTTTGGAGTTTAAAAAGTAATGGGGTGTACTAGTTATATAGCATTTAATTCCCATAGGAATACCTTATCACCAAATAAAGTATTAATTCGGTGAAACATAAATATTCACATTTAGGATAGATAGTGACTAAAAATTGCTTCAGGGCAAGTTAGGTTTTATGTCCAGGAAGTTTACATACTGCCACCTGAACACATAGCTTTCAGACCTCTTTATTTGGAATTGTAGGTGAGGAATCATGGACCTATATTACCAAAGATGTTCTGAATGGCCACAAAGTCAGCAGACCAGGCACTCTGCTTCCATGAAAGAACCTCTGGAAGGCCACCAGACCCACTTGCTGCTGCTGATTCATGCTTGCTTTTAGAAAGCAGGCCATCTTGATATGAGCTCTTTAGAAGTTGAGTGTCCCATTAAGGAATAATTGATTTGAGTAATCCCTAAGGAAGTATTAATTATTTACTATCATTCTGGGACCAGATTCACCATCCTTTAAGTATTCTGCACATCCTCTAAAAATCTTAAGTTCAGAGTCAGTCACCAACCAGTCTCTCCCAAAATAGCAGCAGCAGCCTTATGGCATGTTCTCAGCCTTCCCTGGTAACTCATAAAATGTCTCCAGTATTAATTCCTAACCTGAGCCTAAGTTATCCCAATGTCTTCCCTTTGAAAAACTGTTTCAATAACATCAGGACCTCCTGACAGGTGGCAAGGCAGCCCTAGAACTGTTGAGTAGGTTGGAGCTTAACCAGAACCCTGAGAAAGTACCCCCAGGCCAACTCCAATGTCCGCCTCTCAGAAATATCAGAAAGATCAAGCTGCCCTTCAGGAACCACCAAGTTTCAAGTCCTCTGACACAAAGGTCTGCACAGCCTTTCTAGATGACCTTTCTCTAATACTAATGGAAGCATGCTGTGCCTCAGAACAAAATAAGCCCAGAACCCCTTCCACAGTCAGGTCAGGTCGGTGAAGCCAAGACTGATGTGTAGGAAAAGTGAGCCTCCTTGTCTGAAACCTGTGTGCAGAGAGGGGTGTCTGTTACCTCCTGGTCTTGGCCTCCCCACTGTTGCTTGTTCTTGTTCTTCATAAATAAGTTTTCCTCTCTGCTCCAGTCCACTTCAGTCCAGCACTAATAGTCAGTTCAAGTGCATAAATAAGTTTTTTTCTCACATGAGGGCAGTTTGGAGTAGAAACTGTGCTTTGGAGGCATTTTTACAAGCTAGATTTCATGTTCTCAGTTCCTTGGCACAAGTTGAAGGCACTAAACAGTTCCTTCCCAGGGACTTGCTCACTTTCCCCACCATTTGCCTTTTTGTTCCTTATTTCTTCCCTCATCCTAAAGCCCAAGTTGGAGTACCACTTTTGATTTCAGAAATCATGTTTTCTGCCTCCTTTCTCCAGTTCTCAGCACAGGCTCAGGGCAAGGATATCTCTGGCTTTGAAGTCTGTGTAAATTATGCTGTGGACCCCTCTCTTACTGTCTCCTCTCTTTTTCCTTGTGCCCCCCCCCAGCACCCCATAGTACACTGGACACACCCATCCTCAGCAGCTATCCCTCTGCAGGCTTCCCCACCCCCACACCAGCAGCAGTCCCTCTGCATGGCTGTCATTTACCCACTTGCCATTCAGGAATTTCTAGGACAAACCTCTATGTAAAGGGAGCCCGATCTCACCCATCTCCCACCTCTAATCTATAAAAGGTAGACTTGCACATTTAGAGCTTAACATGGAAATATTTGGCCCTTCAGCCTGGATTAGATGGCATAGTGCAATTAGGAGAAAGGGACAATTTTCATGTGAATCCTAATAAAGTTAGTCATAAGCTAGTGTAAGTATAATAATTTAAATGCACGCCTGCAACTTGATTTTTGAAGAATTGCCTAGGACAGAGGACCATGGAGAACTAATACATCATCATTATTCATTTATATAAAATAACTATTTCTGAAATGCTCAGGGATCCTACAAAATTGTACTTTTTGTGGATCAGACTAGTCTCCTGGAAGTCTGATTTTTGCTATTAATTTGCTCAGTAAACCTCAGCTCCTTTCCTCTTCAGTGGTTCTGAGATATTAGTCAAAATCACCTGAGAACTGACCACAGAGCTCTAGTACTTCTGAGTCAGTCAGTCTGTGATAGGCCAGGAATTTGCATTTCTTTTTTTTTTTCATACTAGTCAGAGTATTTTATTAAAAAAAAAAACTTAATCAGAAAGTCTGATTAAATTCAATATTAACTCAAGCCCTCAAAAACCTATTGGTGAAAGCCAATAGGTACAGGCAGCAGGCTGACAATTCTTTGGTGGAAAAGGCAGTTGCATACTTATATAACTACCCTAATGATTACCAAGCCCAAGTTTTGTTTTTCAAAAATAGGTTTAAAGAAGCCATACAGACATCCCCAATGATACAAAAAAATTAACAATAAAGTTTAAGGATATAGGAAAAACTAAATATGACAATACGTGTGAATTATTTATAAAATAAGCCTTTCGATCCCAGAAAATCAAAAGGGGACCTCATGAATGGTAACACACATAAAATAAAGGCTAATAGCACACAGACATTTTTCCCAACAACTAAGCTTTAAAATGACAGGATACTATTAACAGGTAGCTTTTCTTCTGGTTATCAGTCAATATAAAATTAGGGTAATTTTTTTCTACTCAAATTACTATCATTTCTTCTTTTGTACCTTTTCCCTAATTTTCTTTAGCAACATTTTTCCTTTGATTTGACCAGTTGAACTCAAAAGTGAATAGCATTTGGGAAATGCAATCCTGAAAAAGGCAATTTATAACTGAAGTGTTCTGACCAAGTAAAGAAGCCCTTCTCAATGTGAGTGCCCCCCATGCAATCACCAAGCTATGGGCTCCTCTTATGGCCGGATCACATGCCCCAGCATGATAATGGCATGATCCCTGGTGAGCTATGTGCATAAGTATCCACTCATTTAAGCTTTCAATAAATACAAAGCATTGTTTAAAACCATGTCAGTAAAATAAACAAGAGATTCTGCATTTCTACTGGCCTGTTTTGCCTCTTGAACTGGCTTGGAATACTGTTCATGACCCTGAAGACTCAATAGTTCATTAGTTGCCACTCCAAGCTCTTTAGACTTCAGTACCACTCGCTCTTCAAGCCTCAGCAACTTTTTTTGCAGAGATAATGGTATTCTTCATTAGCATCGCCACTGTCATGAGACCAATACCCCCAGGGACTGGAGTGATATAATAGGCTTTTTCTGGACTTCTTCAAAATCCACATCTCCAACTAACTTGGATTTAGCAGTGATAGGATCCTGAATTCTATTTATTCCCACATCAGTGACAGCTGCTCCTTCCTTGATCATATCTACTGTGATCAAATTTGAAATGCCTACAGCAGAGATCACAATATATGCAAGAATTGTATGTTTTTTCAGCTGCTCTTTGGGAGTATATCGATGAGATATTGTAGCAGTGACATCACCTCCAGAATGTTCGCACACCCTGTCTGTGTGTAGCAAAATTGCAATGGGCATCCCAACATGTTTGGACCTTCCACCTACAATCACATTCTTCCTTTGGATTAGAATGCCAGTTCTCTTAATTATTTCCTATACTCCCCATGGCGTAGCCGGTAACATAGAATACTGGTCCAGACATATTCACCCCACATTAATTATATGAAAGCCATCAACATCCTTGACTGGCAAAACAGCATTGCAGATCTTTCATCTGTGTGCTCAGGAAGTGGCAGCTGAACAAGGAGGCCAATAGACATTATGATCATGATTAAGTTCAATAGTTCTTCCTCTGAAATTCACAATTGTCTCACTGCTGATTTCCACATCTGCAGCAGCCTTAGTTTTGTTGGGGACATAGGAATGACTTGCAGGGTTCTTGACAACCAGAGCCATGCTCAGGTATGGCCGTTCGTTGCTGGCTGTCACCCACTCTTCCACCTCCTGCCTCACTTCCTGCTTGATCTACTGGGCAACTTTCCTTCCAGAAATGACAACAGCTTCATTTTAAACAGCCGAGAAATGGAGTGGACAATGATGGAAGCAGCAGTTCTGTTTAGGTCGGAGCAGCCAGATGGCCAATGTGGACATGAGGGATGAAGCAGCCATGCCCCACACCAGCATTGGAGCCCCAGGAATCTGCATTTCTGAAAAGGTCCCAGCTGATGCTGCTGGTTCTGGGACCACACTTTTGAGAACCACTGCTCTATCTCCATTGAGATACTACAGGTTTAAATGTGATAGAGTATCTATAAAAAGAGTACCACATTTTTTTGGCAGTGTATAGTCATCCAGTCTCAGCCTCTTGTCCTGGCTCTGTGATGGCCGAGGTGATGTATTACATGCACAACCCACAGAGGGCTGAGTGTGACTGTAATGATTATTACTTGATACAAATCCCATTGAAAGGCAGTACTATCTGGTTTAGAATTTTAAATATCCATTCCAGGATTGTTAGTACATTAGTTTGCTTTTAAAACAGAATTAACTTATTTTGTTGTTGTTGTTAATCCTCACCTGAGGATATTTTTTCCATGATTTTTAGAGAGAGTGGAAGGGAAGTGGGGAGACTGAGAGAGAGAGAGATCTATTGGTTGCCTCCAGCACATGCCCCAACCAGGCAAGGGATAGAATCTGTAATCCAGGTATGTGCCCTTGACCAGGAATTAAACCCGTGACCCTTTGGTGTACAAACCTACACTTTTAACCACCGAGCAATACCAGCCAGGGCAAAATAGAATTAACTTAAATGACATGAACTTGTTTTAACTACTTGAAGTAAAGATATATTTCTCTTTTATATGCACAATTCTGAGTTAAGATTTTAGCAGCTCAGTGCCAAGCATCAATCAGTTTAGAAGAAAAATTAAGACATGTCACACAAAAGGTCAACTCCCACAAGTAGAGCTGTGTCCTCCACTTTCCAAATTGGTAACTTGATAGTCAGCCTGCACACAGGGTGAAGTGGATCGAGCTCCCGCCCATGTGCTGGCTGCATTTAAAGGCCAGGGAACTATAGAATACCTCTGCTTCTCATAGGCACCTGTCCTCAAGACAGGGAGTGCCTTCCTGAAAGGCCTCTTTCCTTTTGCATGCTGGTGGCAGTCCTGACTTATTTTGAGTGCTGTGTTGTTAACGTTCCATTTTAAAATTGTTTTTTTGTTAATATGTGTGCTTAATGGTTTGCTGCATTTTACACTTAATTTTTACTATGTCTTGGGTGCCAACTTTTCCTAAGAAAAATATCTCAATTTCGTACTGAAAATAATTTCATAATGAAAATTAAGGATATTGTGACTTAGTGAACAGAAATTCATTGTAAGATCAAATTTTTAAAGAACATCTTTTATAAAGTACTTTGTAACCATTTTTTTATTCAAAGTTTTTTATTTTAAGATTATAGTCAAGGATGGACAAGTTCTTTGACTAGAATACATTTGCACAGTTTTTCTGGCATCTAATGGCTCATACTCAGTGCCCACCACATATGAAGGATAAAAGATCTCTGACTAAGGAAGGGAGATAGAAAATCGATGTGAATACAGCCAAATTCACATAATCAAATCAATAGAACACAATGTAGGTAATCTCCTGGGAGAAAGAGAGTGAGTCTGTACAGGGTGGAAAAAAGCCTTCAGAAGCAGGCAGGATTGGAGCTCTTATTTCTAAAGAGCATCACTCCCAACAGCTTCATCCTATGTAAGTACCCACTCCGCCAGAAATCTCAGGAGTAACTGTGCAGGACACCCTGGCTGCTATGTACTTTGAGGCTTGATGCCACAGTATAACTTTGTTAGTAATAAATATTAGAAGATTGTTAGCAGTATCACGGTAGCACCAGCATATTCAGTGTCACAGACCCTGGTGGTCTCACCTGCTAAAAAGTGGCCTATCTTCTGGCACACTGGTTCTCTAAGCTGAGTGGTTCCTTCAACACACTTTTCCCATAGAGGCCCAGACAGTAGGTAGTTTAGACTTACGGGCCATCTCCTCTTATGCCACTGTGGTGAGAGGCAGCATAAACAACATATAAGTGGGTAGATGTGGATGAGTCTCAAAACTTCATATTCAGACACTGAAATTTGAATGTCATGTAAATGTCATTGTGTCACAGAATACTATTATTTAGCTTTTTTCTGCAACCATTAAAAAAGCCTCTAACCCATTGTTACTCCCTAGACATACATAAACAGGATGGGCCAGGTTTGTTTCACAGACTGTGCTTAGCTGATCCCTGTTCTACACCCAGCTCTCCATGAATGTTCTTGGTCATAACAGGTGGAGGTTCAGGAATTTCCTTTTGACCAAAGCACCAGTTACAGCTATCTAATCTAAGGATACAGCTCTACGATGAGACTGTTGTTTACCTTTCCCTCTTAAAGTGATCTCAACTCAGCCACCTCCAAATATGTCACACAGAACAACAGAGTGATGAGACTGTGTTAACAGAAGATGCTCCTTCCCTCTGGCCCTTGGCTTACTGCCCTTAGTTTGAAGTCATTTGAATTAGTTCCTCAGTCCTGGTGTTCATTCAGCATCCATGGACTCTTTTTTTCAAGTTACTGCACCTTATGTGATCTCTGGCAAGTTACTTAATCTTTTGTCACAGTTTCCTCATCAGTCAAATGGTAGTGAAAATAAGGATGTACCTGGTAGGGTGGTTGAGAGAAGGAACTGAGTTTACACACAGGAAGCACTGGTAAGGGTGATTCCTTTGATAAAAGAGAACATGGGCAGAACTCAAATTTTAGTGTCCACCTGAGGATATAGTGAGGGTCCATGTGTGTACATTTGCTTGACGTATGACCTTGAGTTTGTTTTTCTCAGTTTTTTCCTGACTCTGCAGGCTCACCTGTATTTGTGCATGAAGTTAAATGTCAGCACATGGACCACTACCTTACTGCTTATAAAATTTAACAAAATACTAGAAATTATATCTCTATTGGTTTTTGAAGTTACCAATTTGGAAAGTGGAATATATTTTCCAGTAATGCTGCAGTTAATCAAAACATTCATCAAACACCTCTTTTAGAATTTCCATCAGAGACAAATTACAAAAGGCACAGGAAATCCAGTCTAAAAATGTTATAGATATGTGTACTATATATTTAAATATGATAAAATCTATACAGTATATGTATTACTGTATGTCTATAAGTATATACACATATATGCATATTTTATACATATAGTTCTTTTCCCCTGCCCCTTTCTATCTTTCTGCCTTTCTGTCAACAAACTTTTGCTGAGTTCCTGACCATCCTAGATACTCAGGAAATACAAACTCCCTTCCATCTTCTTCTTCTATATCCTTTTTATATGCCAAGTATTGAGTTAAGCACTTAGGATGTGAATTATAGTTAAAACAGAATAAATAAATTGTCTACTTTACCTCCATCCTCACTGATCTCTCCACAGGATCACTCTGCCCCTGAGTGTTGCCTATCACAGTGGCTGTCAGAGCTAATTTCAGTTTTGATGGGTAATACACAGCTAGCTAAATAAAGAAGGGTGGGAGTGGTGCACTTAAACTGGGCCTCACAGCTGGGAACACTGTAAAAATGAGCTGACATTCTCACAGTGCAGCTGGGTTCTAGCCATGGGCCCTAGCCATGTGCCCTGGGCAGTTTTGTGCTGCTTATATCATCTGTGCTGACAGGCCATGATGCTGGGACCTGGAGAGAACTTTAGATTTGCAGCCCCTTAACTCTCAAAAGAGATGGAGCAAAGGAAGAGCAGCTTCCTCATGACAAAGGGTAGGTCACTTGCAAGTCTAACTATGAAGTAAGTTGGACAGTAGCTTCATACAAAAGGTCTCAGTGTACTGTCTTAAGTTTGTTAGTGTTTATAACCATAAACAAAAACTCCCTTATACTTATGGAATGAGTAGTTTCCTTAGTGATTGCATTTTAGTTGGTGCTAAATTGAATATCATCCTGGGGATGAAAGAGAGAGACCAAAAAAGTTGAATGTCTAATGGAGAGTGAAATCAGAATCTATAGTTCACCAGTAGAGGATCCCTTCAGAAGATATTTCAATGAGTAAAGGCACTATGTTTGTAACACTCCAAGGAATGAGAAGAATTTTTTAGGTTTTATTTGGATAGCACTGTCAAAAAATAAGAAAGTAATGGAACAATTGATAAGGTTTCCTAATTTAAGGGATGTGGTGGGGGAAGATAATCAATTATTATCTGACTAGAGGCCCAGTGCATGGATTTGTCCTCTGATGGGGTCCCTTGCACTAATGCACAATTGGGGTCAGGGAGGGACCATAGGAGGGCTCCAGGTTGTGTCCAGCCCATCTCACGCAGTCCCAATCAGCTGAACCCCAGCAGCAAGCTAACCTATAGGTTAGAACATCCGCCCCCTGGTGGTCAGTTCACATCATAGCTACCAGTTGAATGGTCACTTAGATGTTTATATACATATAGATAATTTAAGGAATTATCAGATACGTATTGTGTAATTAAACTTGAAGCCAAAAAAAGAGGTCATTCAATTACGACAGTGTTGAAAACCCTAAAAACAGCATTCTCAATACTCTGTTGGAGGCAAAAGTCAGATTTCCATGATTTTAAGGAGAGGAAAGTGTGGGATGCAGAAAGGTGATAAAAAGTATAAATCATTCTCTTGTGTATGGTGGTACATATGCAGCCTCACCAATTATTAAAGAAATGCAATAACCTATACAGTTAGCAAGGCCAGTTCTCTAGGATCCAAGGGGAAAAGCTTTCTTTATGAGCTAAATGCTGCTTGTGGAAGATGGAAGTGGGACTTTGCAGGGTGTATTTGGTAATATTCTTGAAAACCTTTAAAAATTCCACACCATAAACTCAGAGAATTACTGTATATACACACATGTTGATCACATTATATATGACAGAAAATGCTGAGAATAAATGAAGTGTTCAACAAAAGTAATTCTGGGTTTAATTGTGTTTTGCACAGTTGCCTCACTGTGGCAATTGCAACAGGCCCCTTTCTCCTTCCCTGTGCTCGATTCCACATCTTGCTTTCCGGCCTCATCTATGAGGGGTTATGTTGCCAATAAAAGCCCCAAAGCTGGAGAACCTGCAGTTCTCAAGAAACAATCTTATTTGAAACCAGAGAGCAGTGATTAATAGTAATTTTACAATGTGGTTTCCTTCTCATTTTTCTATAAAGAAAATAATATTCACTTAAAAGCAAACTAAAGTCAATAAAATAAGAAATAAGCAGAAAAGTCAGATATTTTATTAGATTTCAAAAGTGTGTTAGGGGTGTAACATCATGGAAAATTATTTATAGCAAATGTTTCTGGTAAAAGTTACCCACAGTCAGTGGACCTAACTGACAGTGGTGACTATGTCTCCTTTTCCTCTGCCATGGAGCAGTTAATAGTCACCAGAATTTTTAAATGTCATTGGTGGTATTAAAAATTTTTAAAAGCTATATATTTTCTTATTTTCATTACTAGGGCAAATTTTATTATATACTCAATTTGGTAAAATTGTTGAATTTAAATCATAAAATATTTGCCAGAATCTAATTGTTTAAAGAATTAAAAAAAAAATGAAGTACATGGCTTTTCATTTTCTCTTTAGTTTTTCTTTTCTACTTTAGTTTATCTACAACTGTAAATAATTTTCGTGCTCTTAACCACATTCTTTCTAAATAAGTAAAGACTGTCTTCCCTTAGAAATGGAAGTTGATGTAGCCAGCCTCTTAATTTGTTCCATAAATAGAGTTTATGCTATGAAACTCAATTTCTTACCAAAAGAGAACTTATATTTAAAAACTGTAACGTTCTAGCCTGGCTGATGTGGCTCAGTGGTTGAGCATTGACCTATGAACCAGAGGTCATGGTTTGATTCCCAGTCAGGGCACATGCCCATGTTGCAGGCTCCATCCTCAGTGTAGGGCATGCAGGAAGCAGCCAGTCAGTGATTCTTATCATTTATGTTGCTATCTCTCTCCCCTTCTCCTACCTTTCTGAAATAAATCCTATATAATAAAAGCCTAATATGCTAAGTGTCCAGTCGTCTCTTCAACCAATCAAAGCATAATATGCTAATTATATGCTAGGGCCACTCAACCGCTCACTATAATGTGCACTGATCACCAGGGGCTTGATCAATTGCTATGATGTATACTGACAAAATTGGTTAGCTTGCTGCTGGGGTCTGGGTGATTGGGACTGAGTAAAATGGGCCAGACACAGCCTGGAGCCCTCCCATGGTCTCTCCCTGGCTGGCCAACCTTTTGTGTCCCTCCCTGGCCCCGATTGTACACTGGAGGGATCCCTTGGCCTGGCCTGCACACTTTCACAATCCAAAACCCCTTGGGGGGGTGTCAGAGAGCCAGTTTTAGCCTGATCCTGAAGGACAGGCCAAGGGATCCCTCTGGTGCATGAATTTGTGCACCAGGCCTCTAGTAAAAATATCTTTTAAAAAGTAAAAATAAAAACTGTAACATTCTAGCCCTGGTCATATAGCTCAGTTGATAATAGTGTTGTTTGGCTACACCAAGGTTGCAGGTTTGATCCTGGTCAGGGTACATACAAGAATCAACCAATAAATGCATAAGCAAGTGGGACAATCTCTCTCTCCCTCTCTCTCTCTCTCTCTTGTTCTCTCTCTCTTGCTCTTTCTCTCCCTCTGCCTTCTTCCCTCTCTCTAAAATCAATAAAATAAAACAATTTAAAAAATAAAATGAAAACTATAACATTCTAAAATGTTACAATAGGTCACCTACTTAGTATGAATTGCCTTGTAAAAAATATTGGCTAAAGCAGGATGTCATCTCCCCTGTAGCAAAGGAGTGTGAGATTTTTCCAAGTTTCAAGATTGCAAACTTGCTTTGTAAGTCACAAGACAAGAAGAGGGTCACTGGGGATGCGGGGCAGGTCTAAAACAGGACTGTGAAAAGAGATTGTGTGTTTCCTTTGTCTGGATGTTTGTCTTTATTCAGAAAGCTGCATTTCATGGTCAGCTAAGCTGCTAAGTTTAGAATAGCATATGGCAGGAATATTTGAATAAGGCCATAATTATTCATGTAAACTTTCCATTCTATATGAAAAGTGCCACACTTTACAAAGATCCTTTGCCAAAATAGACATTACTGTGTGATAGTTAAGGACCATGCTGGCAGACAGAAAACCTGGATTTTGGTGTTGGCCTTGCCACTAACTATGAACTCTTATAAAATAAATGATTTCCCCTTCCCAGGCCTGTTTTTTCATCTTTAAAACTAAGTTAGATTTAACTTTTTTAATTACATTTTTGTGTGTTTCTCCTGACTGAAATTATTACAGACTTCTATTTCTGACAGTAAGATGGAATATTCAGAGACAGTCCTGCATGTAGAGCACTCCTGATACTGGTGGACTAAGTATTAAAAAAAAGAAGTAAACAGGTCCATGGCCAGTATGGCTCAGTTAGTTGGAACATTATCCTGTACACCAAAAGGTAGAGGGTTTCATTCCCAGTCAGACCATATGCCCAGGTCATGGGTTCCATCCCTGGTCAGAGTATGTATGGGAGGCAACCAATCAATGTTTCTCTCTCTCTCCCTCTTTCCTCTCTTCTTCTCCCTCTGCCTTCCTTTCTCTAAAATCAGTTTTATTTTGTTTTATTCTGTGTTTGTTTGTTTGTTTTTAAAAGAGGAAGAAAAAGGAAATGAGAAAATGAAAAAACACTTTTAAATTTTATGGCTGAGTTAGTAAGAAAGAAGGAAAGTATTTGGAGACTAAAAGTGAGTAGAAAATTTAAATGCAAAACGTAAGTACAGAAGCTAATGTTTTCCCTAGCAAATTCCTGTGGCCTAGAGCCTGGGTTTATAGGCACTCATAGGGACAAAAGATAAAACCTGTGCCCCAAAAAGGTCAGAGGTCAGATCAAATAATCCCCTTCATAAAGCCAGGACCCCTAATAAATAGTACCCTCAGTGGATCAAATAGAAAAGAATTCACCCACAAAGGATAGGTTTCCACCTTGGCTCTGTTGGAATGTGATAAACAGGAAGTGCTCCCTTGAAATTTCTAACCATAAGTCCTCATATGGTTTTGGAGCTAGAATATATTATTACCTATGTGGCCTGAAGAATCCAACCTGAAAATTTGTAATAGAATGGAATTGAGTTGGTGGTGCTCCCAGGAATCTGGAAGAAATAAGAGTAATCCTTCCTGGAGGAATACACTTTAAATAAGCTTCAAATATTTCTTTCAGATTAAGTTCTAAAGAGCAGGAACCTACAACTTTAAGAAAACACATGAGAAAATAGCCTCTGTGAGTGATCAACAGAAACTATAGAATGTAGTCTTCAAAGACTATATACAGAAGAAACCAAGATGGCGGCATAGGTAATCACCTAAACTGCAGCCTCGCACAACAATTTCAAAACTACAACTAAAAGACAGAACGGACATCATCCAGAACCATAGGAAAGTTGGCTGAGTGAAAATTTTACAGCTAAAAGGAAATAGAGGGGCTCACAGAGACTCAGAGAAGCTGCAAAAAACTGAGGAACAGAGACATACCCGTGGAGAGAGCGGGTGGTGGTGTGCCTGGCTGGCTTCCTCTGGCGGGAGGGAGACGGAAACTCCCAACTGCACAGAACCCCTTATCTTATGGCATTGAATCCCAGCTCTGGGCAAGAGTTATATGGGGGGAGTCTGGACTGTGAAAAGGGAAGAGTGCACTGAAATATAGGGGAGCTGCGAAAGGACAGAAGTCTAGGGCGCACAAACCAATGCGCACAGAGAGGACGGACTACTGATTGTGCTGCTGGCTCTCTCTGGTGGGCGGGAGACAGAGCCTCTCAACTATACCACTGCTAACTGCATTAAACCCCAGTTTCGGGCAAGACCCTGGGGACCCAGATTCATACGGGTCCCAGAGCGCAAGGGAACCAGAAAGGCAGAGGTCTGGAGGCACCCGCATGTGTGCACAGAAAGGGCCGCAGCGATTACCGAGAGACACTTGAAACCCAGGGGCCGCGTAGGGCAGGGCTGACTGGAAGCCAAGGCTGTCTTTGCTCAGCCCTGAGACTCCACCCCACCCAATCTGAACAAAGAGGCTTTTGCAATTTTGCAAGTCTTGCATCATAAGGCTGATTCCAGCACAGAAGTTCTCCTGGCATAGTGAAAATGCAGAAACAAAGGAACAGACCACAAACAAAAGAAATGGAGGAAAACAAAAGACTGAATATAGAATTCAAAACCATGCTTATAAGGTTTTTCAAGAATTTCTTAGAAAAGATGGATAAATTTAGCGAGACCCAAGAGGAGATGAAAAAAGACCAACTAGAGATGAAAAAGGACCAACTAGAAATTAAACATACACTAACTGAAATAAAAAAAATATTATACAGAGACCTAACAGCAGACTAGAGGAATGCAAGAATCAAGTCAAAAATTTGAAATACAAAGAAGCAGAAAACACTCAACTGGAAAAGAAAAAAGAATCCAAAAATGTGAAGATAGTGTAAGGAGCCTCTGGGACAACTTCAAGCATACCAACAGCAAAATTGTGGAGGTGCCAGAAGAAGAGAGCAAGATACTGAAAACCTATTTGAAGAAATAATGACTGAAAACTTCCCACATCTGGTGAAAGAAATAGACTTACAATTCCAGGAAGGGCACAGAACCCCAAATAAAAGGAATCCAAAGAGGACCACACCGAGACACATCATAATTAAAATACCAAAAGCAAAAAACAAAGAGAGAATATTAAAAGCAGTAAGAGAAAAACAGTTCATTACCTACAAGGGAGCACCCATACGACTGTCAGCTGATTTCTCAACAGAAACTATGCTGGCCAGATGGGAGTGGCAAGAAATATTCAACGTGATGAATAGCAAGAACCTACAACCAAGAATACTCTACCCACCAAAGCTATCATTCAAAATTGAAAGGCAGATAAAGAGTTTCACAGATAAGAAAAAGCTAAAGGAGTTCATCAAGACCAAAACAGTATTATATGAAATGCTGAAAGGTACTCTTTAGGAAGAGAAAGAAGTGAAAGGTAAAGATAAAAATCATGAACAACAAATACATATCTATCAACAAGTGAATCTAAAAAGTGAATTAAAAATCTGGTGAACAGAATAAACTGGGGTGAGGGGGGTACAGGGAGGGACTGGACAATAATCATACACCTATGGATGAGGACAATATGCGGGGAGGTAAGATAGAGGGAGGCCTGGGAGTGGGTGGAGGGGAGCTATGGGGGGGAGAAAGAGATCCAAATGTAATCTGAACAATAAAGATTTATTAAAATTTTAAAAAAGATTATTTACATATCTATACTAATAAAAGGATAATATGTTAATTAGACCAGGTCATGTGGATGTCCGACTTCCTTCCGGACAAAGCCACGGTGGTGGGGGCCAAGGCCTAGGCAGTTAGGGGCGAGACCACACCAGCAGGGAGGGCAGTTGGGGGCGACCACGCCAGCAGGGGAGGGCAGTTATGAGCATTAGGCAGGCAAGCAGGTGAATGGTTAGGAGCCAGTGGTCCTGGATTGTGAGAGGGATGTCCCAGATTAGAGAAGGTGCAGGTCTGGCTGAAGGACACTCCCCCCGCCCCCGCCATGCATTAATTTCATGCACCAGGCCTCTAGTATAATTATCAGATAAAGAATATATTTTAAAAGTAAGAATACATATATCTCTTGTTATCTGAATTCTAGAACTGAATAGATTCAGGTACTTTTTTTTAGGTAGGGCTATTATCCTCTGCTATCTGAACTTTGACACTTACTATTCAGTCTGACCTGTGTGGCTCAGTGGTTGAGCATTGACCTATGAATTAGAAGGTCGTGGTTCCATTCCTGGTCAGGGCACATGCCCAGGTTGTGGGCTCCAATCTCAATGGGGGGCATTCTGGCATATGATTCTATCTTATCATTGATGTTTCTATCTCTCTCCCTCTCCCTTCTCTATGAAATCAGTGTGTGTGTGTGTGTGTATTTAAAATTAGGAGTCAGGTAACACACAGTGCCTCACTATCCAAATTCTCACTATACACACTCACCAATTGGATTCAAACAGTGTCATACTTATGTATTTTAAGTATGACAACAGAAAAAAATAATATAAAAATTACTAGGCAGACTTGAAAAAAACAAATTGAATTTTCAAAAATGAAAAATGTAATTGAAATCAGAAGCACAGTAGATGGTTTAAAGCAGGGGTCTGGAAACTACAACCTGCGAGACGAAATTTGGCTTGATCTTCCACCTGCTTTTGTCAGTAAAGTGTTACTGGAGAACAGCCATACTCAATCATTTGTGGTCAGAAACCATTAGGTATGCAAAGCCTAAAGTATTTACTGTCTGGTCGTTTACAGAAAAAGCTTCCTAACCCCTGAAAGGCAAATTAGATTAGATGAAGAGAGAATTTATGACCTGGAAGAGAGCTGAAGAAATTACCCAGAATGCAGGACAGAGTCAAAGTGATGGGAAATAGGGATTAAGAGATATGAAGGATGTAGTATATATATATATTGAAAGACAGAATGAGGGAAAGAAAATAAAGAATTAATGGCTAAGAATTTTCAAGGATTAATGAGATCCTCAGATTTACAAAGCTAAATCAAAAGTGGGATAGCCCTGGCTGATGTTCTCACTGGTTAGAGCGTTGGCCCTCTCACTGAAGGGTTTTGGCTCAATTCTTGATCAGGGACACATACTGGGTTCAGGTTCACTCTCCAGCCCTGGTTGAGATGCAAACAGGAGACAACCAATCGATGTATCTCTCTCACATCGATGTTTCTCTCCCTTTCTCTCTCCCTCTATCTCTTCTCTTCTCTGAAAATCAATGGAAGAAATATCTTCGGTTGAGGATTAACAACAACAAAAAATGGAATAAATAGAAAGAATAATTGCATATATCACAGTCAAATTACAATATGCAAAAATTGGAAAAAAAACTTGCTAACTTTTCAAAGTCAAAAATGAAAACCAAAAATATGAAATTAAATCATCATTTGGCTGTCTCCAGTGAAGTCTCTTACTTCATAAAGCTAACATTTCCTAAAATACTACAAAAATGAATACTGTCTATCTTAGAAATTTTTTTAGGCTTCCAGATAAAAATAAATTACTCAAAACATCATACCCAAAGATGAATGTGAACTAGTATATTTTTAAAAGAGATCATAGTGCTGTAAAATGTTGTACTCTGCTTTCTTCATTCAGCATTACATCATGTCTACTTTCCTGTCATCAAATATTTTCATGATTTTCTTAGTAAAATATTTTAGGAGTGGAATTGCTTAATATAAAGTTTTACAAATTTTAATAATTTTTGAAAATTGTAGTCAAAATGTAAAATTTGCCATCTTAATCTTTTTGAAGCATACAGTATTAACTAGTGTATATTGTTGTGCTGTAGGTCTCTATAACTTTTTCATTTTGCAAAACTGAAACTCTAAACCCAGTGAACAATGACTGCTCTTTCTTCCTCCCAAATCTCTATCACTGGCAACCACTCTTCTACTCTCAGTTTATAAGTTTGACGGCTTTAAATAATTCATATAAGTGGAGTTATACAGGATTTGTCTTTTCGTGACTGGCTTATTTCACTTAGTATAGTGTCTTCAAGTTTCATTCATAGTATAGCATGTGTCAGGATTTTCTTCCTTTTGAAAGGTGAACAATATCCCATTTTATGTCTACACCACATTTTCTTTATCTATTTATTTATTGATGGATATTGAGACTGTTTCAACCTCTTGGCTATTGTGAATAATGTTGCTATAAACATAGGTGTGCAAATATCTCTTAGAGATCCTGTTTTCAATTATTTTTAATATATACCCAGAAGTGGGATACTGGATCATATGATAGTTATTTTTTTAATATTTTGAGGAACCTTCGTACTGTTTCCTTAGCACTACAACATTTACATTCCCACCAGTGGTGCACCAATGTTTAATTTCTCCACATCCTTGCCAACACTTATTTTCTGTTATTTAATATTGGTTATCTAATGGATGTGAAGTGTTATCTCATTGTGGTTTTTATTTTCATTTCCCTGACGATTAGCAAGGTTGAGTATCTTTTCATACGCACGTTGGCCATTTGAATGTCTTCTTTTTTTTTTTCTTTTTTTAAAATATATTTTATTGATATTTTACAAACAGGAAGGGAGAGGGATAGAAAGTCAGAAACATCGATGAGAGAGAGACATCGATCAGCCGCCTCCTGCACGCCCCACACTGGAGATGTGCCCTCAAGCAAGGTACACGCCCCCGACCGGAATCGAACCTGGGACCTTTCAGTCCGCAGGCCGATGCTCTATCCACTGAGCCAAACCGGTCTCGCTCTATCCACTGAGCCAAACCGGTCTCGGCTGAATGTCTTCTTTGGATAAATATCTATTTAAATCCTTTGCCCATTTTAAAATTATATTGTTTGTGTTTTTGTTCTTGAGTTGTGGAATTTATATAGTTTGAATATTAGCCTCTTATCAGTTATATGATTTGCAAATATTTTCTCCTGTGCCTTAGGATGTCTTTTCACTCTCTTGATTTTTTTCTTTTGCTAAACAGAAGTTTTTAAAGTTTGATGTGGTTTCATTTGTCAGTTGTTTATTTTGTTGCCTCTGCTTTTTGTGGCATGGCTTTTACTCTAAGTTTTCTCCTAAGAGTTACATAGTTTCAGCTCTTACAGTTTTATCTTTAATCCATTCTGAGTTAATTTTTACATATGGTTTAAGGTAGTGGTCCAGCTTTATTCTTTTGCATGTGGTTATCCAGTTTTTCCAACAGTATTTATTGAAGAGACTATCCTCCTCCCATTGTATTGTCTTAATACAATTGTTGAAGATTAGTTGATCATACATCTGGGTTTCTTTCTGGACTGTTTATTCTGTTCCATTAGTCTATATTTCTGTCTTTATATCAGTACCATATTGTTTGGTTACTGTAGCTTTGCAATATATTTTGAAATCTCTAAGTGTAAGGTCTTAATTTTATTGTTCTTTTTCAGCATTGTTCAGGCTAGTTCAGGCTCCTTTGAAATTTTATACAAATTTTAGAATGTCTTTTAATTCTGAAAAAAAAAATCATTTGGATTTTGATAAGGATTGCATTGAACCTGGAGATTTCTTTGGGTAGTATGGCCATTTTAAGAATGTTAAATCTTGCAATCCATTAACATGGAATGTCTTTCTATCATTTGTGTCTTCCTTAATTTCTTTCAGTAGTGTTTTGTAATTATCAATGTACAAATGGTTCACCTTCTTTGTTACATATATATACATATATTTTAAGTATCTTATGATTTATGCATTTGTAAATGGAATTTTTTTCTTACTTTCATTTTTATTTTTTTAATATATTTTATTGATTTTTTACAGAGAGGAAAGGAGAGGGATAGAGAGCCAGAAACATCGATGAGAGAAAGACATTGATAAGCTGCCTCCTGCACGCCCCCTACTGGAGATGTGCCTGCAACCAAGATACATGCCTTTGACCGGAATCAAACCTGGGACCTTTCAGTCCCCAGGCCGATGCTCTATCCACTGAGCCAAACCGGTTTCGGCATTACTTTCATTTTTAGATAGTTCACTGTTAGTGTATAGTAATGCAATTGATTTTGACCCTACAACTTTGCTGGATTTGTTTATTAGTTCTAACATTTTCTTGGCAGGCTCTTTAGGGTTTTCAATGTATAATAAGATCATGTCATTTATGAACAGACAGAATTTAACTTTTTCCCTTCCTTTCTGAATGTCTTTTTTTTTTCTAACTAGAACTTTCAATACTAGCTATATAATAAAAGTCTAAGCGACCCTTATGGCAAAACAACCAGTCGCTGTGATGTGTACTGACCACCAGGGAGAAGACACTCAATACAGGAGCTGATCCCTGGTGGTCAGTGTGCTCCCACAGGGGGAGCACTGCTCAGCCAGAAGCCAGGCTTATGGCTGGCAAGTGCAGTGGCAGTGGCAGGAGCCTCTCCTGCCTCCATGGCAGTGCTAAGGAGCAGCGAGCCAAGCAGTAAGGAATTTGCCACTAAGGATCAGTGAGCTGAACGGTAAGGAGCCAGCAGGAGGGAAGTAAGGAGCAAGGGATCCTGGATTATGAGAGGGCGCAGGCCGGGCTGAGGGAACCCCCTGCCCCAGTGCATGAATTTCATGCACCAGACCTCTAGTATTAAATAAAAGTGGTAAGAGTGGTCATTGTTGCCTTGTTACTATTCATAGAGGGAAAGCTTTCAGTTTTTCATCATCTAGTATTATGTTCGCTGTGGGTTTTTCACATACCGTATGTCCTTTATTATGTTCAGGTCATTTCCTTCTATTCTTAGTTTGTTTAGTGTAAGCATGTCAGACTTGCAGCCTGCAGGCCACATGCGGCCCACAACAAATATTTTTGTGGCCCAACCAATATAATAGTATATAAGAAAATTTTTAATAAAATTTTATTAAATTTAATTTAAAAATTTATTAAAATTTTTTGATAAAAATTTCGTAACTTAATTTTTACAATATCCTGTTATACATAATCTATATATATATAAGGCTAATATGCTGTGCCCAGCTGGTTGCTATGACAAGCAATGACCACCAGGGGGCAGATGCTCAACACAGGAGGTGCCATGATGTGCACTGGCCATTTACAAAGAAACAGCACCCACAATTCAAAATTCAACTTCCCTCAAGTGGGACACAGGCCCCACTACCACCCCAGAGTGACAGCCCACCAAATCGCAGCCAATGCTGCCAAGACTCCATGGTGCAAAATGCAGCCCACAGCACAGCCCAGCCCCATAACGGTGGCTGTGGGCACCAGGTAAATTGCATTACATAGTTATGCCCAACTTCCTCTCCCTAGTGACAGGCCATTTAACAATAAACAGCACAAAGCAACACTCAGCTTCCTCTAATGGGACCCAGGCCTGCCACCATCTCGGAAGAACAGCCCACAAATCAGAGCCAATGCAGCCAAGACGCCATGGCACAAAATCGGCCCACAGCCCAGCCCAGCCCAGAAACAGTCACTGTGAGCGCCAGGTAATGATACATACCAATGCCCAGTTTCCTCTCCCTAGTGACTAGCTTTCTTGGAGTTTTTTCAGCCCAGGAATACAACTTGCTTTATAGCCAGGTGCAAACATTTTACACTTTAACCAAATGTCTGTGAAGCATTTTCCAATACCTCATCTCATTTGATCCTCACAGAAGTCCTGGAATAGATAGATAGGAGACTTGGTGGAATCTATTTTCTTTTTATTAGCCAGAAAATGGAGATTTAGAAAGCTTAGAAACTTGACCCGACTGAAAAGAAGTAAATGGTAGACCTTGAAAATGACTTCAGGATTTCTCACTACACAGAATATAGTCAAACACTGCTGCAATTAAATATTTCACTCTTTGTTCTCCCTGTGTGACCTACAATAATAATCTGCTTCATGTTGATATTTACTACTGTGTTGCTGACACTTACCTGAAAGAGAAGTTGGACTTGAAAAAGTTTAGCTAAATCAGAAAGCAGGTCTACTTAAGCAAGTTTATCTATAATAATAAAAGCATAATATGCTAACTAGACCAGACGTCCTTCTGAACGATCTTGTGGGCAAAGCCATGGTTATGAGGGCTGAGACAAGCCACCGAGACTGCAAAGGCAGAGCCCCTTGCAAGAATTTAGTGTATCGGGCCTCTAGATCGATATATATATATATATATATATATATATATATATATATATATATATGGCTAAATTGACTTGCGCATGTGCAGTATATATATAAAGTTCTTGCTGGCGCCAATCACAAGCATGTTTTGATCTATCATTATCAATCATGACTTTGGTTGACACTTCTATTATAGAGAAAGGGCAAATAACAATATTAAAATATTTCTTCTAATTAATTTCCTTTCAATGTACATGAATTCATGCACCGGGCCACTAGTTATTAATAACGAACTCCAATGTTCACTAATGACTGATTACTATAATTGTGTTACATTCATTTCCCTTACATGCCTTATGTGCAGGCACACCATTTCTCTCCACTAATACTAGCAGCAGATATTTTATCAGTTATTGCCATGTCATTAGTCTTGTACTAACTTGTTTGGTGTGTGCAACAGGAAATATTTCCTTTTCGGAGAATAAGAAAAATAGTCCCTAGCCATTTTGGCTCAGTAGATAGAGCATCTGTCTGTGGATTGAAAGGTCCCAGGTTAAATTTGGGTCAAGGGCACATACCCCAGTTGTGAGCTCAATCCTTGGTAGGGGCTGTGCAGGAGGCAGCCAATCAATGATTCTTATCCTTGATGTTTCTATCTCTCTCTCCCTCTCCCTTCCTCTCTGAAATCAATAAAAAATATTTTTAAAAAGCACACAAGAAAACTAGGTTTATTTGTATTGCCTTTATTAATTTCTATAGTTATTCAGTGGCTGATAAATGTTCAAGAAAAAAATATTAATTTTTATTAAAATGTTCTATTATTCTGTGTTAACAATTGCTCATTTATTTCAGCCCTTTGTATTCAGCATCTCCATTAAAATAAACCCACATTTCTATGAAAATTGAAACTTTTACTTTTTGTGGCCCACATAAACTTAAACCTTGTTTATTTGGCCTGTGTTAGCCTTTGAGTTTGACATCCTTCATATAGTGTTTTATCTTTGTCAAATTCCTTTTCTGCATCAAAGAAATGATCATATGGGTTTTTTTCTTTATTAATGTGGTATATTATACTAATTGCTTTTTATATTCTTTGCATTCCAGGAATAAATCCCATTAACCAAAATGTGTTGTTAAATTTGGTTTGCTATCATTTTGTTGAGGGGTTTGGCATCAATGTTCATTGAGGATTTTATTATGTAGTTTTCTTGTAGTATTTTTGTCAGATTTTGATATTAGTGAATGCTGGCCTCATAGAATGAGTTTGGAAGTGTTCCCTCCTCTTTAGTTTTTTTGGAAAGATTTGAAAAGGATTGGGAGGTATTTTATTATTTATTCTTTTTTAATGTATGATTTTATAGTTATTGCATTTCCCTTGTAGAATTGCTTTTACCACATTTCATAGGTTTTAGTATTTTGTGTTTTTATTTTCATTTAGTTAAGATATTTTCTAATTTCCCTTGTTATTTCTTCTTAGACCCATTGATGTTTAGACCAATGTGGTTCAGGGTTCAGTTCAGGATTCGGGCTCTGGAGGAGGTCACAAACAAATGAAAGAGATTAGACAAGAAAATATTAATTTGGAAATAATGGCAGCCAAGTGGGAGCCCAGCTCAAGAGGAAGGACTTCTCTTTGCTCTGGCCTTGCTATCCCTTTTATTCAGGTATGGGATCCATCCATAGCTCTTAGGCAGGCAATTCCAATAATAGCTCCATGACAGCCCATCAGCAAGGATGTACATAAGACTAAAAGGTAGAAGTTGCTTCACCTCCCTTTGTCTCAACTAGACAGTGGGTGCTTGGCTCTGACCTTTCAGAGCCTTCAAGGTTAACCAGTCTTCCAGTGAAGGCAATGGGCAGCTTCCAACAACTCCCCCATCTTTTTTCCTTAAAAAGCTTGCATCTGCAGACTAGAAATAAACATATAAGAACAAAAATAAGACAGGCAATAGTGGTTATGCTGAGAGGCAAATGAATCAGTCTGTAGTAATTTTCTTTCTGGGCCAATAGTTCCTTGAGTCCCAATTTCAATGTGCAACAGTTTTGAGTCCCAATTTTAATGTCCAACAGTTCCTATATGCACATGTCAGCAATGATATGCTAGTTCTGGATGGTGGGTGAACAGTGGCAATGCTGGTCCTACTCTTAGTGGACCCACTTTTAGTTTTTGCCCATTTGAGTGTGATGTTAGATATGGATTTATCATATATGGCTTTTATGAGGTTGAAGTATGATTCTTCTATTCCCACCTTGCTGAGAGTTTTATCAAGGAAAGGCATTGGATTTTGTCAAATGCTTTTTCTGCATCAATTGATTAAGACTATGTGATTTTTATCTCTCAGTTTGTTTATGTGATGTATCAGGTTTATTGATTTGCAAATAGTGTACCATCCTAGCATTCCTAGGATAAATCCTACTTGGTCATGGTGTATGATCTTTCTGATGTACTGCTGGATCCGATTTGCTAGAATTTTGTTGAGAATTTTGGCATCTATGTACATGAGGGATATTGGCCTATAATTCTGTTTCATTGTGTTGTCTTTATCTGGTTTCAGTATTAGAGTGATGCTAGCTTCATAGAAAGTACTTGGAATTGTTCCTTCTTCTTGAATATTTTGGAATAGTCTGAGGATGGTAGGTTTTAATTCTTCCTTGAATGTTTGGTAAAATTCCTCTGTGTAGCCGTCTGGCCCTAGGCTTTTGTTTGTTGGAAGTTTTTTGATGACTGCTTCAATTTATTCCTTTTGAGATGTTTAGATTCTTTCTGATTGAGTTTTGAAAGTTTATATTTTTCTAAGAATATGTCCATTTCCTGCAGGTAGTTCACTTTGTTGGAATAGAATTGTTCATAATACTTTTTTTAAATTTTTATTAATTTTTTATACATATCTCCCCATTGTCCCCCCTCCCTCCCAGGCATACCCCAACCCCTCAGTGTGTATGTTCATTGGTTATGCTTATATGCATGCATACAAGTCCTTTGATTGATCTCTTATCTACCTCACATAACTTTAATCTTCCTGCTGGAATTTCACAGCCTGTTTGAAGCTTTACTGTTTCTGTATCTATCCTTTTGTTCATCAGTTTATAATGTTCTTTATTATCCACCAATGAGTGCGATCATGTGATGCTTCTCCTTCATTGACTGGCTTATTTCACTAAGCATAAGGCTCTCCAGTTCCAACCAGGTTGCTACAAATGGTAAGAATTCCTTCTTTTTAATGGCAACATAGTATTCCATTGTGTAGGTGTACCACAGTTTTCTGATCCACTCATCTGCTGACGGGCACCTAGGCTGTTTCCAAATTGTAGCCATTGTAAATTGTGCTGCTATGAACATAGGGGTGCATAATCCTTTCTGATTGGTGTTTGTAATTTCTAAGGATAAATCCCTAAGAGTGGGATTACAGAGTCAAATGGGAGATCCATTTTTAGGTTTTTGAGGAAACTCCATACTGTTCTCCACAGTGGCTGCACCAATCTGCATTCCCACCAACAGTGCACAAGGGTTCCTTTTACTCCACATCTTCGCCAACACTTGTCGTTTGTTGACTTGTTGATGATTGCCATTCTGACAGGTGTAAGATGGTATCGCATTGTCATTTTGATTTGCATCTCTCGGATGATTAATGACTTTGAACATGTTTTCATGTGTCTCTTGGCCTTCCTCCTGTCGTCTTTTGAAAAGGTTCTATTTAGGTCCGTTGCCCATTTTTTTTATTGGATCGTTCATCTTCCTTTTATTAAGTTGTATAACTTGGCTGTAGATTTTAGAGATTAAACCTTTATCAGTGATAACATTTGCAAATATGTTCTCCCATACACTGATATTTCTTGTTGTTTTGTTGATGGTTTCTTTTGCTGTGCAAAAGCTTTTTATTTTGATGTAGTCCTATTTGTTTATTTTATTTTTTTAGCTTCCATTGCCTTTGGAGCAGTATCAGTGAAGAAGTTCTTTCGGCATATATCTGAGATTGTGCTGCCTGTGGATTCCTGTAGTATTTTTATGGTTTCCCTTCTAATGTTTAAGTCCTGTATCCTTTTTGAGTTTATTTTTGTATTTGGTGTAAGTTGGTGGTCCAGTTTCATTTTTTTTCAGGTATCTGTCCAATTTTCCCAACACCATTTATTGAAGGGGCTATCTTGGCTCCATTGAATGTTCATGCCTCCTTTCTCAAATATTAATTGAGCATAGTGGTTTGGGTGGATATCTGGATTCTCTATTCTATTCCATTGGTTTATATGTCTGTTCTTGTGCCAGTACCAGGCTGTTTTGAGAACAATTGCTTTGTAATATAGCTTGAAATCTGATATTGAGATTTCACCTAATTTATTCTTCTTTCTCGGAATTGCTGTAGCTCTACGTGGTCTTTTTTTTGTTCCAGATGAATCTATGAAGAATTCTTTGTAGGTCTGTGAAATATGTTGCTGTTATATTAATGGGGTAGTGCGTTGAATCTGTAGATTGCTTTGGGTAGTATGGGCATTTTTATGATGTTGATTCTCCCAATCCATGAGCATGGTATGCTCTTCCATCTGTTAACATCTTCCTCTATCTCTTTTTTCAATGTTCTGTAGTTTTCTGCATATAGGTCTTTTACCTCTTTAGTTAGGTTTATTCCTAGGTATCTTAATTTTTTTGGTGTGATGGTAAATGGGATTGCTTTTTTAGTTTCTCTTTCTATAATTTCATTATTAGTGTGTAGAAATGCCACAGACTTCTTAGCATTAATTTTGTATCCTGCTACATTGCCAAATTCATTAATTAGGCCCATTAGTTTTGGAATGGAGTTATTTGGGTTTTTTATGTACAATATCATGTCATCTGCAAATAAGGAGAGCTTTACTTCTTCTTTTCCAATTTGGATGCCTTTTATTTCTTCTTCTTGTCTAATTGCAATGGCTAATACTTCCAGTACTATGTCGAACAGGAGAGGTGAGAGTGGGCATCCCTTGTTTCTGTTCTTAGGGGAAATGGTTGTAGTTTTTGCCCATTGAGTATGTTAGCTGTGGGTTTATCTTATATGGCTTTTATAATGTTGAGGTATGATCCTTCTATTCCCACTTTGCTGAGAATTTTTATCAATAAAGGGTGTTGGATTTTGTCAAATGCTTTTTCTGCATCAGTTGATATGACTATGTGATTTTTATCTCTCAATTTGTTTATGTGATGTATCACATTTATTGATTTGCGGATATTATACCATCCCTGCTAACCTGGGATGAATCCTGCTTGGTCATGGTGTATGATCTTTGTGATGTACTGCTGTATCCGGTTTGCTAGAATTTTGTTGAGGATTTTGGCATCTATGTTCATGAGAGATATTGGCCTATAATTCTCTTTCATTGTGTTGTCTTTATCTGGTTTTGGTATTACGGTGATGCTGGCTTCATAGAAGGTGTTTGGAAGTGTTCCTTCTTCTTGAATGTTTTTGAATAGTCTGAGGAGGATAGGTTTTAATTCTTCCTTGAATGTTTGGTAAAACTGTCCTGTATAGCCATCTGGTCCCAGGCTTTTATTTGCTCGAAGCTTTTTGATTACTGCTTCAATTTCTTCCATAGTTATTGGACTATTGAGATGTTTGGCTTCCTCCTCATTGAGTTTTGGGAGGTTATATTTTTCTAGGAAAATGTCCATTTCTTGCAGGTTTTCCAATTTGTTGGAATAGAGTTGTTCGTAGTATTTTTTAACAATCCTTTGTATTTCCACAGGGTCTGTTGTTATTTCTCCTCTTTCATTTCTGATTTTGTTTATTTGGGTCTTCTCTCTTTGCTTCTTGGTGAGCCTGGCTAGAGGTTCGTCAATTTGTTAATCCTTTCAAAGAACCAGCTCTTGGTTTTGTTGATCTTTTAAATTGTTTCTTTGGTCTCCAAGTTGTTTATCTCCGCTCTGATCTTCACTATTTCCTTCCTTCTGAGTACACTGGGCTTTTCTTGTTGCTCTCATTCTAGCTCTTTGAGTTGTAGGTTTAGGTAATTTATTACCATTGTTTCCTGTTTTTTGCAGTAGGCTTGTAGGGCTATGAACTTCCCTCTCAAGACTGCTTTCACTGTGTCCCATAAATTTTGTATTGTTGTGTTGTCATTGTCATTTGTTGCCATGATGTTTTTTATTTCTTCCTTGATCTCTCTGGTTACCCAGTCGTTGTTTAATAGCATGCTGTTTAGTCTCCATGTGTTTGATTTCTTTCTATTGTTTTTATTGTAGTTGATTTCCAGTTTTATGCCACTGTGGTCTGAGAAAATGCTTGATATGATTTCTATCTTCTTGAATTTGAAGAGACTTTTCTTATGACCCAACATATGATCTATGTGCACTGGAGAAGAATGTATTTTCTGTGGCTTTGGGGTGAAATGTTCTGAAAATGTCAATTAATTCCATCTGGTCTAGTGAGTCATTTAGGATTGATGTTTCTTTCCTGCTTTTTTGTTTAGAGGATTTGTCCAATGGTGACAGTGGGGTATTAAAGTCTCCTACTATGATTGTATTACTGTCAATCTCTCCCTTTATATCCTCCAAGAGTTTTTTTTATGTATTTAGGTGCTCCTATATTGGGTGCATATATGTTTACCAGAGTTATTTCTTCTTGTTGGATTGTTCCCTTTAGTATTGTGAAGTGGCCTTCTTTATCTCTTGTTATGTCCTTCACTTTGAGGTGTAATTTGTCAGATATAAGTATTGCAACCCCAGCTTTTTTTTCCATTTACATTTGCTTGAAATACCACGTTCCATCCTTTCACCCTCAATCTGTGTGCATCTCTTTTCCTAAGGTGGGTTTCTTGCAAACAGCAGATATATGGATCATGTTTTCTTATCCAAACGGTTACCCTATGTCTTTTGATTGGAGCATTTAATCCATTTACATTTAAAGTTATTATTGATAAGTACTTATCTGTTGCAATTTTTAGTCCTTACCCCCGAGTTCCTTCTTCACTTCCTCTTTCTTTTTATTATAGCAGACCTTTTAACATTTCTTGCATCGCTGGTTTGGTGGTAATATATTCCCTTAGTCCTTTTTTGTCTGTGAAGCTTTTGATCTCACCTTCAGTTTTGATTGAGAGTCTTGCAGGATACAGTATTCTTGGATTCAGACCCTTCCTTTGCATGACTTTGTATATTTCATTCCATTCCCTTCTGGCCTGACGAGTTTCTGTTGAGAAGTCAGTAGCTAGTCTTATGGGGGTTCCTTTGTAGGTAACTTTCTTTTTCTCTCTGGCTGCTTTTAAGATTCTTACTTTGTCGTTGGTGTTTGCCAATTTAATTATAATGTGCCTCGGTGTCAGTTTGTTGGGGTTCATTTTGCTTGGGACCCTGTGAGCTTCTTGGATTTGTGTGGGTTTTTTCTTTCCTATATTGGGGAAATTTTCTGTCATTATTTCTTGAAACACGTTCTCTAATCATTGTTCAGTTTCCACTCTTTCTGGAACCCCAATTATGTGGATGTTGTTTTTTTTCATGTTATCCCAAAGTTCCCTTAGGCTCTCCTCTTCCTTTTTAACTTTTTTTCTAGAAGCTGCTGTACTTGGGTATTTTTTCCTACCATGTCTTCTAGCTCACTGATGCGGTCCTCTGCTTCTTTTAGTCTACTTTTGATGCTTTCTGTTGAGTTCTTTAAAGCAGTGATGTCATTTTTTATTTCTTTGTGCATTTCTTCTTGCTTCTTCATTTCCTCTTGGCTCTTACTTGTATTGTCGAATTTGTCTTCAATTCTTTTCATCCACTTTATGATCATTTTTCTGAACTCTTTCTCTGGCAGGCTTATTTCTGCTTCTATTTCGTTTACCTCCTTTTCTGGTGAAACCTGCCTTTCTGTCTTATGTGGGCTGTTTCTTTTTCTGCCCATGGTCTTTCTTCTCCGGGTGTCTGGTTATGTAGTTCTCTCTCCTACGTTGATTGAAAGGCACAAACTACAACATGACCAGGTACAGCACACAAGGCACTGAGTAGAAATGTATTCAAGATGTTAATAATCACGAATAAGGTGACCACCAATGAAGGACAAATTAGGGGTAAATAGAGAAAGAAGAAGAGGAAAATGAGGAAAAAAGAAAAGAAAGAAGTGCCAAAATCAAATTGGGAGAGCGAGAAAAGAAAAAAAAAGATAAATAAATGAACAATAAAATAAAATAAAATAAGAAAATAAAAAGGAGAAGAAGGAGAAGGAAAGTGGAAGAGAAAAAAGTCAGAGATAAAAGAAAGTGTATAAGAGAGAAAAGAGGAACAAAATATAGATGTCAGGAGACAACTCCAATAGAACAGTCACTAATCCCAATAAAGGCCAGCAACCAGTACCTAGAGATTAAGGCAACCTGCAAATAGCAACTGCAAATAGCAACTGCTATCGAGGGAGGTGAGGGAAAAGAGAGGTAGAAAACAAAGTAAGCAAAAAGCAAAATAAAACAAGTAGAATAAACTAAAACAATCACAAAAAAATTTCAAAAAATCGATATAATCACTTTTCAGGCAAATAGCAACAAAAGGACATAGAGTAAAAACAACTTTTTGGCTAGTGAAGACAAGAAGAGAGAGGTTTGTGTGGACTTGTAGTAGGGGATTTGAAATTAGATATATAAATGGGGTGAAATTTTAACCAGGTAAAGAGAAAAATAGGGAGAATCTAAATTTGGAAAAGGGAAAGAGAAACAAGACAACAAAATGGGGAAAGTTAGGAGGAAAGTGTTGGCATAAAGGTAGAGTTGAGTTGGAGTAAAATTATGCTAAAGGAAAGAAGAAAATAGAATGTAGAACTCTAATCCCGAAATAAAATAAAGAGAAAACAAAATGACACTTGTTTTTTTTTTTCCAAAAAGGTAAAGTAGTAGTAGTAATTAATAATACTAGTTTAAAACAAAAATGTAATAATTATAAAGGTAAAATCAATTGAGGCAGAAAGAAAAAAAATATTCTTTTAATTAAAATATG